>OX578151.1:51963747-52358747 GCA_951213105.1 Amaurobius ferox
GGTGGTAGGCCTTGTTTAAATTCTATAACCGATTAAAACATTCGATTGTCTATTCGATTATTTTTTTATTAATTTTTTAAATTATTTTGCAGGATTAATAATAATCATCATTTCATCTATATGTATTAAAAAGCACTTGATGTATTTTGACTGAAGTTTATTGGATAGTCATACCTTCTTATATTTTAGAAGGAGAAGAGCATGTTCGGCGTTACACTCCATATTTTTACAAGAAGAATTTAAGCAAACCATGTTTGACAGACTCAAGTCAAAGGTACGATAACACTTCCCTTAGTTTTTTAAGGAAGCGCCGTTCTTGCAATCTTCTTGTCTCCCTCTAAAGGTTGCCTGGAGAAAACCGAGATTTGCGTCTCCCCAACCCGATGCCACCTGAGCTGAATTCGATCAGAATGACGACGATAGATAGCGCCACAGCTGCGCCTGTTCCTCATTGGATCAAATTCCACTGACATGGCACGATTGCTTTTTAGCTAGCTGTTTTTCACGCCAATCCGCTTGCAATTAATTCACTTTAATTGTATCCTTTAATTTTTAATTCAATTATATATTCTTATGTTTTCTGATCACCTTTACAAACTTAACATTAATTTTGACTATGGTATATTCTACCAAGTCTGAGCTTTCTCTTCACCCCACCCCCATTACCTCTTCTAGGCAGTCGGCCAATACCAAGACAACATCACCATCCAGCAACATCGTCAATACCATCTACATCCTGCACAGGAATGACGAAAGATCTGTAGTCATCGAGGAAAAATACAAATTCGCGCAGTATTCACAAATTCGATGTGGGTTTAAGTGCTGACGCACAAGAGCCCCGAAATGTGTCGTCTTGGCTTGTCTACTTTAGAATGGATTTTGTTTCTGCAATTTTTAAATTTGACAACTTGGACACTACTCTTTATGACTGGCAACACCTTCTTTGAATACCATGTTAAGCTGGTATTTTGTGGTTGATCATCTACACACGTGTAAATCAGTTGTTTGTATTGTTTCAATTTTCTAAATTTATTCCAATTTTTAGCACATTAGGGTCTCTAATAGCCTTTTGTTCACAGTGACAGGGATATTAAATGTAGCGTGCTTTTTGAAGCAGATGTATTGTAGTCACACCCTGACGATTTTACAGTTACATCACCTTCAATCCTTTGTTCATCACTCCATTTTTTTTTAAATATTCGCTTTAAATTATAAGAAGTGTTTTCTGGTGTTTCAAATTGATGACTAGCATTCTCATGATTTTTTTCTGGTTAGAAATTGATTTCTTTTGTTTGTTACGGATGCTTTACTATTTCTCTTCAAATATTCTACTTAAACACACACACACATATATAGTATATATATATATATACTATATATAGTATATATACATATACTATATATATATATATATATATAATATATATATATATATATATATATATATATATATATATATATATATGTAATATATATATATATCCACTAAATTGCTGAATAACAAGAGCGGTGATTAAAGCCTATTAAGGAAGAAAGGAAGTACCGAGTGACATTGGCCCTCATTGAGTTTGAAGTACCGCGTTAAAAATGCAGTTATATATATTTTTTAGTATTTTTCAGAAATTTCCGAAAATAGTAGAGTACATCTGCTAGTGCACAATATTTTTTTATTTATTGTTATTATTTTGTCATACTTTTATATGCACGTAAAGAGAAAAAAATATAATTAGTTTCTATTCTAGCATTTTTTAAAAATCTTTTTGGGAGGGTCAGACCAGGCAAATTTTGACCCGGGCCCCCAACTGAAGACGGCCTTGAATAAAACCAAGCCCCCCCCCCCCACTCCCCGCTGTAAACGTACGGTTCTATTTCTTATACACATAACTCCAGAGCTGGGACTTCACATTTAAATTATTTGTTACTCTCTTAGGGTGCATTTTTCATGCTTTGTTCTTTAAATTTGACTTATTCGCGCTAAAAGTAAAATAAATAAAACCCGATACTTTTTTTGCTTTTTTTATTGTCTTATGTTCATAAATATTATCTTTAGCACGTTTTCTATGGTATTTTAAAATGTTTGTCCTAAACACTTAGAAGCAATATGGAAGTAGTCTCATACATTACATATGTACACTATCCAAAATTTCATTTGCCAAACAAAATTTGATTGACGACCCTGTTAGCTTTTAAAAATTACAATGTATTATGCATATTTTTTCCGGAATTGAAGTATATTGCATTTTCTTTCTATTGAAGACTGGTTAATACTGTGTCTTTTCTATGAATTTTGATTTTAAAGTATTTTTGCATTTTATTTAAACAATGTATTTCATATTTTGTACTTTTATCAAAGACTACAAGTATTTGTAAACTGTTTAAAACACCATCTTGACGTTCAGGGAAAAAATTACATTTTAAAGTGCCATGCGCTACAAGTATTCCATCCATCTTAGTGCCTATTGTTGTGTCCAAATATTTTTTATTGCATCATAAAAATGGCATTTAAATGGCGCTGTAGCATTTTAAAATGTAAAATTTTTTCCTGTACGTAAAGATGGTGTTTTAAATAAATACATTTTACAAATACTTGAAGTCTTTGATAGACAATATTTATATATTTTAGACGCGTTTACCGTACCGTACTTATGAATGTATTTCATTCCCAACATTTCACAAGTGAACTTAGACAGCATGAAATGGGAATGTATAAGAACATCGAGTGGGTCCTTTTACTTCAGATTATGATAATATTCTGTTCTGAATATACAATTCCTTTTACAGCCTCCTTCCAATGAATCTCTATTCTGGATTCCATCTTCTTATATATAAACTTCTATTTTCGGTTCCAAACATTACACATCGAATCACGTTTACAAGAATTCACTTTTAGTCTCGTAAGTAGTGTTCTTCGACGGCTTTAGTTCTCTTGGACTATAATCTGCTTTCACACAGCTTAGTGTCTGCTGTTGTGGTCCAAATATTTTCTTATTACAGCATAGAAAGGGCGTACAGAAAAGGACACCTTGCGTTAGAATTGAAACAAGAAAGATCAATCATGCTTAAAGCATTGATTATGAAACACTTTCCAACTTCAATGCAATTTTATTTAAACAAGTCTAAAATGCAATACATTCATCGATAATATTTTAAAACTTATTATAATACTACATTAATTTATTATATTTGAAAACTTAAACCTTCATCGAAAAAAATGAACTTCATTCAAATGACGGTATTGAAATATAAATTGCCTGGTTTAAACATCTCTAAAATGCTATACATTCCTCGGTAATATTTTTAAAATTATCATAACACTACGATAATTTATTATATTTGAAAACTTCATCGAAAACAATTGAAATTCATCCAAAAGGCGTCATAGAAAGAATAACACGCCTGGATCTCTCTATAGAAACAGCATTTCATTCATAACGCTTTCCCATTCATTTCATTCATAACGCTTTCCCATTCATTTCATTCATCACAATACTATAACAATTTATTTTATTTAAAAATTAAGACCATGGAGCTACAAGTAATTAAACTCCATGCTTAAAACTTCATCCAAAAAATCGTCCTTCTCTTTGTAAAATCAATGAATATTTCATTCATATCAGCTATGCGTTCTCCATGGGCTAAATAAATTTGTGTTAAAGAAATACAGCAATTCTAACACAACTCATTCTACATATTTTGCTGTTTACATTTTACATAAGTGAAAAATAGGCTTCGTTGCAGACATAATCAAATTTGGATGATCATTTAAACTCAAATATATTGTAATTGCGTTGTTTCAGTACGTAGATGCAAAGAATTTAAACAAAAATAAAGTGGTTTTAGGACGGATACAACATTCAATATGAAATAAAAAGAACTTAAACAATCACGATTTTGAGACAAGATGGATGCCATATATCCTTTTGAAGTGGGTCATGTGATCTTTTCATATCATGTTTACGTGATCGCTTCATATAAGAGGTGTAATTATTATTTTAATTTTTATTTAAAAAACTACTGAATATATTTCGCTGAATTTTTTTTAATATATTTTTTGGAACAATTTGAATATTACCTAAAATTTTCGAAGCAATTTGAGATTTTTAAATCCGCTTAAAAAGTGTTTGAAAAATTAGGTCCCATAGGGCTCAATTTATTTCATTTTTTCAACCCGGGTTCAATCCAAAACTAATTGGGTGATATTATTCATTTATATTCCCATAAGTCCTACAGACCGTCTGAACAACATACTAAAATTTCATTTTGATTAAGTCATTTTTAAGGCAGTTATCATGCTAACGGACAGACAGACAGACAGAATGAATGAACAAAGTCATAAACACTTTTCAACTTTGTTGTAAAGTGTTAAAAAGAGAATAAGTTTTAAATATCGTCAATAGAGAGCGGTAGTAGTAGGAATGCAAAGTTAATTGGACAAAATGAAATTATTCTATTTATTCAGTTTCTGAGATACTGTTCTATCATTTTTTTTTTGTTAAATGTCTTTATAATTCTAGTATATTTTTATGAAAACATTCATATATTAGTATACAGAAAATCATGCTTTCACAAAAAAAAATGATAGGATTGAATATTTTCATAAACAGTTGGTGGAATGATATCTTACTGTGCGTACAAGCATATGTGTATGCATGTCTGTCAGGTGGGGATACAATTATTCAGGATCTAAGGCGCATACAGACCAATCTATTTATATTTTACTTTATAAAGTGATAAAAGTCGTACAATCTAATGAAATTTTATCATTAAAAATATTTAAAGAAATTTCTGGTTCTCAAATTTCGAGAAAAAAGCCGTTAAAATTTCTTTCTCACTATAATTGTTTTAATAAACTTTATTTTTTTGTTAGCAGCCTAGAAGTCTCGACAAACTTCCAGATGATAAATTATTAGTCAAAATATGTGACGATTGTCGGCATTTTTCAAGCATTTGAAGTATGTTCGGTGCAAGAGTGGTGCTAGCGTCCGTTCTGTGGGCTTTCAGGCAGGCTGATCATAATCTAGTAGATAATGTTTTTCACATAACCCCGTATCAAAAAATTAAAGGTTTTAACTCTGTTACTGAACTCTATTAAGATCATTAACTGGCACATGCGTGTAAACGAGTACCAGTTCACACATGCACGTGAGCTGTGCATGGAATAAACTTTGAAAAATTTTCTCTGCGATGGTGAAAGCCAAAAAATTATATAATAAATACTTTTTAAGATATACCTTCATATTTTTCAATATATTTCATACAGACATTCCGTATATCAAAGTGTTAAAAAATATGTTTTTCAATATTTTAAAGAAAAATGTTTGGGAAACCGAAGTGTTTTTCTATCTCATTGAAAATCAATAAACAATCATGGACAGCAGATAACTGAAAATCCATAGAAAATCAATATGTTTTCTTATTCAAATAAACGTACCTGTGGCGTTAAAGCAACGCGAAACACCAAAATGTGAAGAATTAATAATTATTTATTTATTTTCTGGGGATCGTAAAAGCTCATAAAATTTCAGTACGTATATAGCCTGTTTCAGCAAAAACTCACCATATGCTCAGTCCGGTATAAACCTGTAAATAATATAATTATATAAATAAATATTAAAGTTCACCATATTCTTCAAATTAATAAGACGATTACTTGAAGCCTATAAGAGCTTTTTTAAAAAAATAAATAAATATAGATGTAGAAACTAAGTCTCCAAAACACATATTTTTGTCATTTATTAATAATATCAATCTTATATGGTTTCAAAGCTATTTCGAGTTTTCAGTAATAGTAAGCACTCTCTCGGACAGGTACTTCTTTAAGTTTTTTCAAAAAAACTTCAAGATATTAAAATATTGAAATTTTCTTTTATATATTCATAAACTATACGATATTTCGGACAAAACAAGAAAAAGTATTTTACATTTTCATCTATTAGGTTCGGAGGTATAAGCGTCGGAAGTGCTCGCATTTTTTGCAAAGTTCTGATTTCCGCCACAGAAACCCTAAGAATAGATGTTATACACATCAAGAGTAAAGCAAGATAAAAGAAAAATATTAATTACAAAGTTATAAATCACTGTCTAATTAGTAGTAATTGACACAACTCATTTACAAAAGGTGTTTATTTGTCGTAATATGGTTATAAGCGAATTACTGTTATACTCATGAATAATACATTAAACACTTGCATGCAGAGGAATTTAGTACAGGGCATGTTTAAAACACGCATTGAATACTTATGTATAAAGCCGAGTGGGTCCTTTACTCCCGATTCTAAAGACATTCAGCTCTAAGTTAATAACGTTTTATTTCCCCCCTTCCCTGTGATATTAGCTTCTTGATACTCGTAGACCATGTTCAGGAATGTAAATAAACAGCCTGCATAGTAGAATGCGCAGAAACGTAGAGGGTAAAAGGGTATTATTTGTACCATAGCGGGTAATTGTAAATTGACAATGATGGCAAGTAAAAATTAAAATTAGACCCATTAAACATCGAAATTTATCCTTATGCTGAAAAAAGTTGTTTGGAGTAGTTAAGTAACTGTAAACATTTCATTTGCTAAAGTGTTCTTTAAGAGATTTTAAGTGCATGTACACTACTAACTACTAGACATTTTTATCGTAGTTCTGAAGTTGTATATATTTAGTAGGTGTCTACATTACTCCTAGTATATATACTTGCTAGCGCTCTGAAAGTGCATATATTTACAGGCATATTCTGCTGTGTACATGCAAGCGAGAAAGCAAAATTACATAACTATTTTTTTTTAAATCTTAGGTTTATATATTTTATTGAAAGTTAATAATATATATCGGGAAATTAATAGTTTCAATGTAAAAAGATAAATTTAGATATTTCCTACTAAACTTAAGGGCTAAAGAATTGTAAATTTCTAAATTAACCGTGTTTAATGCAGAAATAACTAAAAATACCTGACTGCTAATCATGTGAGTATTTTGCTTAAGAAACGTAATGGCAAAATTATCCATGCGACGTCATGTGCCCATGTTCTATAGTATTATACTTTAGTTCTAAGAATTGGACATCGAATCACGCTTACCGATCACTTTCAGTTTCATAAGCAGTTTTCTTCCACGACTTTAGTCCTCTTGGTCTAATATGTTTTCATCCTGTCGAGTTCTTACTACTGTGGGTCGAAGATACATTATAGAAAGAGCATAGAAGAAAGAATAATAGTGACGGAAGAGAAAAAGTTCCAAATATTGCCAATAGAGGGCAGTAGTAGTATGACCGTAAAGTAAATCAGAGAACATAAACTGTTCCAGGATTTATTTAATACTGCTGACAGACATTTGATTTATTTAAATTTCCCAAATACTTGTGTTTTAAGAAATTCGCATACTCAGGTATAGAGAAAGTATTGTTTTCCTCAAAAAAATTCGAATTCAAAATTACGGCAGAAATATACATTTCAAGATCTCAAAAATTATCGAAATCTCATAGAATGATATCCAGTTTGTGTGCATATGTATATGCATGTCAGTCAGGTGTGCGCACAATGATGGAGAGGGACAGTAGCGCAAATTCAAATCCTCCCCCTCCCCCGTAAGATTCTTGAATGGGCCCTTCCTAAATATTTCCCCCATAATTTTCATTTTGGCCCCTTTCTTTGTGATTTTGCTATATGACAGTTCTGGCCATTAAAAAGACCATAGTATCGGCCTGCATGCGGGTTATTTTATTATATACATATTTGAGGAGTACAAAATAAATATTTTTATTTTTGGAAATAAAACTGTTCAGGATGTTGGAGACTTTCTTCTAATGCGATCTCTTTAAAAGTGCACTCACTCATAAGCTTACCATTTGAAATAATCGTGACAAATTTCGATCGAATCATTTAATTTATTTTAGAGATATCGTGCTCCATAGACGGGTTAGGGAAGAACATCCCCAGGTGACTGTTAAGGCTTACATCGATTAAGGGGAGTCTTGGGATCGCCAACTCTTTTCCAGCCAGGCCCAGTCAGGGAAGGGGGGGGGTCAACGGAATTATTCACCGGATAGGGTCCGAAGGTTATCTGCCAAGTCATGACTCCAGTCGCACGGTTTTGGATATATACCAGATCTATTCCGCCTCGTAATCTGGAAATACTCATTTTTGCAGCGAGGGGGGGGGGGGCACACAAGAAACCTGACAATCCGGGAATCGATGTAATTTATTATCAGAGGTAATTTTTTTTAAATTTTTTATGCGCTCTTTTGTATAAAAGTTCGCTCTTTTGTATAAGAAATGCCAATAACTTATATCAACGGCTGAAAAGTGCATTAAACTGCCACTCTAATCTCGCAAAGTGATCAGGAGTTTGCTTTTTAAATGGCTTTCAATAATCTCCCCTCCCCATATTCTTACATCTTTCTGAATTAAGTTTGGGCTACCTTTTTATACCAAGAGTTCTGGTATTAAAAAATATGATTTTAAAAGGCAGTAAGTAGGAGGTTCTTGCGGTTAATCTATCTCTTTGAATAAATCCTTGAAGATCGGTGTGTTGTATTTATTTTTCCCAGAGTGGAATGCTAAAAAAATGAACGTTATATAATGCATTTTATGTAAAGTAGAAAATTAAATGTAGAAATTGATCAAATTAAATTTCTTCAATACAATCATATTTTTAGTACTATAATCATACAGGTTTATTGGTCTATTTATCTGATAGTCTGAAACGTCCGGAAAAAAAATGGAGACCCTGGCTAATGAATATTTTAAAATGTCACAAAATTGATAAATACGACGCCAAATTTATAAAATTAAAAATCAATTATAAGTGTTATTTCGATTTGAAATTTCATGAAAGGATTGGAAATCAAACTAATTAATAAATGAATGGTATATTAATTATGTTTCATTAGGCTCTACCTGCTAGTCTGTCAATCCGTATTACTTGGCGATAAACTTGGTATTATTTCGGAAAAAACGCCAAATTGATAAAACATCGGCAAATTGAGGAATATGTTACCAAATTGTTAAAAATTCAATAAATCAGGAAAGTTACATGGATTATTAAATTTAATATTATTGATAATCTGTGTCCCTTTCAGGGAATTCTTAATTTAATATTTACTTCCTCTATACACATAGTGTATTATATATAGGAAAATTATTATGACGGGGTTGTAAAGTCGAATTCGAGTTTCATTTGTGCGAGTGTATGCAAAGCACAACGTTTTCCTAGTCTTAATTTATGCTTAATTATTTTACCTAACTTAATTCTTTATAGTATTGAAAATACTTGTGGACGGGCATTGATGATAATAACTGACTGACGTAAATGTGAGAAATATTAATATGTGATGTCCTACTAGTGATTTTAATAAATTATGGGAGATACATAGTATACGTAGTAAAGAAATAGACAGAGGATACATTTTTGACCATTGTTCTTCTTGTTCTTCTGTTTCATTGTTTTTCTGACCAGGCTACTTTACTGTCCACAGTTCCAACTAAATAATCAGCTTTAGCGCGTTCAGGTTTTGTTTAAAAAAATAGCAATTCAACTTCAGGCCATAATTTATGCACTCGCAGTTAACTGATGATTCCTATGGAATCTTGATCAACTGAAAATGCTTCGGTATTAAGAACTGCATTGATGTCCACAATTCCAACCGAGTAATCAACTTCCTCATGCTCGAACTTTGTTTAAAAAATTAGCGACTCAACTTAGGCCATAACTTATGCATTCCCTGTTATCTGAAAATTCCTATGGAACCTCGATTAACTGAAAACTCTTCGGCACTAAGAACTGCACTGCTGTTCACAGTTTTAATCAAATAATCAGATTCTGTTTACTCGAACTTTGTTTCAAAAACTAGTGACTCAACTTTAGGCCATAATTTATCTTTCCTGATTATCTTAAATTCCTATGTAACCTCGATCAATCAAAAATGCTTCGGTATTAAGAATTGCATTGCTGTCCGCAATTCTAACCAAATAATCAAGCTCCGTACACTTTGACTTCGTTCCAAAAACTAGAGAATCAACTTCAGGCCATAATTTATGCACTCCCGATTTTCTGAAAATTTCAATGGAATCTCAATCAACTAAAGATGCTCCGGTATTAAGAACTGAATTACTGTCCCTAATTCCAGATTTTTTTCATAATATAATTTTTTGAAGGATAGTGACAATTTTTACGTCACTGGAATGTCTATCCAAAAATCTACACTACTATTGTTTTTACTATAAAGTTTACATTCAACTTATATTTCTCATGATCTGCTATAGATATATGTTATATTATGACTGATATATATGGGTCCCTTTCTGCTAACGGGAGTTTTACATGTTCCAGGTGTTTTAATAAAAGTTTGCATGTCTTGGGACTGATTTTGGACACTGATCAGTTTTACTATACAGAGTGTCCCCAAAAGATTGAAACTCGCTTTAATTCTTTGCCTGTTGGAGACAACTGGGTAATGTAAATTGCAAAAATGTTGTAAGTAAGGTAGGAAATAAGACTACGTTAATGAAATAGTCAGATTTTTTCCTTTATCCTAATTCAGTTGCTTTTAAAGATACAGATATGCTGTTTTTTAATAATCTTGTTGCATTAAAAATAAAAATATTCTGACTGACCCAATTTGTCTAAGGGGGTTGTATAAAAATTTAAAAAGTGTATCTTTTTGAAAATGAACGGGAGGACAATTTCATTAACGTAGTCTTATTTCCTACTTCACTGTCAACATTTATGCAATTTACGTTGTCCACTTATCTCCAACTGGTAAATAATTAAAACGAGTTTCAATCTTTTTGTAACACCCTGTGTTGTAGTTCAGATTTATCATCCATTAGCTAAAGAAACAATTTATATTTTTAATATTGCAAAATTTAGTTTTTTTATTAAATGTCATTCCCCTGTGTATCCCAACAGCCAAATAATGAAATCGCAATTTCCTTTACAAGCCGTAATTTTCTAGTTTTCTTTTAATTAGATCTTTTTTATTAAATTAGGCAATTTAAAATACAAACAGCAATAACAAAATCCACTATGCATTAGAGCACTATTTTAAATTCATTTTTTACAACTGTCCCCAATCTTTTTTGTCATTCACCTGTCGATAAATTTTAACACGTCTTTCTGTACATAGATGAGAATAAAATACATACTTAAAGTATACTCGTAATAACGCGATATAATGCACCCTCGAAACAGTTAGTTTATTTATTCATGCATGTTTCAAGCACAATTTTGTTACTATATTTTATCGAATTGCTTCCTTTGCTTGTCGGCAGGGTTCTTGAAGTATACTATTCTAAATAATGCAGTTCAGATTAAGCAAAAAAAATATTTATATAATATTTGTCTATGAAATATTACCGCAACATATTAAATATCCATATAAATATTTTCTTTTCTTGAATTTTAGCAATCTCATAATCTGTGGGGGCGTTAACTGTTGATCTATTAATGGCTTAATTCAGTAGTTCCCAAACAGGGGTCCCCGGACACCTGGGGGTCCGCGACGAGGTTTCAGGGGGTCCGCGAACAACACGCAATATTTAACTAATCAATAGTTAGCTTTATAAAAAATAAAATTCATTATTTTTCTCCACTCCTTTTTAAATTTTATTTTATTTAGATAAAATAATAATGAACTTTTTTTTCTAAATAACTTTGAATTAAATACATTCATGAATTTAATTTCAAAAAGATAGATTATACCTTCAAACAGAATTAAATTGTTTGGGAGTAGGTTTCGTTTTGCACATTGCCATGATTAACGGTGAAGATACTATGATGAAGCTCGGACGTGAAAGCACTTGTAACTTCGAGCATTAATACTACTAGAGACCGGATGATGTCAGCTTTGAATAGAGGGGGGCGTAGCTAACGTCTCCCGCCTCTCCCCTTACAATATGGTTTTAAGGGGTCCGCGATTTTTTTTTTCTCTGAGGGGGTCCGCGAACCGGAAAGTTTGGGAACCACTGGCTTAATTAATAACTATTTAAAAAACTGCCGTTGGAAAAAATGAATAAGGATACTTCAATCCATACATAAATTAAAATGAAATTTAAACTTGATATGGTAAAATTAGAGCCGATATAAAAGCTACACTGAAAAGTAATACAATTTTTTAATATCCCTGTAGTCAATTTTTTACTTACTGAAATAGTGATTTGGAATGAAATCATTGAAGTAATATTATACACGCTACCCATTTCCAGCCGTCCAAATGGATGCGCTATGTTTTCGGATGAGTGGAACGGCCTGGGTCTGCAACACTACCCATTTCATATTTATTGACAATAAACACTATTTCAATACCTGCAGAGAAATCCGAATAAAATAATGGGCGTGGTCAAATGAACAATTAACACATGAACAACTTCCACGACTTTAGTCCTCTTGGTCTAATAATCTGTTTTCATCCTGTCTAGTTCTTACTACTGTGGTTCAAAGATACATTATACAAAGAGCATAGAAGAAAGTATAATAGTGACGGTAGAGAAAAAGTTTCAAATATCGCCAATAGAGGGCGGTAGTAGTATGACAGTAAAGTAAATCAGAGAACATAAACTGTTCCAAGATTTATTTAATACTGCTGTCAGTCATTTGATTTATTTAAATTTCCCAAATACTTGTGTTTTAAGAAATTCGCATGCTCAGATATAGAGAAAGTATTGTTTCCCCCCAAAAAATTCGAATTCAAAATTACGGCAGAAATATACGTTTTAAAGTCTCAAGAAATAAGAATTACCGAAATCTCATAGAATGATATCCACTTTGTGTGCATATGCAGTCAGGTGTGAGCACAATGATGGAGAGGGACAGTAGTGCAAATTCTACCCCCCCCCCCGTGAGATTCTTCAATGGGCCCTTATCTTCCTAAATATTTACCCCATAATTTTCATTTTGGTCCCTTTCTATGTGATTTTGCTATATGACTGTTCTGGCCATTAAAAGGACCATGGCATCAGCCTGCATGCGGGTTATTTTATTATATACATATTTGAGAAAGTACAAAATATATATTTTTATTTTTGGAAATAAAACTGTTCAGGATGTTGGCGGCTTTCTTCTAATGCGATCTCTTTAAAAGTCCACTCACAAGCTTACCATTTGAAATAATCGTGACAAATTTCGATCGAATCATTTAATTTATTTGAGAGATATCGTGCCCCATAGACGGGTTAGGGAAGAACATCCCCAGGTGAATGTTAAGGCTTACATCGATTAAGGGGAGTCTTGGGATCGACATCTCTTTTCCAGCCAGGCCCAGTCAGGGAAGGGGGGGTAGTCAGCAGAATCATTCACCGGAGAGTGTCCGAAGGTTATCTGCCAAGTCATGACTCCAGTCGCACGGTTTTGGATATATACAAAATCTAGTCCGCGTCGTAATCTGGAAATGCTCATTTTTGCAGCGAGAGGGGACCCACACAAGAAACCCGACAATCTGGAATCGATACAATTTATTATCCGAGGTAATTTCCCAAAGCTCATAAGTACCGAATCCCAGCGTCCCTTAGAAAAGGTGGGTCCATGGTCCCATGCGCCTTGAAGAAGCGCTCTATTTCTGAGGGTGTCGGATTATACAGAGTCCGACACGCGCTAAAGATACCTAATAATAAAGACATTATTGAAAACAAATGCTTGATTTGTATTCAGGGATATTCACTTAGATAAGCCAAATGGGAGTCAGTTGTTGCTGTTTAAAAGCCAAATGTTTTACCCTTCACAATACTTTCCTTTTATGCTATGTATTATAGGAATGTAAAAATGTCAGAAATGTATGATTGTTCAAGGTATAAGCCTAATATAACCAATCAATACTTTAAAATACTTTTACTAGTAATATCGATAATAATATTTTTGAATGCGAAACGTCTTAGGAGCACGTGGTAAAGTAAGTCACTATGACATAGATGAAGCGGAAACGTGTAACGGAACTTGCATTCTATTATTTTGAACACATAAGAGAAAACCATTGTTATATTTTAAAGGTCTGGTTCCTTATCTTGGCGAAAAAAATCCGTGACCTTTGCGGGGATTTTGGAGAAATGTCACCAACTTGGCGAATTCTGACGAGTTCTAGAAACTTCTTGAATTTCGCAGATTGGCTAAGCACTCCACGGATTATGTGACTTTCCCTCAACTTTCCAGAGGATAAATTCTTTTGCGCAGCGGATATGTTCTTCTTAAGGGTGAGTGTCAGTAAATCTCCTGCCCTATCCGCGCTTTGTTAACTTTCGCGGCACACGTTTTTCGCCAAAATTCTGCTCAAACATTTGCGAAATATTTTCTGAAAGATAAAATTCAATGCTTAGATTATATTAAAACTAAATTGAATACCCAATAAACCATAGAATATATTTTTTATTTTAATCAAAAATAGTTTTGGTGCTACCATCTGTCGTCGTAATTTAATTCATACCGATTATTTTTATTTTTTAATGAGCATTTTAAATATCTATTCCTTCTAATACAGTATTAAATACAACAACAGATCCTATATAATAATGCCACGATCACGGAAAGGTAATTTCTCATTCTAAAAATTTGATACGGGATCTGAATGTACATGGCTGAGTTCTAAATCTAAACATGACAGCATAGGACAAAATGTGAGACATAATCATAAAAAGGCCAACGGCCCTACCGTGCTGAAAACACCTGTTCTCGTTAGATCACCGAAGTCAAGCAGCATCGGGCGCGGTTAGTACTTGGGTGGGTGACTTATGGGAACACCGCGTGCTGTTGGCACATTTCGGGTGCGGTATCCCGGTGGTTTGCGCGCTGGATTTGCACGCTGCCACAACTGCCACCGTGTTAATGCGGAGTACGATCACGTTAAACATGTGGGTCCGTAAGTCCTTCCGAGAGGTTGGTGGTAGGGGTAGGAGGGTACGGTCCCTGTGGATGCGGTTCCGGTCTATATTGGGTGGCACTTCCCGGCCGTCCAAACGGTTACCTTACACCTTTCTGGTACGTCGACCGGTCTGGGTCTCAACAATAACAACATAATCATAAAAGGGTTTATTTGTGGCTCAATGATCACAAGACTTCATACAGTTCCAATTATTGTTGTGAAAAATAGCCGCGATGCAATTTTTTTTGTTCGTGACGTCATTAGTTCATTTCAGCGGTAAGTTACCCTCCCCCGAGGGATATTTAGTGTACAGTGTCAAGTTTGGTATCGATCGAAATATTTTTATAAGCCCTCTGAAGGGAAGGGTAATACGTTATAATTGTAACCATTTGGATCTACGATATCGATTTTTCAAAAAATTTCTGGTAAAGACGGGGGGGGGAAGAAGAAGCAAGCTACTGAAAGATGGATTCTGGTATGAGGAAGTGAAGTTCAATCACCCCTCTAATTTAATTTCAGTTATTTTGCTACACTCCGATTTTCTCCCTAGACTCACTATCGGGTTTAGCTTTGCAAATTTGTTTCCAGAGTTTGTTAAATTTTAACGTTTTTTTTAGATTTTCTTTTAAAGAAATCCCCCTAAATTCAATGGTCTTTCCATTACATCAAAGGCGATTCTTCCTTTTGTAAATCTAAAGGCTAGAAATGTCAATAACTTATATCAGCGGCTGAAAAGGGCATTAAAATGCCACTGCAATCTCGCAAAGTGATCAGAAGTTTGATTTTTAAATGACTGCCAATAGTTTTGTCCCCCATTCTTAGATGTCTCTGAATTAAGTTAGACCTTTCTTTTATATCAAATGTACAGGCAATAAAAAGTGAAGCGTTATCTGTTAGTAAAAAAAGTGCGTAGATTGTTTTCACCAACAGTCTGTCCCATTTCTAACAATCCTAGCAGCTCAATTTGTTTATTTTTACCAGATTGAATCACCAAACAAAAAATAAACGTTAAAATTGAAAATAAAAAATTTAATTTCACATAAAAATAAAAATTTAAACCTTAGGAATTAATAAAATCAGACATTTTTAATCCAATCGCTCTTATCAATACTATAATGACCCAGGCCTATTCGTATTTTTATATATTTATCTGTCTGTCTGTGACGGTAGATGAAGAATTGGTTAAATTTGGCGACTATTTTAAAATATCGCCAAATTGCTGAAAACGACACCATATTTACAAAATTTAAAATCAAAACGTAAGTATGATTTTGATTTTAAGTTTTAAGAATGGATTGGAATTCAAACAAATTAATGGATATTAATTATGTTTCAATGGGGTCAGCCTGTCTCTCAGTTTATCTATTCCAAATTTGGCGACGAATTTGGCATCTTGGCGACAAATTTGTCTACTAGAAGGGAAAAAGAAATCGGAGCTTCATTGTGACTGCCCTATGACGATAAAGTGAAAAATAGAATACCCTTAGATACCAAAAACGTAGCTTGTGTTAGATCTCAGAGATTAAGAAGGATTGTAAAATCATCAGAGGGAGTTGCTCGCCAATTGGTTATGGGTTTACCCCTGTAAGAAATACAACTCATACAATAAAAGCAACAACTCCTCTCGACGCCATTTTGTGCCCCAGGCCTAAAATGACCTGTGATCTCATTTACTATGAGGAAAGCTTTCCAATCTCAGTTTTTGATGAAAAAGATTAGTGAAGACTGTTCCCACATCATCAAATTGTGGATTCGCGAAGCAACTAATGGCAACGGATGCTATAAATTGTCCTATTAGTAATATTAATAATTTTCAAAATTCCGTTTAAGAGAATAAGCTGTGTTTTAATGAATAAAAACTATTTAAGTATTCAAAAATTAACTTATTGCCTTTCAGCTATGCTTAGGTTGCAGCATATTAATATGTGGACACTTAAAAAGTGGGCTAAAATGTGTTTATGTTTGGTTATGTTTTCAAAAATCACAACGAATTTGTTAAGAATGTGATTATAATTATAGAAAATTAATTTTTAATGAACCTACCAAAATAATAGCAACCACTATTTAAAATATATAACAGTCTTTAATTTTCACACCACAACACACTTTTACGTTACAGCAACCGATGGGACTTACTGGTACTAATAGTAGCTCCTGTGACACTTGATACCCAAGAAGTCAAGTTTGATGCAGACGTGGGGATATTTGATTCCATTCTAATCATCTTTCGCTACGATTACTTAATTTACGTGGCTTTCCAAGTCGCGACTTTCCCTCTCAGTATTTCATCTTTAAATGACATCACAGTTGTTTTTGGAAGTTTTAAAAAGCTGGTATATCGAAGAGTGATTGGTTGCTCAAATAGCGTCCCACCACTGCACCTTTCTGTAACTTCTTAAATTCCACGTTGCGTATCATTACAGCTTCCAGTGATGTGCAAAGATGTACTTACAGACTATCATGATTGTATAAAGTATGTTTCAACATAGTTCGGCAGATGGATTCAACACTTCGGCAGATGGTTTAAAGCACCCACTTCCAATTTGAAATTTTTTTTAAATATAAATGTAACATATAATTTTTTTAAGGGTGAAGGCTTATTCAGGAGCTGATTTGCAAACTTATGCCATTTCTTTCTAAGTTAATGAAGGTACTCTTCTTTATTAAACATTCTGTATAACCGACTATCTTGATTACATTTCTTATAGATTGAGTTCCTACTTGTATATCATAATCGGTGTGTAATGAAGCTGCAAGTTTTGGGTCAATAATTCTTGGATTATCTTGAATTATTCCCAGTATATCGTGTTTGAATTTACGGCTTTGCTTCTGCAGACTCTAAGAACGACTACTACTCACGAACATTTCAGTTCGTTATATCTATTAACTAGAAAATACACCAGACGTTGCCCGGATGTCGTGGTGTAGTGCGTCAAAGCAGCAGTATATTTATGTATTTATTAATTTGTTATAAGCGGTCATATTGATAAATCGTTTTTTGGTTTCCGAGAATTCGCTGCATGCTCCGATGAACAAAATGTAAAGAACGCTTTACTTATACTCCCGCTTATAACAGTCACAAAAACAAAAATCAAAATCTCACCGAGGTGCATCACCGCGAGTCCTGGAGTACCAGCATATAAAAATTCATAACCTTACAAAGCTTAGCTTTTCCGTTGCAGACGTTTTGTTCTATTATGTATAGCAAGAACCGCGCAAAGCATCTGCCCGCTTGACATCTGCGAAATTTTTAAGAGGATATTCTATAAAGGATAGATATAAATTATAAACGACAAAAATATGTATTAGTAAAATTTAATTTCTACATCTATATTTATTTGTAAACATCTTGGCTCTTAAAGTTTTCAAGTAATCGTCTTGTCAAGTTGAAGAATATTGAAAATTTTCCGTTATTCAAGTTTGTAATGCTTATATCCAAGAAACTAAAAGTGCTGGCTATAAACTATAAGCAAGAATTTGTATCTCTTTGAAAGCAATGTCCATATTTGACCACTATTATTCTTCGCATTCATAGTTTTTTTAGTACATTGAAATAGTGTGTATTTGCAATAAATATGAACTGAAGTCAATTTTTGAGCATATTGTTTTATTCCAAATTACTAATGAAATACAAGCTAAGAGTGATCAAGAAAAAATGCGGAGATTTTAATATGCACAACGTTACAGTGAAAATGAGACACCAAGAAGGAATGGGCAGAAAGGGATGAAAATCGGCAAACAGAGAGACAGCAACTAACAATAAGTGATGTTTATTGCAACATGATACAACTATACACTGAGCGATAACAACATCTGATCAGTAGGTTGTAGGACCACCGCGGGCTGTGATACAGGCAACAACACGTCTAGGTACAGAGTCAATGAGCATGCGGATAATGCCCTGAGGGATGGCAACCCATTGCCTGTCAACCATTCGCCTGAGTTCGTCTTCTAAACGCGGGAGTGACAGCGCACGCAAGCTATGCTCAATCACGTCCCACACATGTTCGATTGGTGAGAAATTGAAGACTGTTGGACTGTTGGCCAGGACGACGATTGGAGACTGGTGGCCAGAGAAGCACCTAAGTACCTTGCAGGTCATGTTATCTGACGCGTGCCGTGTATGGTCGGGCGTTAACCTGCTGGTAAATGACATTGGTCACCCCCTGAAAAAAGGGTAATGTCAGCGGTCGCAAAGCCGCCCCATGATGCCACGCTGTCGGGCAGTGTGGCGTTCCACAGATGTGGTCGGATTGGACCTGTCACCACTTCGGCGCCAGATTCGTACACGGCGACTGTCACTGCTAAAACAGGTCTGAAAACACGACCCTGGGCCATTTCGCCGTCCATCTGGCTCTATCCCGACATCATTGCAAACGGAGGTGTATGTGCGGTTGTGTCAATGGCAGTCTTCGTAATACGCGCCATGAGTGCAGGTCTCCGGCGACCAATCGGCGGATAATGGTCGTGGTCGATATGAGAGCATTAAGGGTGTCCTGCACATACTGCAAAAGGGAGACGGATGTGGCCTGCGGGGCCACCAACACTTGTCGGCAGATGCGTCGGTTCACGCGTGCTGACGTCGCTCTGGCCGGACCGGCACCCCTCAAACGTGCCACATTCCCTTGTTCCAATCATCTTCGTCACAGTCTGTTCACAGTGGACGTGTGTAGGTGGCTGTCTTCTGAGATTTGACGTATGGACCAACCTGCCCTTCTGAGTTCGATCGTCATACCCCTTGTGAAATCGTCTGTTTGCCGGAACTGTCTCAGTTGATGGTGGCCTGGCATTCTCTGCTACTACAACGTTTCCTCTGAGACAAAAAATATTGCAAAATAATTTCCCTTTCAGACAGGGCGGCTCGCCTATTGCCGATTCTGCAGGTTCCTTATCTTTATATATCACTCAACGTGCGCGGGATGACTGCGGAGTTCGCATCATTTACATTATTCGGTAATCTGCGTCTACTCTGCAATTTGCATATGTTTCTACCCACTCCTTCTTAGTATCTCAATTTTACTGTCACATAGTGTACATTCAGTGCTAATTTCGCATCGACCTAAATTCTACCTTCATCCAAGTCTAAATTGTTATTCTATTTCATTTATGTCCCAACGGGTTACAGGTAAATGTTCCCGACTACAGCTATTTCGGCAGCCATTAAGCTCATAATTAATGGTATTATTGTATTTCACCCCGCTAAGTATGAAATTGCAATACATTTAATGTAAAATATTTTTATATAATTTTAATATATACCACTAATATTAAAAAAGTATATTTTACATAAAAAATGATTTAGCTTAATCAAAATACGAAGCAAAACAATCTATAAGTGGATCCAGAAATCTGCTCCGAATAAGGCTGCAGATCAAATAAGTAAAGCAAAATATTTCGGTCTACCGCGATCGTCTCTAATTAATGGCTATAAAGAGATTCCATGTGCCTTGAGGCACAGCCGGTCTACACGTGGTGCCTACGGGTGGCACAGCGTTAATCCCAAGCGAATAACCTCTCAGAAAGACATGTATTTGACATACCCTATTCCAAACAGTTCGGTCCCCCTTGGGCGTCCGTGCCTGCAAGGACTCCAATGCCTGCAAAAAGGGGGAGGGGGTAGAACTCTTTATAGAAATATGCTAAATTTCTTTACGAAACTAGACATAACTAAAACTCAGCATTACTTCAACAAAAGTATGTATGCTATCTGTATGATTCTTTTCGGTTTCGAGTCAATTATTTGAAAGGTTTTGTTCACGTTCTTTAATGTATAATTTTATGAAGTCCTAAGTAAAAACTTAATTTAATGCACATATTAGAGCGTTTTGGAATACTCAAGATAAATACTTAAATCAACTCCATTCTGGTTTCAGAAATTTTATGATAATATTAGTCAGATATATTTATAATCACAACATTACGGGCCAAATTTGTTTTTAAAATGCAGTGACAGAATCAATAAAACGAAATTTTATAATTAGAGGATTGTACGTTTTAACTTGGTAAGCAGAGGCGAATCCAGAATTTTATAGAGGGTGGGGAAGTTAGCTAATTTTTTTTTTAATCTCGTACTGTGGTGCAATATACTTATGTATATACAATACAATTAGTATGTATATATTACAAGTATGTATATATACAATTACGTATATATTATATTTATTATGTATATGCAATATACTTTTGTACTTATATACGTATATAAGTACAATATAGTTAAAACGGGGCTCGACAACCCATTAATTAGCGCGCAGGGATTGCACGTGGATGACCCGAGTTCAATTCCCACCTCTTACCAAATTGTCGCCGTATTCACTCGGAGTATGATCACGTTAAACATGCGGGTCCGTAAGTCCTTCCGTAAGGTTGGTGGTAGGGAAAAGAAGGTGCGGTCCTTATGGATACCTCCCCCACTGGATTCCGGTCTAAATGAGGTGTCAGTTCCCGACGGTCCAAACAGATACCTTACACCTTCGTGTAGGTTGGACGGTCTGGGTCGAAGGATACAGATAAAACGTCATTTTATCTAGTGCAGACGATTTTGGCTTTGGGATGAGCAGAAGCCTCTAGTCCCACTTGGATCCGCTAAAGGCACTAGCTTAGTTGACTAATTTTATCTTTATCGTATCTTAATGCAGATATTCTAATCTACTTTAAGAAATCTATGAGGCTCGTGCATGGTGACATAATTTAATATCTTGTTGCTAAATCCAAACACCCATTTTAAACAAATACTTTGTAAATAAATGAAAATTTCAAAAATATAAAAAAAAGGAAAAAAATATTCAAAAACCTCTTAAGGAACCGCAATTACAACAAGACATCTGTAAAACTATTATGCTGGAACAATAAACAAAAATTTGCGTGGTCATACTGCTTTATTATACGGTTAATCATGGGAAGCCAATCAATAACACAGGCTGACACGATTTTTATCGGTGAGAGTTGATTTTAATGTATTTTGATGTTCTGAAATCAAACATCATATTAGTTTTCGCGTATCACGTCAGGTTTTTTCTCTAAAGTAGTTTGAAGGTCCAAAAAGTGGGTACTTTACGTAAATGGTTTAAGGTAAACAAAATGGTATTCAGAATTGTATGATAATTAAGTTTTAATAACAATGACTAACGGACAAATATAGTAATTACATTAATGTAGCTGTAGTATGACAGTTTTTTCGCCAATTTTCAAACTTGTCCTTACTGGACAGTTCTTCTGAGTTTGTCCCTAGTGCAACTATCCCAGAGACACAAAAACCAGAGATATTTTTATCAGCAAATCATCAATTTATCAGCAAATCCCGCATGAATTGTAGGATCAAAAGTCTGATACATATAACGTTATAGCAATAAACACGGAATGCGATATTTCGAAAACTTGATGTGATACAAAAAAAAAAAAATAAATAAAAAATAAAAAAAAAATAACGTCATATTTGAAATCAGCATACCAAAATTAGTTAAAAACTAGTGTCACATCCAAGTCATCAGAGATTTTTATTTATTTTATTTTTTATTTTTTGTCGGTCTGTGTATCGCAAAATTGTGTAGAAATGTGGAAAAATGATAATGTTTTTTGTATTTTCTTTTATGGAAGACAAGTATTTCGAAATTCGCATATTTTGCAAACATTAATTTTAAAGAATTTCTGACATTTTTATTTTGTTTAAAACCTGTATTTTCTTTCAAGCCTTGCACAAGTGGACCTGTACATTATGCAATACGAATGTATAAGAAAGTCGAATGGGTCCCTCACTCCCAATTCTGAAAACATTCAGTTCTGAGTTATAACGTTTTATTTTTCCCTTCTCTAAGATATCTACTTTTTTTACTACCTACGGACTTTTGTTTAGTTCTAAGTATTGGACACCGAATCACGTTAACCAAAATTCTCTTCCAGTTTCTGTAAATATTTTTCTTTCACGGCTTTAGTCCTCCTAGTCCGATAATCTGCTTTCATCCGGTTTAGTACCTACTATTGTGGTTCCAAGATTTCTTTAATATATCATAGAATGAGCCTAGAGGAAAGAGCAACTTAAAAGAAGAGAAAAACTTCTAAATATCTCCAATAGAGGGCGGGAGTAGTGTGACCGGAAAGTAATTGGGGAAAAATAAAATATTCAAAGATTTATTCAATACTGTTGTTACTTCAATATGTAAAATACACTTTGTGCAAGTGATAAGCAAAAGTTGAGCAATGTATATAAGCAAAAATAACATTGTATTATGCATTATTGTGTTATTTGTGCTTATATACGTTCCTCAAGTTTTCCTTAACTCGTTTTATATAAAACTTTTTTAAGCACTGGAGTGTTTTTAGAAAATATTCACATATTCAGCTTTAGGGGAAATATTGAATTCACTCAAATATCTGAATTTAAGATTTAAGTGAAAATGAAAACCTTAATGTATTTCCAAAAACTCTTGGAATTATATACGGTCTGTGTAATGTTGGAATTATATCCTGTCTGATCTTGTTGCATTAAAAATAAAAATTTTCTGATAGACCAAATTTATCTAAGGGGGGTTGTATAAAAATTTAAAAAGTGTAATTTTTTTAAAATTAATGGAAGGACAATTTCATTAACGTAATCTTATTTCCTATCTTACTTTCAACATTTTTACAATTTACATTGCCCACTTATCTCCAACTGGTAAAGAATTAAAGCGCGTCTGTTTCAATCTTTTCGGCACACCCTGTATATATATATAAATATATATATATATATATATATATATATATATATATATATATATATATATATATATATATATATATATATATATATATGTATGTATATATATATATATATACAGGGAAAAATATATATATAAAAGGAAAAAAACTGTTTGAAAAGCTTAGTTTGCAAAGATGGAATCTTTGCAAACTTATAGTATAGTTCAAGCCCAGAAGTTCAAACACTGAAAAATACTAAAATAGGCATGTCGTTAAGCAAGGTAAAACGTCATATTATGCAGCAAGAATAAGCATTTATTAAGTGTATAGTGTATGACAAAATTCTAATGATATAGAGGTATTTAACTAATTTTGCAAAATTATTGATTAGTTATATATTATTCTTCAGCCTAACGTGGGGTCTATATATGAGATATATTGTGATCATGGACACACGCAAGAGTCTCAGACAATAAAAAAGTGTATTATTTAAACAAAAATGTTTGATTTTTGATTCAGAGATACTCTAAACGTGTAAATCCCTACAAATATGTATCATATTCTGCTTTTAAGTGTCAACATTTTTAACCCCTTCAAAATGATTTCCCCCTTACGTATCAGGGTTTTAAAGGAACATCTTTCAGCACACCTAAAACTTTGCAAAGAAATATCCATTAATCATGTGTGTAGAAAATAAGACCATGTCCCGCCTAATAAAAGTGGTTGAAGCGCCTGTAGAGGAGAATTTGAAAAGTTAGTAAGCGAACAATGTGAGATAGACGAAATAAGATAATTACAAAGTTTTTGAGCATTGACATTTTGACAAAAACATATACATTTTGAATATTGATATTTTGACAAAAGCATACACATTTTGAGCATTGACATTTTGAAGAAAGTATACAGATTTTGAACATTGACATATTAATCACTGACATTTTGACAAAAACAAACACATTTTGAGCATTGATATTTTGACAAAAGTATACACACTTTGAACACTGGTTGGGATGGTCTGAGATGGTCTGGGCTTTCGACACTTTGAACACTGATATTTTGACATAAGCATACACATTTTGAGCGTTGATATTTTGATAAAAGAATATACATCTTGAACATTGACATTTTAAAAATAGCATGCGCATTTTGAGCATTTACATTTTGACAAAAGCATACACATTTTGAGTGTTGACATTTTCACAAAAGTATACACATTTTGAGCATTGACATTTTGACAAAAGCATACATATTTAGAACATTGACATTTTGAGCAGTTACATTTTGACAAAAACATACACATTTTGAACATTGATATTTTGATAAAAGCATACACATTTTGAGCATTGACATTTTGACAAAAGCATACACATTTTGAGCATTAACATTTTGAAAGAAGCATACACATTTTGAGCATTGACATTTTGACAAAAGCATACACATTTTGAGTGTTGACATTTTGACAAAAGCATACACATTTTGAGCATTGACATTTGAATAAAACACGTACACTGAAAACAATAAATATCAGCCATGTTTATTAAGCCACGCTATAATACTGTTAAATCTTGCCGAAAGTTTCACGAGCGTATGGAAATAACGACAGCGCAGTAGTCTTCATTCATGGAATAAAATGCAGGTAACTAATATTTATTGTATCATTCCTATATCGAACAGCCAGCTATTGGCCAGTAAACATATTATGTAAAAAAATTCCTTCTGTAACAGTTTTAGTGTCGATTCTTACTCATTAGTGAGATCCGCGGGCTTTCTGCCGTATAAGAAATAAACAAAAAAAATCTGATGTGTGCAGCACATGACGTTCCCTGCAGTCTCAAATTCATATTTTCTTTATTTCTTTAATAATTCATTAGATTGAGTTTAATTTAACCAAATAATACTAAATATGCATGTTTTATTCAATTTTTGTTTTTAATTGGTAATTGGGCATTTTTCCTAAATCGGTGTAACAAAAATGAAAGAAATCTCAAATATATTGAGAATGGATAGTCCTAAAGTATAATTGAGTGTGTCATATTATTTTCCAGTTCTAATTTGAGTATATAAAATTTAATTGATACATTTGAGCATACACTACTTAGTTTTTTTTTTAGATTTTGGCGATTTTTGCGGGCCAGTTCGTAAAAAAAGGCAGGTCGTTCTTTTCCGAATCGTACCAAAATCAAATCAGCCCCAGAGTAACCCACAAGTAACTTATCAACCGAATTTTGTGAAATTTGATCAATTAGTGTTTTAGCTAGAGCGGATAAATGAAATTTTTACTGGCCATATCGCAAAAGAAGGCGAGTTCTGCTTTTACGAATCGTACCAAAAACTAGTCAGCACCAGCGTCACTTCCAAGTGACTTACCTACCAAATTTTATGAAATTCGGTCCATTAGTTTTGGAGTTAGAGTGGATACATATATTGCAGAGGCACACAGACAAACAGACAGACAGACAAACACAGACGTCACGCTAAAAATAGTTTTTTCGTATTCTAGAGGTCTCGAAACGTGTAGATCCGTCGAAAACTCGAGTTTCAATTTTCGACATGATTCCAATACTTTCCCTATACATTACCATGCATTGCAGGGAAAGTAAAAACACACAAGAAAGTTTCCTACTTTTGTTGAGTGTGTTTACCGCGATGAGTCGTATACCTCAAATAAAAATTTATAAAATGATGAGAAATAAAAGAACATCATGGTCTCATTTTCAGTATCTTATATCAAACGCTATGTAAAGCTCCATGGTTACATGGAAGTGTTTCGCTGTGAAGTAATTATAGTCCATGGAGTTAGAAAGAAGGAGATAAAACTCCTATGGATGAAACGTTCGAAAATGTAACAGTGCTTTGAGAATTATATTTAGGTGTAGCCAGTGTTAGTAAAGTAGCTGTCATTGCTAGTTGACACATCAGAAAGGCGTAATATTTGGTATATGTATTTTTGAGTAATTTTAAATTAAAGGTTCCCTTATTATGAGTAAAATTAACCAGTATTTTTTCGTAGTTGTAGGATCAAATACAGAATATATGAAGATAAAATTAAATTTCAAGGTAAAAAAAATTAGAATAAGTAGGAATATTCTTTGTTAATTCAGTTCTACTTTACATTGTATACTTTTATATATGAATATTTTGTAGTATACTTTAATATTTTGTAATATACTTTTACAAAATTGGCAGTTTAAATAAATGTTTTAGTCCTTTCGCCATAGAAAAGCATATAATGCAAGGCTACTTAACTTATCCTAACTCCACCTGAATTATTGTCTCAAACAATATTGGTTTTTCCTTAATAAGAAGCTTTAACTCCTTACTTTTACCTCCATGGTATAGTCATCGCATTGTGTAGGGAACGAGCCGCCCACATCATGGACTCACTTTCAGTATTTGATTTCATAGGCTTATAAAGCTCCATGGTTATATCATAATTTTTCGCTGTGAAAGAAGTATAGTCATTGCATTATGGAGGGAACGGGCTGCCCAGATCATGGACTCACTTTCAGTATTTGCTGCCACACGCTCATAAAGTTCCATGGTTTCCTCGCAGCTTTTTGCTGTGAAAGAAGTATAGTTAATGCATAGTGCAGGGAACGGGCCGCCCTCATCATTGATTCTCTTTCAGAATCTGATGTCAAGCTCGTAAAGCTCCAGAGTCCATGAAATGTTTATCCGTGATTGAAGCACGTTTGGCAAAATTTTGTAGCAGCGTTATCCAGAGACAGATAGATAAACAAATAAATCAAGGTGTTTATATTATTTATTAAACAATGCTGTACAATATGTATAGTAAATACTACATATTTAGCAAAAAGTCTCCAATAAATCTCCATTCAGGACTCACACAACGTTACAAAAATGACAGAACGGTTTCGGACGTCAAAACGCCCTTCATCGTCCGTTTAATGGGTTGTCTTGAATTTCTCTGAATTGCAGTGATTTATGTGTTTATTTTGTAATTTAACGATTTTTTTTGGTATCGAATTATCTGACCATCCATCTATCCATCCATATGTAAATTTTATTTCTCGATTTCAAGCTGTATATAAGAGCTAGTGTATTTCGGGTTTCATTTGCATTACCCCTGGTGAAGGACGTTGTGGCGTTCGAAAGTACTATAGCATTTTTTTATTTACTTGTATGTACTCAATGATGTTGTATTAAAGACACTTTGCTAAATATGTAGTCTTTAATGTAAATATTTTTAGACGTGATTCCATGCATTTTGATTTAATGCCTTACAACTTTGTATTTAGCTGTTTTTGTGTCTCTCATTTTGTTACCTAGTTCATTTTCATAAATTTCAAATTCTCCGCTAGTGGCGCTGCAATTACTTTTATTCGATCGTACATGGTTACATTACTATATATAAACCCAACACGTACACCAAGAAACTTCCCTTATAAAGATTTTGGGACACCGAAAGATATTCCTAAGAACCCTGTGTATTATATAGGGGAAGTAAGGGGAAGTAAGGGAAAGCAAAGTAGAGAAAGTAAAAATATCGAAAATGCACGATGGTCCAATGTAACCTAATAATGTAACCTAATATTAGAATGTTAATAACAATACTGTTTTAAACTAAATTTTTATCTGTCATTTATTTAATTCTATTTTTTATTGTTATTACAATGCGTCTTTTCCCCTAAACCTTGTTTAACATTACAAATTTATTTCTAATGAGTGTTAAATGTATTTCTAAATTCTGAAGAATTTTAGAATTTAGTAAAAAAATATCCAAAAAAGCATTGCTTTGTCCGATACATAGAGGACAAGTCGCTCTTTTGTATAAAAGTTCGCTCTTTTGTATAAGAAATGCCAATAACTTATATCAACGGCTGAAAAGTGCATTAAACTGCCACTCTAATCTCGCAAAGTGATCAGTAGTTTGCTTTTTAAATGGCTTTCAATAATCTCCCCTCCCCATATTCTTACATCTTTCTGAATTAAGTTTGGGCTACCTTTTTATACCAAGAGTTCTGGTATTAAAAAATATGATTTTAAAAGGCAGTAAGTAGGAGGTTCTTGCGGTTAATCTATCTCTTTGAATAAATCCTTGAAGATCGGTGTGTTTTATTTATTTTTCCCAGATTGGAATGCTAAAAAAATGAACGTTATATAATGCATTTTATGTAAAATAGAAAATTAAATGTAGAAATTGATCAAATTAAATTTCTTCAATACAATCATATTTATTAGTACTATAATCATACAGGTTTATTGGTCTATTTATCAGATAGTCTGAAACGTCCGGAAAAAAAATGGAGACCCTGGCTAATGAATATTTTAAAATGTCACAAAATTGATAAATACGACGCCAAATTTATAAAATTTAAAATCAATTATAAGTGTTATTTCGATTTGAAATTTCATGAAAGGATTGGAAATCAAACTAATTAATAAATGAATGGTATATTAATTATGTTTCATTACGCTCTACCTGCTGGTCCGTCAATCCGTATTACTTGGCGATAAACTTGGTATTGTTTCGGAAAATACGCCAAATTGATAAAACATCGGCAAATTGAGGAATATGTTACCAAATTGTTAAAAATTCAATAAATCAGGAAAGTTTCATGGATTATTAAATTTAATATTATTGATAATCTGTGTCCCTTTCAGGGAATTATTAATTTAATATTTACTTCCTCTATACACATAGTGTATTATATATAGGAAAATTATTATGACGGGGTTGTAAAGTCGAATTCGAGTTTCATATGTGCGAGTCTATGCAAAGCACAACGTTTTCCTAGTCTTAATTTATGCTTAATTATTTTACCTAATTTAATTCTTTTTAATATTGAAAATATTTGTGAACGGGCATTGATGATAATAACTGATTGACATAAATGTGAAAAATATTAATATGTGATGCCATACTAGTGACTTTAATAAAATATGGGAGATACATAATATACGTAGTAAAGAAACAGACAGAGGCTACATTTTTTACCATTGTTCTTCTTGTTCTTCTGTTTCATTGTTCTTCTGACCAGGCTACTTTACTGTCCACAGTTCCAACTAAATAATCAGCTTTCGCGCGTTCAGATTTTGTTTAAAAAACTAGCGATTCAACTTCAGGCCATAATTTATGCACTCGCAGTTAACTGATGATTCCTATGGTACCTTGATCAACTGAAAATGCTTCGGTATTAAGAACTGCATCGATGTCCACAATTCCAACCGAGTAATCAACTTCCTCATGCTCGAACTTTGTTTAAAAAATTAGCGACTCAACTTAGGCCATAATTTATGCATTCCCTGTTATCAGAAAATTCCTATGGAACCTCGATCAACTGAAAACTCTTCGGCACTAAGAACTGCACTGCTGTTCACAGTTTTAATCAAATAATCAGCTTCTGTACACTCGAACTTTGTTTCAAAAACTAGTGACTCAACTTCAGGCAATAATTTATCTTTCCTGATTATCTTAAATTCCTATGTAACCTCGATCAATCAAAAATGCTTCGGTATTAAGAACTGCATTGCTGTCCGCAATTTTAACCAAATAATCAAGTTCCGTACACTTTGACTTCGTTCCAAAAACTAGAGAATCAACTTCAGGCCATAATTTATGCACTCCCGATTTCCCGAAAATTTCTATGGAATCTCAATCAACTAAAAGTGCTTCGGTATTAAGAACTGAATTACTGTCCCCAATTCCAGATTTTCTACATAATATAATTTTTAGAAAGATAGTGACAGTTTTTACGTCACTGGAATGTCTATCCAAAAAATCTACAATACTATTGTTTTTACTATAAAGTTTACATTCAACTTATATTTCTCATGATCTGCTATAGATATAAATTATATTATGACTGATATATATGGGTCCCTTTCTGCTAACGGAAGTTTTACATGTTCCATGTGTTTTAATAAAAGTTTGCATGTCTTGGGACTGATTTTGGACACTGATCAGTTTTATTACACAGAGTGTCCCAAAAAGATTGAAACGCGCTTTAATTCTTTGCCTGTTGGAGATAAGTGGGCAATGTAAATTGCAAAAATGTTGTAAGTCAGGTAGGAAATAAGACTACGTTAATGAAATAGTCCTCCCATTAATTTTTAAAAAGTTACACTTTTTAATTTTTATACGATCCCCTTAGACAAATTGAGTCAATCGGATTTTTTTTATTTTTAATGCAACAAGATCATTGAAAAACCCAGCATATCTCTATCTTTAAAATTGAGAGAGTTGTATTTAGTTGAAAATTGAACATTGTGAATGGGAACCATATATCGAATTGGAAATGTAAATTTGTGACCTATCACAAAAAAGATAAAACTGGATGATAATACATAGGAGAACCCCAAACGAGTAGTGAGTATCACTGCTTTATATGATCTCTGTCTGTGTAATGCTTTATTTAGATGCATTTGTGATAATAAATTTTGACACATATTAACGTATTTTTGATCTAAAAAATTTTCATCGTCAATTTGTTTATGATCCTTATTTTCACTGATAGAACAGCCTTTCACATGGAACGTAAAATTGGCATAAGTCAAATTTTTTCCTTTATCATAATTCAGTTGATTTTAAAGATACAGATATGCAGTTTTTTTAATGATCTTGTTGCATTAAAAATAAAAATTTTCTTATTGACCCAATTTGTCTAAGGGGGTCGTATAAAAATTTAAAAAGTGTATCTTTTTGAAAATGAACGGGAGGACAATTTCATTAACGTAGTCTTTTTTCCTACTTCACTTTCAACATTTTTACAATTTACGTTGCCCACTTATCTCCAACTGGTAAATAATTAAAGCGAGTTTCAATCTTTTTGTAACACCCTGTGTTGTAATTCAGATTTATCATCCATTAGCTAAAGAAACAATTTATATTTTTAATATTGCAAAATTTAATTTTTTTATTAAATGTCATTCCCTGTGTATCCCAACAACCAAATAATGAAATCGCAATTTTATTTACAAGCCGTAATTTTCTAGTTTTCTTTTAATTTGATCTTTTTTATTAAATTAGGCAATTTAAAATACAAACAGCAATAACAAAATCCACTATACATTAGAGCACTATTTTAAATTAATTTTTTACAACTGTCCCCAAGCTTTTTTGTCATTCACCTGTCGATAAATTTTAACACGTCTTTTTGTACATAGATGGAAATAAAATACATACTTAAAGTATACTCGTGATAACGCGATATAATGTACCCTCGAAACAGTTAGTTTATTTATTCATGCATGTTGATCAAGCACAATTTTGTTACTATATTTTATCTAGCTGCTTCCTTAGCTTGTCGGCAGGGTTCTTGAAGCTCAATTTTTAAAATAATGTAATACGGATTAATCAAAAAAAATATTTATATAATATTTGTCAATGAAATATTATCGCAACATATTAAATATCCATATAAATATTTCCTTTTCTTCAATTTTAGCAATCTCATATTCTGTGGGGGCGTTAACTGTTGATCTATTAATGGCTTAATTCAGTGGTTCCCAAACTGGGGTCACCGGACCCCTGGGGGTCCGCGAACGACACGCAATATTTAACTAATCATTAGTTAGTTTTATAAAAAATAAAATTCATTATTTTTCTTCACTCCTTTTTAAATTTTATTTTATTTAAATAAAATAATAATGAACTTTTTTTTCTAAATAACTTTGAATTAAATACATTCATGAAATTAATTTCAAAAAGATAGATTATATCTTCAAACAGAATTAAATTGTTTGGGAGTAGGTTTCGTTTTGGTACATTGCCATGATTAACGGTGACGATACTCTGATGTAGCTCGGACTTGAAAGCACTTGTAACTTCGAGCAATTATACTACTAGAGACCGGATGATGTCAGCTTTGAATAGAGGGGGGGGGCGTAGCGAACGTCTCCTGCCTCTCCCCTTACAATATGGTTTTAAGGGGTCCGCAAATTTTTTTTTCTCTGAGGGGGTCCGCGAACCGGAAAGTTTGGGAACCACTGGCTTAATTAATAATTATTTAAAAAACTGAACAATGATACTTCAATCCATACTTAAATTAAAATGAAATTTTAGACTTGATATGGTAAAATTAGAGCCGATATAAAAGCTACACTGAAAAGTAATACAATTTTTTAATATTCCTGTAGTCAATTTTTTACTTACTGAAATAGTGATTTGGAATGAAATCATTGAAGTAATATTATACACGCTACCCATTTCCAGTCGTCCAAATGGATGCGCTATGTTTTTGGATGAGTGGAACGGCCTGGGTCTGCAACTCTAACCATTTCATATTTATTGACAATAAACACTATTTCAATACCTGCAGAGAAATCCGAATAAAAAATGGGCGTGGTCAAATGAACAATTAACACATGAACAACTTCCACGACTTTAGTCCTCTTGGTCTAATAATCTGTTTTCATCCTGTCTAGTTCTTACTACTGTGATTCAAAGATACATTATACAAAGAGCATAGAAGAAAGTATAATAGTGACGGAAGAGAAAAAATTTCAAATATCGCAATAGAGGGCGGTAGTAGTATGACAGTAAAGTAAATCAGAGAACATAAACTGTTCCAAGATTTATTTAATACTGCTGTCAGTCATTTGATTTATTTAAATTTCCCAAATACTTGTGTTTTAAGAAATTCGCATGCTCAGATATAGAGAAAGTATTGTTTTCCCCCAAAAAAATTCGAATTCAAAATTACGGCAGAAATATATATTTTAAAGTCTCAAGAAATAAGAATTACCGAAATCTCATAGAATGATATCCACTTTGTGTGCATATGCAGTCAGGTGTGAGCACAATGATGGAGAGGGACAGTAGCGCAAATTCAAATTCTCCCCCCCCCCCGTGAGATTCTTCAATGGGCCCTTATCTTCCTAAATATTTCCCCCATAATATTCATTTTGGTCCCTTTCTACGTGATTTTGCTATATGACTGTTCTGGCCATTAAAAGGACCATGGCATCAGCCTGCATGCGGGTTATTTTATTATATACATATTTGAGGAGTACAAAATATATATTTTTATTTTTGGAAATAAAGCTGTTCAGGATGTTGGCGGCTTTCTTCTAATGCGATCTCTTTAAAAGTCCACTCACAAGCTTACCATTTGAAATAATCGTGACAAATTTCGATCGAATCATTTAATTTATTTGAGAGATATCGTGCCCCATAGACGGGTTAGGGAAGAACATCCCCAGGTGACTGTTATGGCTTACATCGATTAAGAGGAGTCTTGGGATCGACATCTCTTTTCCAGCCAGGCCCAGTCAGGGAAGGGGGGGTGGTCAGCAGAATCATTCACCGGAGAGGGTCCGAAGGTTATATGCCAAGTCATGACTCCAGTCGCACGGTTTTGGATATATACAAAATCTAGTCCGCGTCGTAATCTGGAAATGCTCATTTTTGCAGCGAGAAGCCACACAAGAAACCCGACAATTTGGAATCGATATAATTTATTATCCGAGGTAATTTCCCCAAGCTCATAAGTACCGAATCCCAGCGTCCCTTAGAAAAGGTGGGTCCATGGTCCCATGCGCCTTGAAGAAGCGCTCTATTTTTGAGGGTGTCGGATTATACAGAGTCCGACACGCGCTAAAGACACCTAATAATACAGACATTATTGAAAACAAATGCTTGATTTGTATTCAGGGATATTCACTTAGATAAGCCAAATGGGAGTCAGTTGTTGCTGTTTAAAAGCCAAATGTTTTACCCTTCACAACACTTTCCCTTTATGCTATGTATTATAGGAATGTAAAAATGTCAGAAATGCATGATTGTTCAAGGTATAAGCCCAATATAACCGAACAATACTTTAAAATACTTTTACTAGTAATATCGATAATAATATTTTTGAATGCGAAATGTCTTAGGAGCGCGGGGTAGGGTAAGTCACTATGACATAGATGAAGCGGAAACGTGTAACGGAACTTGCATCCTATTATTTTGAACACATAAGAGAAAACCATTGTTATATTTTAAAGGTCTGGCTCCTTGATCTTGGCGAAAAAAATCCGTGACCTTTGCGGGGATTTTGGAGAAATGTCACCAACTTGGCGACTTCTGACGAGTTCTAGAAACTTCTTGAATTTCGCAGATTGGCTAAGCACTCCACGGATTAGGTGACTTTCCCTCAACTTTCCAGAGGATAAATTCTTTTGCGCAGCGGATACGTTCTTCTTAAGGGTGAGTGTCAGTAAATCTCCTGCCCTATCCGCGCTTTGTTAACTTTCGCGGCACACGTTTTTCGCCAAAATTCTGCTCAAACATTTGCGAAATATTTTCTGAAAGACAAAATTCAATGCTTAGATTATATTAAAACTAAATTTAATACCCAATAAAACATAGAATATATTTTTTATTTTAATCAAAAATAGTTCTGGTTCTGTCGTCGTAATTTAATTCATACGGATTATTTTTATTTTTTAATGAGCATTTTTAAATATCTATTCCTTCTAATACAGTATTAAATACAACAACAGATCCTATATAATAATGCCACGATCACGGAAAGGTAATTTCTCATTCTAAAAATTTGATACGGGATCTAAATATATATGGCTGGACTACAGCTTTGTTTTCAAGTTCCTTTGTCTTCAAGTCCAAGTTCAATTACGTTTCCGTGATTGTGGCATTATTATATATGATTTGTTGCTGTATTTAATAGCATATTAGAAGGAATAGACATTTAAAAATGCTTATTAAAAATAAAAATAGTAGGTATGAATTAAATTACGACAACAGATGGCAGCACCAAAAACATTTTGAACTAAAATAAAAAATATATTCTATGTTTCATTGGGTATTAAATTTAGTTTTAATATAATCTAAGCATTGCATTTTATTTATCAGAAAATATTTCGCAACTTTTAAACAGAATTTCGGCGATAAACGTGTGCCGCGAAAGTTAACAAAGCGCGGATATGGCAGAAGATTTACTGACGCTCATCCTTTATTTCTGGTTCCCCTGCTTTGCTGTTCTTTGGTTTATTTTTGTATCATTAAAGCTGGAACATGAGTCTTTATGTTCTATTTGTAACTGAGAGTTTATATGTACATTCGTGGCCATGTTGCTCAAAACCCCCGAGTGAGCCTGCAGCGTCCACGTCGACAATTAGATCTTGCAATATCGACCCAACAGCTCAACCGTAAAACGTAGGCTGGTAATTCGAAAATCCTGGATTCATTTCCTGGTTGGGGCATCAAGGTTCCTTACAATGGCTCCCGAACAAATCCACCCTGTAGTTAGTTGCACATATGTCGGAGGTCTGAAAGTGACCTTTGTACGACTAACACGAATTCAGTGGATCCTGGGATATTGAGCGCCAACTTCAAATCGAGGGAAAAACGACCACGTAGGAAGCTAACCTGAGATAAAAATAGCAGGAAGTGGTCAGGCAGATTATCAGTTTCACGCCAATTTGGCATTAGAGAGTGGAGAATGCAGAGTCCAATTCGACAATAAGAGCTTGCAATTTCGTCCCAACAGCTCAACGGTGAAGCGTAGGCTGGCCAGTTCGAAAATCCTGGGTTTGATTCCCGGTTGGGGTATCAAACCCTGTCGTTTGGCCAGTAAACTAAACAGAGGGTATGGTGCATAAATTAGCCATCGTTCAGTTGGAATGCTGACGTGATCCGAGTAAAAATTTCTGCTGAATTTAATACAGAACTAACTTTCTAATTATATATACCCTTTAAGCTTCATTATAAAACAATTCTGGTAAATAAAAGCAAATCATTTTAGTTAAGATCTGCGACATCTGTGCATCAACATCTGCGCTATACGCCTGTATGCGCTCTTGCGCCGACTAGTGAAGTGACTACAAACGGTTCATTGTCGATAACTTCGTCGTTCTTGGTCCAATTTCGGCAAACTAAATACATACTATTAATCTATCAAAACTATATAATTAAAAAAAATTGAAATATTTTAAACACCAAAAAATATTGAAACCTTTCACTGGGTACCTTGTACCATCGTCTTCAACCTTTTCCCATTCGAAATATATGAAAGAAATGATGTTACACTTCAGTCTATTGCGAGTAATAGTTATTAAAAATACTTATCCAATTATATTTAATTTTTATACCTAGTGATGTCGATAATAATATTCTTTAAAACTCAACCTTTATATGCCAATTTTAACTTTCTCATACACGTAATATAATATAAACCTCCTGAACACGTTTCCACTTTTTTTCACAGTGATGGCTGTATGTGTGTATGTATGTATGTCTGTGGTCAATTTCTCATGTACACGTAAGCGACCACAAATGTTGATGGGATTTTACGAGATTTTACATCCGGCTGCGCTCTTGAAAAATCTAGAACCAGATAGAATTCTTTTAAATTTGAGCGAAAACTTCGAAATTTATTAGAAATTTTATATTTTTAAACATGACAGCATAGGACAAAATGTGAGACATAATCATAAAAAGGCCAACGGCCCTACCGTGCTGAAAACACCTGTTCTCGTTAGATCACCGAAGTCAAGCAGCATCGGGCGCGGTTAGTACTTGGGTGGGTGACCTTTGTGAACACCGGGTGGTGTTGGCACAATTCGGGTGCGGTATCCCGGAGGCTTGCGCGCTGGATTTGCACGCTGCCACAACTGCCGCCGTGTTCATCCGGAGTACGATCACGTTAAACATGTGGGTCCGTAAGTCCTTCCGAGAGGTTGGTGGTAGGGGAAAGAGGGTACGGTCCCTGTGGATGCGGTTCCGGTCTAAATTGGGTGGCACTTCCCGGCCGTCCAAACGATTACCTTACACCTTTCTGGTAGGTCTGCCGGTCTGGGTCTCAACAATAGCAACATAATCATAAAAGGGTTTATTTGTGGCTCAATGATCACAAGACTTCACACAATTCCAATTATTGTTGCGAAAAATAGCCGCGATGCAATTTTTTTTGTTCGTGACGTCATTAGTTCATTTCAGCGGTAAGTTACCCTCCTCCGAGGGATATTTAGTGTACAGTGTCAAGTTTGGTATCAATCGAAATATTTTTATAAGCCCTTTGAAGTGCAGGGTAATACGTTATAATTGTGACCATTTGGATCTACGATATCGATTTTTCAAAAAATTTCTGGTAAAGACGGGGGGGGGGGGGGAAGAAGAAACAAGTTACTGAAAGATGGATTCTGGTATGAGGAACTGAAGTTCAATCACCCCTCTAATTTAATTTCAGTTATTTTGTTACACTCCGATTTTCTCCCTAGACTCACTATCGGGTTTAGCTTTGCAAATTTGTTTCCAGAGTTTGTTAAATTTTAACGTTTATTTTAGATTTTCTTTTAAAGAAATCCCCCTAAATTCAATGGTCTTTCCATTACATCAAAGACAATTCTTCCTTTTGTAAATCTAACGGCTAGAAATGTCAATAACTTATATCAGCGGCTGAAAAGTGCATTAAAATGCCCCTCCAATCTCGCAAAGTGATCAGAAGTTTGATTTTTAAATGACTGCCAATAGTTTTGTCCCCCATTCTTAGATGTCTCTGAATTAAGTTAGACCTTTCTTTTATATCAAATGTACAGGCAATAAAAAGTGAAGCGTTATCTGTTATTAAAAAAGTGCGTAGATTGTTTTCACCAACAGTCTGACCCATTTCTAACAATCCTAGCAGCTCAATTTGTTTATTTTTACCAGATTGAATCACCAAACAAAAAATTAAAATTAAAATGGAAAATAAAAATTTTAATTTCATATAAAAATAAAATTTTAAATTTTAGAAATTGATAAAATCAAGCATTTTTTTAAACCAACCGCTCTTATCAATACTGTAATGACCCAGATCTATTAGTCTTTTTATCTATTTATCTGTCTGTCTGGGACGGTAGGTGAAGAATTGGTTAAATTTGGCGACTATTTTAAAATATCGCCAAATTGATGAAAACGACACCATATGTACAAAATTTAAAATCAAAACGCAAGTATGATTTTGATTTTAAGTTTTAAGAATGGATTGGAATTCAAACAAATATAATGGATATTAATTATGTTTCAATGGGGTCAGCCTGTCTCTCAGTTTATCTGTTCCAAATTTTTCGACGAATTTGGCATCTTGGCGACAAATTTGTATACTAGAAGGGAAAGAGAAATCGGAGCTTCATTGTGACTGACCTATGACGATAAAGTGGAAAACAGAATACTCTTAGATACCAAAAACGTAGCTTGTGTTAGATATCAGAGATTAAGAAGGATTGTAAAATCGTCAGAGGGAGATGCTCGCCAATTGGTTATGGGTTTACCTATGTAAGAAATACAACTCATACAATGAAAGCAACAACTCCTCTCGACGCCATTTTGTGCCCCAGGCCTAAAATGACCTGTGATCTCATTTACTATGAGGAAAGCTTTCCAATCGCAGTTTTTGAAGAAAAAGATTAGTGAAGACTATTGCCTCATCATCAAATTGTCGATTCGCGAAGCAACTAATGGCAACGGATGCTATAAGTTGTCCTATTAGTAATATTAATAATTTTCAAAATTCCTTTTAAGAGAATAAGCTGTGTTTTAATGAATAAAAACTATTTAAGTATTCAAATATTAACTCAATGCCTTTCAGCTATGCTTAGGTTGCAGCATATTAATATGTGGACACTTAAAAAGTGGGCTAAAATGTGTTTATGTTTGGTTATGTTTTTAAAAATCACAACGTATATGTTAAGAATGCGATTATAATTATAGAAAATTTATTTGTTAATGAACCTACCAAAATAATAACAACCACTATTTAAAATATATAACAGTCTTTTATTTTCACACCACAACGCAATTTTACATTACAGCAACCGATGGGACTTACTGGTATTAATAGTAGTTCCTGTGACTCTTCATACCCAAGAAGTCAAGTTTGATGCAGACGTGGTGATATTTGATTCCATTCTAATCATCTTTCGCTACGATTACTTAATTTACGTGGTTGTCCAAGTCGCGACTTTCCCACTCAGTCCTTCATCTTTAAATGACATCACAGTTGTTTTTGGAAGTTTTAAAAAGCTGCTATATCGAGGAGTGGTTGGTTGCTCAAATAGCGTCCCACTAGTGCACCTCTCTGTAACTTCTTAAATTCCACGTTGCGTATCATTACAGCTTCCAGTGATGTGCAAAGATGTACTTACAGACTATCATGATTGCATACAGTATGTTTCAACATAGTTCGGCAGATGGATTGAACACTTCGGCAGATGGTTAAAAGCACCCACTTCCAATTTGAAATTTTTTTAAAATATAAATGTAACATATAATTTGTTTAAGGGTGAAGGCTTATTCACGAGCTGATTTGCAACCTTATGCCATTTCTTTCTAAGTTAATGAAGGTACTCTTCTTACACATTCTGTATAACCAACATTATTACACATTCCTTATTATACATTCTGTATAACCAACTATCTTGATTACATTTCTTATAGATTGAGTTCCTACTTGTATATCATAATCGGTGTGTAATGAAGCTGCAAGTTTTGGGTCAATAATTCTTGGATTATCTTGAACTATTCCCAGTATATCGTTTTTGAGTTTACGGCTTTGCTTCTGCGGACTCTAAGAACGACTACTACTCACGAACATTTCAGTTCGTTATATCTATTAACTAGAAAATACACCAGACGTTGCCCGGATGTCGTGGTGTAGTGCGTCAAAGCAGCAGTATATTTATGGATTTATTTATTTGTTATAAACGGTCATATTGATAAATCGTTCTTTGGTTTCCGAGAATTCGCTGCATGTTCCGGTGAACAAAATGTAAAGAACGCTTTACTTATACTCCCGCTTATAACAGTCACAAAAACAAAAATCAAAATCTCACCGAGGTGTATCACCCCGAGTCCTGGAGTACCAGCATATAAAAATTCATAACCTTACAAAGCTTAGCTTTTCCGTTGCAGACGTGTTGTTCTATTATGTATAGCAAGAACCGCGCAAAGCATCTGCCCGCTTGACATCTGCGTAATTTTTAAGAGGATATTCTATAAAGGATAGATATAAATAATAAACGACAAAAATATGTATTATTAAAATTTAGTTTCTACATCTATATTCATTTGTAAACATCTTGGCTCCTAAAGTTTTCAAGTAATCGTCTTGTCAAGTTGAAGAAGATTGAAAATTTTCCGTTATTCAAGTTTGTAATGCTTATATACAAAAAACTAAAAGTGCTAGCTATAAACTATAAGCAAGAATTTGTATCTCTTTGAAAGCAATGTCCATGTTTGACCACTATTATTCTTCGAATTCATAATTTTTTTAGTACATTGAAATAGTGTGTATTTACAATAAATATGAACTGAAGTAAATTTTTGAGCATATTGTTTTATTCCAAATTACTAATGAAATACAAGCTAAGAGTGATCAAGGAAAAATGCGGAGATTTTAGTATGCACAACGTTACAGTGAAAATGAGACACTACGAAAGAATGGGCAGAAAGGGATGAAAATCAGCAAACAGAGAGAGACAGCAACGAACAATAAGTGATGTTTATTGCAATATGATACAACTATACAGTGAGCGATAACAACGTCTGATCAGTAGGTTGTAGGACCACCGCGGGCGGTGATACAGGCAGCAACACGTCTAGGTACAGAGTCAATGAGCATGCGGATAATGCCCTGAGATATGGCAACCCATTCCCTGTCAACCATTCGCCTGAGTTCGTCTTCTAAACGCGGGAGTGACAGCGCACGCAAGCTACGCTCAATCACGTCCCACACGTGTTCGATTGGTGAGAAATTGCAGACACCTGAGAAGCACCTGAGTACCTTGCAGATCATGTTATCTGACGCGTGCCGTGTATGGTCGGGCGTTAACCTGCTGGTAAATGACATTGGTCACCCCCTGATAGAAGGGTAATGTCACCGGTCGCAAAGCCGCCCCATGATGCCACGCTGTCGGGCAGTGTGGGGTTCCACAGATGTGGTCGGATTGGACCTGTCACCACTTCGGCGCCAGATTCGTACATGGCGACTGTCATTGCTAAACCAGGTCTGAATACACTGACTCGGCCGAAAACACGACCCTGTGCCATTTCGCCGTCCACCTGGCTCTATCCCGACACCATTGCAAACGGAGGTGTATGTGCGGTTGGGTCAATGGCAGTCTTTGTAATACGCGCCATGAGTGCAGGTCTCCGGCGACCAATCGGCGGATAATGGTCGTGGTCGATATGAGAGCATCAAATGTGTCCTGCACATACTGCAAAAGAGAGAAGGAAGTGGCCTGCGGGGCCACCAACACTTGTCGGCAGATGCGTCGGTTCACGCGTGCTGACGTCGCTCTGGTCGTACCGGCACCCCTCAAACGTGCCACATTCCCTTGTTCCAATCATCTTCGTCACAGTCTGTTCACAGTGGACGTGTGTAGGTGGCTGTCTTCTGAGATTTGACGTATGGACCAACCTGCCCTTCTGAGTTCGATCGCCATACCCCTTGTGAAATCGTCTGTTTGCTGGAACTGTCTCAGTTGGTTGTGGCCTGGCATTCTCTGCTACTACAACGTTTCCTCTGGGACAAAAAATATTGCAAAATAATTTCCCTGGCAGACAGGGCGGCGCGCCTATTGCCGATTCTGCGGGTTCCTTATTTTATATATCACTCAACGTGCGCGGGATGACTGCGGAGTTCGCATCATTTACATTATTCGGTAATCTGCGTCTACTCTGCAACTTGCATATGTTTCTACCCACTCCTTCTTGGTATCTCAATTTCACTGTCACGTAGTGTACTTTCAGTGCTAATTTCGCATCGGCCTAAATTCTACCCTCATCCAAGTCTAAATTGTTATTCTATTTCATTTATGTCCCAACGGGTTATAGGTAAATGTTCTCGACTACAGGTATTTCCGCAGCCATTAAGCTCATAATTAATGGTATTATTGTATTTCACCCCGCTAAGTATGAAATTGCAATACATTTAATGTAAAATATTTTTATATAATTTTAATATGCACCATTAATATTATAAAAGTATGTTTTACATAAAAAATGATTTAGTTTAATCAGATGACACCCGGCAATCCCGGAAATCAATGAATCCAGAAATCTGCTCCGAATAAGGCTGCAGATCAAATAAGTAAAGCAAAAGATTTCGATCTACCGCGATCGTCTCTAATTAATAATAATTAATAATTAATGGCTATAAAGAGATTCCTTGTGCCTTGAGGCACAGCCGGTCTACACGTGGTGCCTACGGGTGGGACAGCGTTAATCCCAAGCGAATAACCTCTCAGAAAGACATGTATTTGACATACCCTATTCCAAACAGTTCGGTCCCCCTTTGCAGGCCATGATGTCCTTGCCTGCAAGGATGCCAATGCCTGCAAAAAGGGGGGCGGGGCAGAACTGTTTATAGAAATATGCTAAATTTCTTTACGAAACTAGACATAACTAAAACTCAGCATTACTTCAACAAAAGTGTGTATGCTATCTGTATGATTCTTTTCGGTTTCGAGTCAATTATTTGAAAGGTTTGTTCACGTTCTTTAATGTATAATTTTATGTCCTAAGTAAAGTCCTAAGTAAAAACTTAATTTAATGCACATATTAGAGCGTTTTGGAATACTCAAGATAAGTACTTAAATCAACTCCATTCTGGTTTCAGAAATTATATGATAATATTAGTCAGATATATTTATAATCACAACATTACGGGCCAAATTTATTTTTAAAATGAAGTGACAGAATCAATAATACGAAATTTTATAATTAGAGGATTGTACGTTTTAACTTGGTAAGCAGTGGCGAATCCAGAATTTTATAGAGGGTGGGGAGGTGAGCTAAGTTTTTTTTTTAATCTCGTACTGTGGTGCAATATACTTATATGTATATACAATACAATTAGTATGTATATATTACAAGTATGTATATATACAATTATGTATATATTGCATTTATTATGTATATGCAATATACTTTTGTACTTATATACGTATATAAGTACAATATAGTTAAAACGGGGCTCAACAACCCATTAATCAGCTCGCAGGGATTGCACGTGGATGACCCCAGTTCAATTTTCGCCTCTTACCAAATTGTCGCCGTATTCACGCGGAGTATGATCACGTTAAACATGCGGGTCCGTAAGTCCTTCCGTAAGGTTGGTGGTAGGGAAAAAAGGGTGCGGTCCTTATGGATATCTCCCCCTCTGGGTTCCGGTCTAAATGATGTGCCACTTTCCGCACTGGGCTCCGGTCTAAATGATGTGCCACTTCCCGACGGTCCAAACAGATACCTTACACCTTCGGGCAGGTTGGACTGCCTGGGTCGAAAAATACAGATAAAACGTCATTTTATCTAGTGCAGACGATTTTGGTTTTGGGGTGAGTAGAAGCCCTTAGTCCCACTTGAATCCGCTACACTAGCTTAGACACTAGCTTAGTTGACTAATTTTAACTTTGACACTAGCTTAGTTGACTAATTTTAACTTTGACACTAGCTTAGTTGACTAATTTTAACTTTGACACTAGCTTAGTTGACTAATTTTAACTTTGACACTAGCTTATTTGACTAATTTTAACTTTGACCCTAGCTTAGTTGACTAATTTTAACTTTGACACTAGCTTAGTAGACTAATTTTAACTTTGACACTAGCTTAGATGACTAATTTTAACTTTGACCCCAGCTTAGTTGACTAATTTTAACTTTGACACTAGCTTAGTTGACTAATTTTAACTTTGACACTAGCTTAGTTGACTAATTTTAACTTTGACACTAGCTTAGTTGACTAATTTTAACTTTGACACTAGCTTATTTGACTAATTTTTACTTTGTCGTATCTTAATGCAGATATTCTAATCTACTTTAAGAAATCTATGAGGCTCGTGCATGGTGACATATTTTAATATCTTGTTGCTAAATCCAAACACCCATTTTAAACAAATACTTTGTAACTAAGTGAAAATATCAAAAATATAAAAAAAAAATTCAAAAATCTCTTAAGGAACCACAATTACAGTAAGAAATCTGTAAAACTATTATGCTGGAACAATAAACAAAAAATTTGCGTGGTCATGCTGCTTTATTATACGGTTAACTTCGGGAAGTCAATCAATAACACAGGCTGACACGATTTTTACCGGTGAGAGTTTATTTTAAGGTATTTTGATGTGCTGAAATCAAACATCATATTAGTTTTCGCGTATCACTTCAGGCTTTTTCTTTAAAGTAGTTTGAAAGTCCAAAAATGGGCCAAAAGTAGGTACTTTACGTAAATGGTTTAAAGTAAGCAAAATGGTATTCAGATTTGTATGATAAATAAGTTTTAATGTAACAATGACTAACGGACTAATATAGTAATTACATTAATGTAGCTGTAGTATGACAGTTTTTTCGCCAATTTTCAAACTTGTTCTTACTGGCCAGTTCTTCTGAGTCTGTTCCTAGTCCAACTATCCCAAAGACACAAAATCAGGGATATTTTTTATCAGCAAATCATCAATTTATCAGAAAATCCCGCATGAATTATGGGATCAAAAGTCTGATTCATATAACATTATAGCAATAAATACGGAATGCGATATTTCTAAAACTTGATGTGATACAAAGAAAAAAAAATAAAAGAAAAAAATAACGTCATATTTGAATTCAGCATACCCAAATTAGTTAAAAACTAGTGTCACATCCAAATTAGCAGAGATGTTTTTTTTTTTTTTTTTGTCGATCTGTGTAATCAGTGTAACACTCCGGTTTTCGCAAAAGTTTGTAGAAATGTGGAAAAATAATAATGTTTTTTGTATTTTCTTCTATGGAAGACAAGTATTTCGAATTTCGCATATTTCGCAAACATTAATTTTAAGGAATTTCTGACATTTTTATTTTATTTGAAAACTGTATTTTCTTTCAAGCCTTGCACAAGTGGACCTGTACATTATGCAATATGAATGTATAGGAAAGCCGAGTGGGTCCCTCACTCCTAATTATGAAAACATTCAGTTTTGATTTATAACGTTTTATTTTTCCCTTCTCTAAGATATCTACCTTTTCTTACTACCTATAGACTTTTGTTTAGTTTCAAGTATTGGACACCGAATCACGTTAACCAAAATTCTCTTCCAGTTTCTGTAAATATTTTTCTTTCACGGCTTTAGTCCTCTTAGTCCGATAATCTGCTTTCATCCGGTTTAGTACCTACTATTGTGGTTCCAAGATTACTTTAATATATCATAGAATGAGCCTAGAGGAAAGAACAACTTGAAAGAAGAGAAAAACTTTTAAATATCTCCAATAGAGGGCGGGAGTAGTATGACGGGAAAGTAATTGAGGAAAAATAAAATATTCAAAGATTTATTCAATACTGTTGTTACTTCAATATGTAAAATACACTTTGTGCAAGGGATAAGCAAAAGCTGAGCAATGTATATAACCACTAATAGCATTGTATGATGCATTATTGTGTTATTTGTGCTTATATACGTTCCTCAAGTTTTCCTTAACTCGTTTTATATAAAACTTTTTTAAACACTGGAGTGTTTTTAGAAAACATTCACATATTCAGCTATAGGGAAAATATTGAATTCACTCAAATATCTGAATTTAAGATTTAAGTGAAACTGAAAACCTGAATGTATTTCCAAAAACTCTTGGAATTATATACGGTCTGTGTAATGTTGGAATTATATCCTGTCTGATCTTGTTGCATTAAAAATAAAAATTTTCTGATTGAACAAATTTATCTAAGGGGGGGGGGGGGGGGGGGTTGTATAAAAATTTAAAAAGTGTAATTTTTTGAAAATTAATGGAAGGACAATTTCATTAACGTAGTCTTATTTCTTACCTTACTTTCAACATTTTTACAATTTACATTGCCCACTTATCTCCAACTGGTAAAGAATTAAAGCGCGCCTGTTTCAATCTTTTTGGCACACCCTGTATATATATATATATATATATATATATATATATATATATATATATATTGGGAAGTTGTATTCTGAATTGCTTGTCCAGCCTCCAGCTTAGACTCACTGGACGGGTTTGGGAGTATTTCCGTGAACGTTCGTACTGCCTCCCTGGTGGAATTTCGACTTGTTCATTCCGGTGCTTCTAGATTAAGCTGTTAAGGTTGATCGTGTATACACGTGGTAGAAGAAGAAGGGTTCATGCCGCATGGTAATACAATTTTCTTAATGTATCCTTTTTTCATTTTTTCATTTTTTGATGCCTGTAGTCTGAGTTTAAGCATTTATAGTAATGTACTATTGCTTAATCTGAAACAGGCATTTGTTTGGGCTAATTAGAATTAAATACTCAGACCTGAAGATGAATTTAATTCTGATTAATCATCGAATTTGGGAAGGTTCTGTTCTTTTCTCTTATCGGCATTATGGCCGTGAATTTGCTTCTATGGTGATGTTAATATTACTTGAATTGTATTTTTATTTTTTTTTATTTTTTCATAATTCTTATTATTACATTTCAAATATATATATATATATATATATATATATATATATATATATATATATATATATATATATATATATATATATATATATATATATACATATATATATATATATATATATATATATATATATATATATATATATATATATATATATATATATATATATATATATATATATATATATATATATATATATATATATATATATATATATATATATATATATATATATATATATATATATATATATATATATATATATATATATATATATATATATATATATATATATATATATATATATATATATATATACATATATATATATATACAGGGAAAAATATATATAAAAAAGGAAAAGAACTGTTTGAAAAGCTTAGTTTGCAAAGATTCCATCTTTGCAAACTTATAGTATAGTTCAAGCCCAGAAGTTCAAACACAGAAAAATACTAAAATAGGCATGTCGTTAAGCAAAGTAAAACGTCATATTATGCAGCAAGAATAAGCATTTATTAAGAGCATAGTGTATGATAAAATTCTAATGATATAGAGGTATTTAACTAATTTTGCAAAATTATTGATTAGTTATATATTATTCTTCAGCCTAACGTTGGGTCTATATATGAGATATATCGTGATCATGGACACACGCAAGAGTCTCAGATAATAAAAAAAGTGTATTATTTAAACAAAAATGTTTGATTTTTGATTCAGAGATACTCTAAATGTGTAAATCCCTACAAATGTGTATCATATTCTGCTTTTAAGTGTCAACATTTTTAATCCCTTCAAAATGATTTCCCCCTTACGTATCAGGGTTTTAAAGGAACATCTTTCTGCACACCTAAAACTTTGCAAAGAAAGGTCCATTAATCATGTGTGTAGAAAATAAGACCATGCCCCGCCTAATAAAAGTGGTTGAAGCGCCTGTAGAGGAGAATTTGAAAAGTTAGTAAGCGAACAATGTGAGATAGACGAAATAAGATAATTACAAAGTTTTTGAGCATTGACATTTTGACATACACATATACATTTTGAATATTGATATTTTGACAAAAGCATACACATTTTGAGCATTGACATTTTAAAGAAAGTATACAGATTTTGAACATTGACATTTTAAGCACTGACATTTTGACAAAAACATACACATTTTGAGCATTGATATTTTGACAAAAGCATACACACTTTGAACACTGGTTGGGATGGTCTGGGATGGTCTGGGCTTTCGACACTTTGAACACTGATATTTTGACAAAAGCATACACATTTTGAGCGTTGATGTTTTGACAAAAGCATACACATTTTGATCATTGACATTTTGAAAAAAGCATACACATTTTGAGCATTTAAATTTTGACAAAAGCATACACATTTTGAGTGTTGACATTTTGACAAAAGTATACACATTTTGAGCATTGACATTTTGACAAAAGCATACATATTTTGAACATTGATATTTTGACAAAATCATACACATTTTGAACACACTGATATTTTGACAAAAGCATACACATTTTGAGCATTGACATTTTGAAAAAAGCATACACATATTGGGAATTTACATTTTGACAAAAGCATACACATCTTGAGTGTTGACATTTTGACAAAAGCATACACATTTTGAGCATTGACATTTTGAAAAAAGCATACACATTTTGAGCATTTACATTTTGACAAAAGCATACACATTTTGAGCATTGACATTTTGACAAAAGCATACACATTTTGAGCATTGACATTTTGAAAAAAGCATACACATTTTGAGCATTTACATTTTGACAAAAGCATACACATTTTGAGTGTTGACATTTTGAAAAAAGCATACACATTTTGAGCATTTACATTTTGACAAAAGCATACACATCTTGAGTGTTGACATTTTGACAAAAGCATACACATTTTGATCATTGACATTTTGAAAAAGGCATACACATTTTGAGCATTTACATTTTGACAAAAGCATACACATTTTGAGTGTTGACATTTTGACAAAAGTATACACATTTTGAGCATTGACATTTTGACAAAAGCACACATATTTTGAACATTGACATTTTGAACAGTTACATTTTGACAAAAACATACACATTTTGAGCATTGATATTTTGACAAAATCATACACATTTTGAACACACTGATATTTTGACAAAAGCATACACATTTTGAGCATTGACATTTTGAAAAAAGCATACACATTTTGGGAATTTACATTTTGACAAAAGCATACACATCTTGAGTGTTGACATTTTGACAAAAGCATACACATTTTGAGCATTGACATTTGAATAAAACACGTACACTGAAAACAATAAATATCAGCCATGTTTTATAAGCCACGCTATAATACTGTTAAGTTTTGCCGAAAGTTTCACGAGCGTATGGAAATAACGACAGCGCAGAAGTCTTCATTCATGGAATAAAATCCAGGTAACTAATTTTTATTGAATCATTCCTATATCGAACAGCCAGCTATTGGCCAGTAACCATATTATGTCAAAAAATTCCTTCTGTAACAGTTTTAGTGTCGATTTTTACTCACTAGTGAGATCCGCGGGTATTCTGCCCTATAAGTAATAAACAAAAAAAAAAATCTGATGTGGGCAGCACATGACTTTCCCTGCAGTCTCAAATTCATATTTTCTTTATTTCTTTAATAATTCATTAGATTGAGTTTAATTTAACCAAATAACACTAAATTTGCATGTTTTATTCAATTTTTGTTTTTAATTGGTAATTGGGCATTTTTCCTAAATCGGTGTAACAAAAATGAAAGAAATCTCAAATATCTTGAGAATGGATAGTCCTAAAGTATAATAGAGTGTGTCATATTATTTTCCAGTTCAAAAATTGAGTATATAAAGTTTAATTGATACATTTGAGCATACACAACTTAGTCTTTTTTTGAAATTTTTGCGATTTTTGCGGGCCAGTTCGTAAAAAAAGGCAGGTCGTTCTTTTCCGAATCGTACCAAAATCTAATCAGCACGAGAGTAACCAACAAGTAACTTATCAACCGAATTTTGTGAAATTTGATCAATTAGTGTTTTAGCTAGAGCGGATAAATGAAATTTTTACTGGCCATTTCGCAAAAGAAGGCGAGTTCTGCTTTTACGAATCGTACCGAAAACTAATCAGCACCAGCGTCACATCCAAGTGACTTACCTACCAAATTTTATGAAATTCGGTCCATTAGTTTTGGAGTTAGAGTGGATACATATATTGCAGAGGCACACAGACAAACAGACAGACAGACAAACACAGACGTCACGCTAAAAATAGTTTTTTCGTATTCTAGAGGTCTCGAAACGTGTAGATCCGTCGAAAACTCGAGTTTCAATTTTCGACATGATTCCAATACTTTCCCTATACATTACCATGCATTGCAGGGAAAGTAAAAACACACAAGAAAGTTTCCTACTTTTGTTGAGTGTGTTTACCGGGATGAGTCGTATACCTCAAATAAAAATTTATAAGATGATGAGAAATAAAAGAACATCATGGTCTCATTTTCAGTATCTTATGTCAAACGCTATGTAAAGCTCCATGGTTACATCGAAGTGTTTCGCTGTGAAGTAATTATAGTCCATGGAGTTAGAAAGAAGGAGATAAAACTCCTATGGATGAAACGTTTGAAAATGTAACAGTGCTTTGAGAATTATATTTAGGTGTAGCCAGTGTTAGTAAAGTAGCTGTTATTGCTAGTTGACACAACAGAAAGGCGTAATATTTGGTATATGTATTTTTGAGTAATTTTAAATTAAAAGTTCCCTTATTAGGAGTATAATTAACCAGTATTTTTTCGTAGTTGTAGGATCAAATGCAGAATATATGGAGATAAAATTAAATTTCAAGTTAAAATAAATTCGAATAAGTAGGAATATTCTTTGTTAATTCAGTTCTGCTTTACATTGTATACTTTTATATATATGAATATTTTGTAGTATACTTTAATATTTTGTAATATACTTTTACAAAATTGGCAGTTTAAATAAATGTTTTAGGCCTTTCGCCGTAGAAAAGCATACAATGCAAGGCTACTTAACTTATCCTAACTCCACCTGAATTATTGTCTCAAACAATATTGGTTTTTCCTTAATAAGAAGCTTTAACTCCTTACTTTTACCTCCATGGTATAGTCATTGCATTATGTAGGGAACGAGCCGCCCACATCATGGACTCACTTTCAGTATTTGCTGCCACACGCTCATAAAGTTCCATGGTTTCCTCGCAGCTTTTTGCTGTGAAAGAAGTATAGTTATTGCATAGTGCAGGGAACGGGCCGCCCTCATCATTGACTCTCTTTCAGAATCTGATGTCACGCTCGTAAAGCTCCAGAATTCATGAAATGTTTATCAGTGATTGAAACACGTTTGGCAACATTTTGTAGCAGTGTTACCCAGAGACAGATAGATAAACAAATAAATCAAGGTGTTTATATTATTTATTAAACAATGCTGTACAATATGTATAGTAAATACTACATATTTAGCAAAAAGTCTTCAATAAATCTCCATTCAGGACTCACACAACGTTACAAAAATGACAGAACGGTTTCGGACGTCAAAACGCCCTGCATCGTCCGTTTAATGGGTTGTCTTGAATTTCTCTGAATTGCAGTGATTTATGTGTTTATTTTGTAGTTTAACGATTTTTTTTTGGTATCGAATTATCTGACCATCCATCTATCCATCCATATGTAAATTTTATTTCTCGATTTCAAGCTGTATATAAGAGCTAGTGTATTTCGGGTTTCATTTGCATTACCCCTGGTGAAGGACGTTGTGGCGTTCGAAAGTACTATAGCATTTTTTTATTTACTTGTATGTACTCAAAAATGTTGTATTAAAGACACTTTGCAAAATATGTAGTCTCTACTGTAAATATTTTTAGACGTGATTCCATGCATTTTGATTTAATTTAGCTGTTATTGTGTCTCTCATTTTGTTACCTAGTTCATTTTCATAACTTTCAAATTCTCCGCTAGTGGCGCTGCAATTACTTTTATTCGATCGTACATGGTTACATTACTATATATAAATCCAACACGTACACCCAGAAACACCCCTTGTAAAGATTTTGGGACACCGAAAGATATTCCTAAGAACCCTGTGTATTATATAGGGGAAGTAAGGGGAAGGAAGGGAAAGCAAAGTAGAGAAAGTAAAAATATCGAAAATGCACGATGGTCCAATGTAACCTAATAATGTAACCTAATATTAGAATGTTAATAACAATACTGTTTTAAACTAAATTTTTATCTGTCATTTATTTAATTCTATTTTTTATTGTTGTTACAATGCGTCTTTTCCCCTAAACCTTGTTTAACATTACAAATTTATTTCTAATGTGTGTTAAATTTATTTCTACATTCTGAAGAATTTTAGAATTTAGTAAAAAAATATCCAAAAAAGCATTGCTTTGTCCGATACATAGAGGACAAGCCGCTCTTTTGTATAAAAGTTCGTTCTTTTGTGTAAGAAATGCCAATAACTTATATCAACGGCTGAAAAGTGCATTAAAATGCCACTCTAATATCGCAAAGTGATCAGGAGTTTGCTTTTTAAATGACTTTCAATAATCTCCCCCCCTCCCCCATATTCTTACATCTTTCTGAATTAAGTTTGGGCTACTTTTTTATACCAAGAGTTCTGGTATTAAAAATATGATTTTAAAAGGCAGTAAGTAGGAGGTTCTTGCGGTTAAACTATCTCTTTGAATAAATCCTTGAAGATCGGTGTGTTTTATTTATTTTTCCCAGATTGGAATGCTAAAAAAATGAACGTTATATAATGCATTTTATGTAAAATAGAAAATTAAATGTAGAAATTGATCAAATTAAATTTCTTCAATACAATCATATTTATTAGTACTATAATCATACAGGTTTATTGGTCTATTTATCTGATAGTCTGAAACGTCCGGGAAAAAAATGGAGACCCTGGCTAATGAATATTTTAAAATGTCACAAAATTGATAAATACGACGCCATATTTATAAAATTTAAAATCAATTATAAGTGTTATTTCGATTTAAAATTTCATGAAAGGATTGGAAATCAAACTAATTAATAAATGAATGGTATATTAATTATGTTTCATTAGACTCTACCTGTTAGTCTGTCAATCCGTATTACTTGGCGATAAACTTGGTATTGTTTCGGAAAAAACGCCAAATTGATAAAACATCGGCAAATTGAGGAATATGTTACCAAATTGTTAAAAATTCAATAAATCAGGAAAGTTACATAGATTATTAAATTTAATATTATTGATAATCTGTGTCCCTTTCAGGGATTTCTTAATTTAATATTTACTTCCTCTATACACATAGTGTATTATATATAGGAAAATTATTATGACGGGATTGTAAAGTCGAATTCGAGTTTCATATGTGCGAGTGTATGCAAAGCACAACGTTTTCCTAGTCTTAATTTATGCTTAATTATTTTACCTAACTTAATTCTTTATAATATTGAAAATACTTGTGGACGGGCATTGATGATAATAACTGACTGACGTAAATGTGAGAAATATTAATATGTGATGTCGTACTAGTGATTTTAATAAAATATGGGAGATACATAGTATACGTAGTAAAGAAATAGACAGAGGATACATTTTTGACCATTGTTCTTCTTGTTCTTCTGTTTCATTGTTCTTCTGACCAGGCTACTTTACTGTCCACAGTTCCAACTAAAAAATCAGCTTTCGCGCGTTCAGGTTTTGTTTAAAAAATAGCAATTCAACTTCAGGCCATAATTTATGCACTCGCAGTTAACTGATGATTCCTATGGAATCTTGATCAACTGAAAATGCTTCGGTATTAAGAACTGCATTGATGTCCACAATTCCAACCGAGTAATCAACTTCCTCATGCTCGAACTTTGTTTAAAAAATTAGCGACTCAACTTAGGCCATAACTTATGCATTCCCTGTTATCTGAAAATTCCTATGGAACCTCGATCAACTGAAAACTCTTCGGCACTAAGAACTGCACTGCTGTTCACAGTTTTAATCAAATAATCAGCTTCTGTACACTCGAACTTTGTTTCAAAAACTAGTGACTCAACTTTAGGCCATAATTTATCTTTCCTGATTATCTTAAATTCCTATGTAACCTCGATCAATCAAAAATGCTTCGGTATTAAGAATTGCATTGCTGTCCGCAATTCTAATCAAATAATCAAGCTCCGTACACTTTGACTTCGTTCCAAAAACTGGAGAATCAACTTCAGGCCATAATTTATGCACTCCCGATTTTCTGAAAATTTCTATGGAATCTCAATCAACTAAAGATGCTCCGGTATTAAGAACTGAATTACTGTCCCTAATTCCAGATTTTTTTCATAATATAATTTTTTGAAGGATAGTGACAATTTTTACGTCACTGGAATGTCTATCCAAAAAATCTACAATACTATTGTTTTTACTATAAAGTTTACATTCAACTTATATTTCTCATGATCTGCTATAGATATATGTTAAATTATGACTGATATATATGGGTCCCTTTCTGCTAACGGGAGTTTTACATGTTCCAGGTGTTTTAATAAAAGTTTGCATGTCTTGGGACTGATTTTGGACACTGATCAGTTTTACTATACAGAGTGTCCCCAAAAGATTGAAACTCCCTTTAATTCTTTGCCTGTTGGAGACAACTGGGTAATGTAAATTGCAAAAATGTTGTAAGTAAGGTAGGAAATAAAACTACGTTAATGAAATAGTCAGATTTTTTCCTTTATCCTAATTCAGTTGCTTTTAAAGATACAGATATGCTGTTTTTTAATAATCTTGTTGCATTAAAAATAAAAATATTCTGACTGACCCAATTTGTCTAAGGGGGTTGTATAAAAATTCAAAAAGTGTATCTTTTTGAAAATGGACGGGAGGACAATTTCATTAACGTAGTCTTATTTCCTACTTCACTGTCAACATTTATGCAATTTACATTGTCCACTTATCTCCAACTGGTAAATAATTAAAGCGAGTTTCAATCTTTTTGTAACACCCTGTGTTGTAGTTCAGATTTATCATCCATTAGCTAAAGAAACAATTTATATTTTTAATATTGCAAAATTTAGTTTTTTTATTAAATGTCATTCCCCTGTGTATCCCAACAGCCAAATAATGAAATCGCAATTTCCTTTACAAGCCGTAATTTTCTAGTTTTCTTTTAATTAGATCTTTTTTATTAAATTAGGCAATTTAAAATACAAACAGCAATAACAAAATCCACTATGCATTAGAGCACTATTTTAAATTCATTTTTTACAACTGTCCCCAATCTTTTTTGTCATTCCCCTGTCGATAAATTTTAACACGTCTTTCTGTACATAGATGAGAATAAAATACATACTTAAAGTATAATCGTAATAACGCGATTTAATGCACCCTCGAAACAGTTAGTTTATTTATTCATGCATGTTGTTCAAGCACAATTTTGTTACTATATTTTATCGAATTCCTTCCTTTGCTTGTCGGCAGGGTTCTTGAAGTATACTCTTCTAAATAATGCAGTGCGGATTAAGCAAAAAAAATGTTTATATAATATTTGTCTATGAAATATTATCGCAACATATTAAATATCCATATAAATATTTCCTTTTCTTCAATTTTAGCAATCTCATATTCTGTATGGGCGTTAACTGTTGATCTATTAATGGCTTAATTCAGTGGTTCCCAAACTGGGGTCACCGGACACCTGGGGGTCCGCGACGAGGTTTCAGGGAGTCCGCGAACAACACGCAATATTTAGCTAATCAATAGTTAGCTTTATAAAAAATAAAATTCATTATTTTTCTTCACTCCTTTTTAAATTTTATTTTATTTAAATAAAATAATAATGAACTTTTTTTTCTAAATAACTTTGAATTAAATACATTCATGAAATTAATTTCAAAAAAATAGATTATATCTTCAAACAGAATTAAATTGTTTGGGAGTAGGTTTCGTTTTGGCACATTGCCATGATTAACGGTGACGATACTCTGATGTAGCTCGGACGTGAAAGCACTTGTAACTTCGAGCATTAATACTACTAGAGACCGGATGATGTCAGCTTTGAATAGAGGGGGGCGTAGCGAACGTCTCAAGCCTCTCCCCTAACAATATGGTTTTAAGGGGTCCGCGAATTTTTTTTTTCTCTGAGGGGGTCCGCGAACCGGAAAGTTTGGGAACCACTGGCTTAATTAATAACTATTTAAAAAACTGCCGTTGGAAAAAATGAATAAGGATACTTCAATCCATACATAAATTAAAATGAAATTTAAACTTGATATGGTAAAATTAGAGCCGATATAAAAGCTACACTGAAAAGTAATACAATTTTTTAATATTCCTGTGGTCAATTTTTTACTGACTGAAATAGTGATTTGGAATGAAATCATTGAAGTAATATTATACACGCTACCCATTTCCAGCCGTCCAAATGGATGTGCTATGTTTTCGGATGAGTGGAACGGCCTGGGTCTGCAACACTACCCATTTCATATTTATTGACAATAAACACTATTTCAATACCTGCAGAGAAATCCGAATGAAAAAATGGGCGTGGTCAAATGAACAATTAACACATGAACAACTTCCACGACTTTAGTCCTCTTGGTCTACTAATCTGTTTTCATCCTGTCTAGTTCTTACTACTGTGATTCAAAGATACATTATACGAAGAGCATAGAAGAAAGTATAATAGAGAAAAAGTTTCAAATATCGCCAATAGAGGGCGGTAGTAGTATGACAGTAAAGTAAATCAGAGAACATAAACTGTTCCAAGATTCATTTAATACTGCTGTCAGTCATTTGATTTATTTAAATTTCCTAAATACTTGTGTTTTAAGAAATTCGCATGCTCAGATATAGAGAAAGCATTGTTTTCCCCCAAAAAAATTCGAATTAAAATTACGGCAGAAATATACATTTTAAAGTCTCAAGAAATAAGAATTACATAAATCTCATAGAATGATATCCACTTTGTGTGCATATGCAGTCAGGTGTGAGCACAATGATGGAGAGGGACAGTAGCGCAAATTCAAATTCTACCCCCCCCCCGTGAGATTCTTCAATGGGCCCTTATCTTCCTAAATATTTCCCCCATAATTTTCATTTTGGTCCCTTTCTATGTGATTTTGCTATATGACTGTTCTGGCCATTAAAAGGACCATGGCATCAGCCTGCATGCGGGTTATTTTATTATATACATATTTGAGGAGTACAAAATATATATTTTTATTTTTGGAAATAAAACTGTTCAGGATGTTGGCGGCTTTCTTCTAATGCGATCTCTTTAAAAGTCCACTCACAAGCTTACCATTTGAAATAATCGTGACAAATTTCGATCGAATCATTTAATTTATTTGAGAGATTTCGTGCCCCATAGACGGGTTAGGGAAGAACATCCCCAGGTGACTGTTAAGGCTTACATCGATTAAGGGGAGTCTCGGGATCGACATCTCTTTTCCAGCCAGGCCCAGTCAGGGAAGGGGGGGAGGTCAGCAGAATCATTCACCGGAGAGGGTCCGAAGGTTATCTGCCAAGTCATGACTCCAGTCGCACGGTTTTGGATATATACAAAATCTAGTCCGCGTCGTAATCTGGAAATGCTCATTTTTGCAGAGAGAGGGGAACCACACAAGAAACCCGACAATCTGGAATCGATATAATTTATTATCCGAGGTAATTTCCCCAAGCTCATAAGTACCGAATCCCAGCGTCCCTTAGAAAAGGTGGGTCCATGGTCCCATGCGCCTTGAAGAAGCGCTCTATTTTTGAGGGTGTCGGAATTATAAAGAGTCCGACACGCGCTAAAGACACCTAATAATAAAGACATTATTGAAAACAAATGCTTGATTTGTATTCAGGGATATTCACTTAGATAAGCCAAATGGGAGTCAGTTGTTGCTGTTTAAAAGCCAAATGTTTTACCCTTCACAATACTTTCCCTTTATGCTATGTATTATAGGAATGTAAAAATGTCAGAAATGTATGATTGTTCAAGGTATAAGCCCAATATAACCAATCAATACTTTAAAATACTTTTACTAGTAATATCGATAATAACATTTTTGAATGCGAAACGTCTTAGGAGCGCGGGGTAGAGTAAGTCACTATGACTTAGATGATGCGGAAACGTGTAACGGAACTTGCATCCTATTATTTTGAACACATAAGAGAAAACCATTGTTATATTTTAAAGATCTGGCTCCTTGATCTTGGCGAAAAAAATCCGTGACCTTTGCGGGGATTTTGGAGAAATGTCACCAACTTGGCGACTTCTGACGAGTTCTAGAAACTTTTTGAATTTTGTAGATTGGCTAAGCCCTCCACGGATTAGGTGACTTTCCCTCAACTTTCCAGAGGATAAATTCTTTTGCGCAGCGGATATGTTCTTCTTAAGGGTGAGTGTCAGTAAATCTCCTGCCCTATCCGCGCTTTGTTAACTTTCGCGGCACACGTTTTTCGCCGAAATTCTGCTCAAACAGTTGCGAAATATTTTCTGAAAGATAAAATTCAATGCTTAGATTATATTAAAACTAAATTTAATACCCAATAAAACATTGAATATATTTTTTATTTTAATCAAAAATAGTTTTGGTGCTGCCATCTGTCGTCGTAATTTAATTCATACCGATTATTTTTATTTTTTAATGAGCATTTTTAAATATCTATTCCTTCTAATACAGTATTAAATACAACAACAGATCCTATATAATAATGCCACGATCACGGAAAGGTAATTTCTCATTCTAAAAATTTGATACGGGATCTGAATGTATATGGCTGGACTACAGCTTTGTTTTCAAGTTCCTCTGTCTTCAAGTCCAAGTTCAATTACGTTTCCGTGATTGTGGCATTATTATATATGATTTGTTGCTGTATTTAATAGCATATTAGAAGGAATAAACATTTGAAAATGCTTATTAAAAATAAAAATAATAGGTATGAATTAAATTGCGACAACAGATGGCAGCACCAAAAATATTTTGAATTAAAATTAAAAATATATTCTATGTTTCATTGGGTATTAAATTTAGTTTTAATATAATCTAAGCATTGCATTTTATTTATCAGAAAATATTTCGCAACTTTTAAACAGAATTTCGGCGATAAACGTGTGCCGCGAAAGTTAACAAAGCGCGGATATGGCAGCAGATTTACTGACGCTCATCCTTAATTTCTGGTTCCCCTGCTTTGCTGTTCTTTGGTTTATTTTTGTATCATTAAAGCTGGAACATGAATCTTTATGTTCTCTTTGTAACTGAGAGTTTATATGTACATTCGTGGTCATGTTGCTCAAAACCCCCGAGTGAGCCTGCAGCGTCCACTTCGACAATTAGATCTTGCAATTTCGTCCCAACAGCTCAACGGTAAAACGTAGGCTGGCAATTCGAAAATCCTGGATTCAATTCCTGGTTGGGACATCAAGGTTCCTTACAATGGCTCCCGAACAAATCCTCCCTGTAGTTAGTTGCACATATGTCGGAGGTCTGAAAGTGACCTTTGTACGTCTAACACGAATTCAGTGGATCCTGGGATATTGAGCGCCAATTTCAAACGAGAGAAAAACGACCACGTAGGAAGCTAACCTGAGATAAAAATAGTAGGAAGTGGTCAGGAATAGTAGGAAGTGGAGAATGCAGAGTCCAATTCGACAATAAGAGCTTGCAATTTCGTCCCAACAGCTCAACGGTAAAGCTTAGGCTGGCCAGTTCTAAAATCCTGGGTTCGATTCCCGGTTGGGGTATCAAACCCTGTCGTTTGACCAGTAAACTAAACAGAGGGTATGGTATGGTGCATAAGCTAGCCATCGTTCAGTTGGAATGCTGACGTGATCCGAGTAAAAATTTCTGCTGAACTTAATACAGAACTAATTTTCTAATTATATATACCCTTTAAGATGCATTATAAAACAATTCTGGTAAATAAAAGCAAATCATTTTAGTTAAGATCTGCGACATCTGTGCATCAACATCTGCGCTATACGCCTGTATGCGTTCTTGCGCCGACTAGTGAAGTGACTACAAGTGAACTCTTGCGCCGACTAGTGAAGTACATCCAAACGGTTCATTGTCGATAACTTCGTCGTTCTTGGTCCAATTTCGGCAAACTAAATACATACTATTAATCTATCAAAACTATATAATTAAAAAAAATTGAAATATTTTAAACACCAAAAAGTATTGAAACCTTTCACTGGGTACCTTGTACCATCGTCTTCAATCTTTTCCCATTCGAAATATATGAAAGAAATGATGTTACACTTCAGTCTATTGCGAGTAATAGTTATTAAAAATACTTATCCAATTATATTTAATATTTATAGCTAGTGATGTCGATAATAATATTTTTTAAAACTAAACCTTTATATGCCAATTTTAACTTTCTCATACACGTAATATAATATAAACCTCCTGAACACGTTTCCACTTTTTTTCACAGTGATGTCTGTATGTGTGTATGTATGTATGTATGTGGTCAATTTCTCATGTACACGTAAGCGACCACAAATGTTGATGGAATTTTACGAGATTTTACATCCGGCTGCGCTCTTGAAAAATCTAGAACCAGATAGAATTCTTTTAAATTTGAGCGAAAACTTCGAAATTTATTAGAAATTTTATATTTTTAAACATGACAGCATAGGACAAAATGTGAGACATAATCATAAAAAGGCCAACGGCCCTACCGTGCTGAAAACACCTGTTCTCGTTAGATCACCGAAGTCAAGCAGCATCGGGCGCGGTTAGTACTTGGGTGGGTGACCTTTGGGAACACCGCGTGCTGTTGGCACATTTCGGGTGCGGTATCCCGGTGGTTTGCGCGCTGGATTTGCACGCTGCCACAACTGCCACCGTGTTCATGCGGAGTACGATCACGTTAAACATGTGGGTCCGTAAGTCCTTCCGAGAGGTTGGTGGTAGGGGAAGGAGGGTACGGTCCCTGTGGATGCGGTTCCGGTCTAAATTGGGTGGCACTTCCCGGCCTGTCCAAACGGTTACCTTACACCTTTCTGGTAGGTCTGCCGGTCTGGGTCTCAACAATAGTAACATAATCATAAAAGGGTTTATTTGTATCTCAATGATCACAAGACTTCATACAATTCCAATTATTGTTGTGAAAAATAGCCGCGATGCAATTTTTTTTGTTCGTGACGTCATTAATTCATTTCAGCGATAAGTTACCCTCCCCCGAGGGATATTTAGTGTACAGTGTCAAGTTTGGTATCAATCGAAATATTTTTATAAGCCCTTTGAAGTGCAGGGTAATACGTTATAATTGTAACTATTTGGATCTACGATATCGATTTTTCAAAAAATTTCTGGTAAAGACGGGGGGGGGGGGAAGAAGAAACAAGTTACTGAAAGATGGATTCTGGTATGAGGAAGTGAAGTTCAATCACCCTTCTAATTTAATTTCAGTTATTTTGTTACACTCCGATTTTCTCCCTAGACTCACTATCGGGTTTAGTTTTGCAAATTTGTTTCCAGAGTTTGTTAAATTTTAACGTTTATTTTAGATTTTCTTTTAAAGAAATCCCCCTAAATTCAATGGTCTTTCCATTACATCAAAGACAATTCTTCCTTTTGTAAATCTAACGGCTAGAAATGTCAGTAACTTATATCAGCGGCTGGAAAGTGCATTAAAATGCCCCTCCAATCTCGCAAAGTGATCAGAAGTTTGATTTTTAAATGACTGCCAATAGTTTTGTCCCCCATTCTTAGATGTCTCTGAATTAAGTTAGACCTTTCTTTTATATCAAATGTACAGGCAATAAAAAGTGAAGCGTTATCTGTTATTAAAAAAAGTGCGTAGATTATTTTCATCAACAGTCTGTCCCATTTCTAACAATCCTAGCAGCTCAATTTGTTTATTTTTACCAGATTGAATCACCAAACAAAAAATTAAAATTAAAATGGAAAATAAAAAATTTAATTTCGTATAAAAATAAAATTTTAAATATTAGAAATTGATAAAATCAAACATTTTTTTAATCCAACCGCTCTTATCAATACTGTAATGACCCAGATCTATTAGTCTTTTTATCTATTTATCTGTCTGTCTGGGACGGTAGGTGAAGAATTGGTTAAATTTGGCGACTATTTTAATATATCGCCAAATTGATCAAAACGACACCATATTTACAAAATTTAAAATCAAAACGTAAGTATGATTTTGATTTTAAGTTTAAAGAATGGATTGGAATTCAAACAAATTAATGGATATTAATTATGTTTCAATGGGGTCAGCCTGTCTCTCAGTTCATCTATTCCAAATTTGGAGACGAATTTGGCATCTTGGCGACAAATTTGTCTACTAGACGGGAAAAAGAAATTGGAGCTTCATTGTGACTGCCCTATGACGATAAAGTGAAAAATAGAATACTCTTAGATACCAAAAACGTAGTTTGTGTTAGATCTCAGAGATTAAGAAGGATTGTAAAATCATTAGAGGGAGATGCTCGCCAATTGGATATGGGTTTACCCCTGTAAGAAATGCAACTCATACAATGAAAGCAACAACTCCTCTCGACGCCATTTTGTGCCCCAGGCCTAAAATGACCTGTGATCTCATTTACTATGAGGAAAGCTTTCCACAATCGCAGTTTTTGATGAAAAAGATTAGTGAAGACTATTCCCTCATCATCAAATTGTCGATTCGCGAAGCAACTAATGGCAACGGATACTATAAGTTGTCCTATTAGAAATATTAATAATTTTTAAAATTCCTTTTAAGAGAATAAGCTGTGTTTTAATGAATAAAAACTATTTAAGTATTCAAATATTAACTTAATGCCTTTCAGCTATGCTTAGGTTGCAGCATATTAATATGTGGACACTTAAAAAGTGGGCTAAAATGTGTTTATGTTTGGTTATGTTTTTAAAAATCACAACGTATTTGTTAAGAATGTGATTATAATTATAGAAAATTTATTTGTTAATGAACCTACCAAAATAATAACAACCCCTATTTAAAATATATAACAGTCTTTTATTTTCACACCACAACACACTTTTACGTTACAGCAACCGATGGGACTTACTGGTACTAAAAGTATTCCTGTGACTCTTGATACCCAAGAAGTCAAGTTTGATGCAGGCGTGGTGATATTTGATTCCATTCTAATTATCTTTCGCTACGATTACTTAATTTACGTGGCTTTCCAAGTCGCGACTTTCCCTCTCAGTATTTCATCTTTAAATGACATCACAGTTGTTTTTGGAAGTTTTAAAAAGCTGCTATATCGAGGAGTGATTGGTTGCTCAAATAGCGTCCCACCACTGCACCTCTCTGTAACCTCTTAAATTCCACGTTGCGTATCATTACAGCTTCCAGTGATGTGCAAAGATGTACTTACAGACTATCATGATTGTATACAGTATGTTCAACATAGTTCGGCAGATGGATTCAGCACTTCGGCAGATGGTTTAAAGCACCCACTTCCAATTTGAAATTTTTTTTAAATATAAATGTAACATATAATTTTTTAAGGGTGAAGGCTTATTCACCAAATCGAGCTGATTTGCAAACTTACGTCATTTCTTTCTAAGTTAATGAAGGTACTCTTCTATTTTTCACATTCTGTATAACCGACTATCTTGATTACATTTCTTATAGATTGACTTCCTACTTGTATATCATAATCGGTGTGTAATGAAGCTGCAAGTTTTGGATCAATATTTCTTGGATTATCTTGAACTATTCCCAGTATATCGTTTTTGAATTTACGGCTTTGCTTCTGCGGACTCTAAGAACGACTACTACTCACGAACATTTCAGTTCGTTAAATCTATTAATTAGAAAATACACCAGACGTTGCCCGGATGTCGTGGTGTAATGCGTCAAAGCAGCAGTATATTTATGTATTTATTTATTTGTTATAAGCGGTCATATGGATAAATCGTTCTTTGGTTTCCGAGAATTCGCTGCATGTTCCGGTGAACAAAATGTAAAGCACGCTTTACTTATACTCCCGCTTATAACAGTCACAAAAACAAAAATCAAAATCTCACCGAGGTGCATCACCCCGAGTCCTGGAGTACCAGCGTATAAAAATTCATAACCTTACAAAGCTTAGCTTTTCCGTTGCAGACGTTTTGTTCTATTATGTATAGCAAGAACCGCGCAAAGAGTCTGCCCGCTTGACATCTGCGAAATTTTTAAGAGGATATTCTATAAAGGATAGATATAAATAATAAACGACAAAAGTATGTATTAGTAAAATTTAGTTTCTACATCTATATTCATTTGTAAACATCTTGGCTCTTAAATTTTTCAAGTAATCGTCTTGTCAAGTTGAAGAAGATTGAAAATATTCCGTTATTCAAATTTGTAATGCGTATATCTAAAAAACTAAAAGTTCTAGCTATAAACTATAAGCAAGAATTTGTATCTCTTTGAAAGCAATGTCCATATTTGACGACTATTATTCTTCGCATTCATAGTTTTTTTAGTACAATGAAATAGTGTGTATTTGCAATAAATACGAACTGATGTAAATTTTTGAGCATATTGTTTTATTCCAAATTACTAATGAAATACAAGCTAAGAGAGATCAAGGAAAAATGCGGAGGTTTTAATATGCACAACGTTACAGTGAAAATGAGACACCAAGAAGGAATGGGCAGAAAGGGATGAAAATCGGCAAAGAGAGAGAGAGAGAGACAGCAACGAACAATAAGTGATGTTTATTGCAACATGATACAACTATACACTGAGCGATAACAACATCTGATCAGTAGGTTGTAGGACCACCGCGGCTGGTGATATAGGCAGCAACACGTCTAGGTACAGAGTCAATGAGCATGCGGATAATGCCCTGAGGGATGGCTGCCCATACCCTGTCAACCATTCGCCTGAGTTCGTCTTCTAAACGCGGCAGTGACAGCGCACGTAAGCTACGTTCAATCACGTCCCACACGTGTTCGATTGGTGAGAAATTGAAGACTGATGGACTGTTGGCCAGGACGACGATTGGAGACTGGTGGCCAGAGAAGCACCTGAGTACCTTGCAGGTCATGTTATCTGACGCGTGCCGTGTATGATCGGGCGTTAACCTGCTGGTAAATGACATTGGTCACACCCTGAAAGAAGGGTAATATCACCGGTCGCAAAGTCGCCCCATGATGCCACGCTGTCGGGCAGTGTGGCGTTCCACAGATGTGGTCGGATTGGACCTGTCACCACTTCGGCGCCAGATTCGTACACGACGACTGTCATTGCTAAAACAGGTCTGAAAACACTGACTCATCTGAAAACACGACCCTGTGCCATTTCGCCGTCCAACTGGCTCTATCCCGACACCATTGCAAACAGAGGTGTATGTGCGGTTGTGTCAATGGCAGTATTCGTAATACGCACCATGAGTGCAGGTCTCCGGCGACCAATCGGCGGATAATGGTCGTGGTCGATATGAGAGCATCAAGGGTGTCCTGCACATACTGCAAAAGGGAGACGGAAGTGGCCTGCGGGGCCACCAACACTTGTCGGCAGATGCGTCGGTTCACGCGTGCTGACGTCGCTCTGGCCGTACCGGCACCCCTCAAACGTGCCACATTCCCTTGTTCCAATCATCTTCGTCACAGTCTGTTCACAGTGGACGTGTGTAGGTGGCTCTCTTCTGAGATTTGACGTATGGACCAACCTGCCCTTCTGAGTTCGATCGCCATACTCCTTTTGAAATCGTCTGATTGCTGGAACTGCCTCAGTTGGTGGTGGCCTGGCATTCTCTGCTACTACAACGTTTCCTCTGGGACAAAAAATATTGCAAAATAATTTCCCTGGCAGACAGGGCGGCGCGCCTATTGCCGATTCTGCAGGTTCCTTATCTTATATCTCACTCAACGTGCGCGGGATGACTGCGGAGTTCGCATCATTTACATTATTCGGTAATCTGCGTCTACTCTGCAACTTGCATATGTTTCTACCCACTCCTTCTTGGTATCTCAATTTCACTGTCACGTAGTGTACTTTCAGTGCTAATTTCGCATCGGCCTAAATTCTACCCTCATCCAAATCTAAATTGTTATTCTATTTCATTTATGTCCCAACGGGTTATAGGTAAATGTTCTTGACTACAGCTATTTCGGCAGCCATTAAGCTCATAATTAATGGTATTATTGTATTTCACCCCGCTAAGTATGAAATTGCAATACATTTAATGTAAAATATTTTTATATAATTTTAATATGCACCAGTAAAATTATAAAAGTATGTTTCACATAAAAAATTATTTAGCTTAATCAAGTGCTTCCGAAATCTACCTATGAGTGAATCCAGAAATCTGCTCCGAATAAGGCTGCAGATCAAATAAGTAAAGCAAAAGAATTTGGTCTAGAGCGATCGTCTCTAATTATTAATAATTAATGGCTATAAAGAGATTCCCTGAGGCACAGCCGGTCTACACGTGGTGCCTACGGGTGGGACAGCGTTAATCCCAAGCGAATAACCTCTCAGAAAAACATGTATTTGACACACCCTATTCCAACAGTTAGGTCCCCCTTTGGCGTCCTTGCCTGCAACGACGCCAATGCCTGCAAAAAGGGGGAGGGGCAGAACTGTTAATAGAAATATGCTAAATTTCTTTACGAAGCTAGACATAACTAAAACTCAGCATTACTTCAACAAAAGTATGTATGCTACAACCATTAATTCGACTCCATGGGCTCGACAACCCATTAATTAGCGTGCAGGGATTGCACGTGGATGACCCGAGTTCAATTCTCGCTTCTTACCAAATTGTCGCCGTATTCACGCGGAGTATGATCACGTTAAACATGCGGGTGCGTAAGTCCTTCCGTAAAGTTGGTGGTAGGGAAAAGAGGGTGCGGTCCTTATGGATATCTCCCCCACTGGATTCCGGTCTAAATAAGATGTCACTTCCCGAAGGTCCAAACAGATACTTTACACCTTCGGGTAGGTTGGACAGTCTGGGTCGAAGAATACAGATAAAACGTCATTATATCTAGTGCAGACGATTTCGGTTTTGGGGTGAGCAGAAGCCTCTAGTCCCACTTGGATCCGCTAAAGGCACTAGCTTAGTTGACTAATTTTAACTTTATCGTATCTTAATGCAGATATTCTAATCTACTTTAAGAAATCTATGAGGCTTGTGCATGGTGACATAATTTAATATCTTGTTGCTAAATCCAAACACCCATTTTAAACAAATACTTTGTAACTAAATGAAAATGTCAAAAATATAAAAAAGAAGAAAAAAAATATTCAAAAACCTCTTAAGGAACCGCAATTACAACAAGACATCTGTAAAACTATTATGCTGGAACAATAAACAAAAATTTGCGTGGTCATACTGCTTTATTATACGGTTAATCATGGGAAGCCAATCAATAACACATGCTGACACGATTTTTATCGGTGAGAGTTGTTTTTAATGTATTTTGATGTTCTGAAATCAAACATCATATTAGTTTTCGCGTATCACGTCAGGTTTTTTCTCTAAAGTAGTTTGAAGGTCCAAAAAGTGGGTACTTTACGTAAATGGTTTAAGGTAAACAAAATGGTATTCAGAATTGTATGATAATTAAGTTTTAATGTAACAATGACTAACGGACAAATATAGTAATTACATTAATGTAGCTGTAGTATGACAGTTTTTTCGCCAATTTTCAAACTTGTCCTTACTGGACAGTTCTTCTGAGTTTGTCCCTAGTCCAACTATCCCAGAGGCACAAAAAACAGGGATATTTTTATCAGTAAATCAGCAAATCCCGCATGAATTGTAGGATCAAAAGTCTGATTCATATAACATTATAGCAATAAACACGGAATGGGAAAACTTGATGTGATACAAAAAAAAAAGAATAAAAAAATAAAAAGAAATAACGTCATATTTGAAATCACCATACCAAAATTAGTTAAAAACTAGTGTCACATCCAAGTCATCAGAGATTTTTTTTTTTCGGTCTGTGTATCGCAAAAGTGTGTAGAAGTGTGAAAAAATGATAATGTTTTTTGTATTTTCTTTTATGGAAGACAAGTATTTCGAAATTCGCATATTTCGCAAACGTTAATTTTAAAGAATTTCTGACATTTTTATTTTGTTTAAAACTTGTATTTTCTTTCAAGCCTTGCGCAAGTGGACCTGTACATTATGCAATACGAATGTATAAGAAAGTCGAGTGGGTCCCTCACTCCCAATTCTGAAAACATTCAGTTCTGAGTTATAACGTTTTATTTTTCCCTTCTCTAAGATATCTACTTTTTTTTACTACCTACAGACCTTTGTTTAGTTCTAAGTATTGGACACCGAATCACGTTAACCAAAATTCTCTTCCAGTTTCTGTAAATATTTTTCTTTCACGGCTTTAGTCCTCCTAGTCCGATAATCTGCTTTCATCCGGTTTAGTACCTACTATTGTGGTTCCAAGATTTCTTTTAACAGATTTAAAAATTTTTTATTTGCAAAAGAAAGAAAATGAACATGCCCAACAGTGGGGATCAGCATAACACATTGCTGTTATATACAATGAAATATAATACTTGAAGAGCAAGCCTAAAACGGCAGCTTTACACATAGCTGTGCCCAAACCGGCGGCTGTACACATAGCCAAGAAGAAACGTGAAGGTAAAGTGCCAAAATCGGCCGCTGTCCACATAGCCAGGACGTGAAAAAAAAAAGAAGGAGGTGAAGTACAAAGTTAATTCTTGTTGACCTGTCGGCGGCCGGGACCGGGGGGACGATACTGCCAAGGGACTTGTTTTTCCCCGAAACATGCTCCACATAAATATCCCGCGCCACTTTAAGAGCGTCGCTAACGATGAGTTTTTTCATAAGCTTGGAGTATTTATGGGAGCAGAGACGGCGAAGAACCTTATCATTCGCCCGGTCCCAACAGCCAAGAGAGTCAACGACAATTGCTTCAGCACGAACGTCAGTAAACCTCTTCTTATAAAACAGAACAGAAGGCTGATACTTATCGATCTTCTCCTGACGAGCTTCGGAGAAGGCAAGAGGACTGTCCTCAAAGGCGAACGTGACGTCAAGGATGAGTATCGAGTCACCCTTCTGAAGGATAATGTCCGGCCTGAGCACAGAGCCAGAACCAGCAATAGCTTTGTTTGCTGAAAGAAGCTTCCACCGTCCAGTCGCAGCCCGGATAATGCGTTCCACCACTGCATCATGCCGGCTTTGGTAGAGATCTCTGTATTTACTGAAGCAGTGATTGAGTACGTGTGGAAGCGTTTCCTCCGGGTACCCACACACCCGGCAAGACTGGGGCAGAGTCCGGTCCCACCGTTGGTACTTGTTCAAAGAAACAAGACCAAGGCGAGCACGATGGACAAAGCGCCAGTCCGCAAAGCGTGTGAAGGCCCCATCACAGAAAAAGTGCGAACTGGACTTAGCTAAGGCGGCAACACGCGGAACTTTTCCTTGCGCCGGCTTGGAAAAGAGGTTTTTAGCATGCTCAGTCCGGAGGGCTTCCCTGAGAGTCTTGAACACTTCACGCCTCTTCTTGACAGCAACACCTCTGAAAAACATTGTGACACGATACTCGGGGTCGAAGTTCCAAATGACGCCAAGTCGCCTTGAGGCAGCACGTGCAGACGTCCAGATCGAAGAAATGGTGTTGTCGGTGCGATTGTAAGTCTCACCAGACAGGTATTGAGAAAGGTCATGGTGAGTGGCACGGGAACGAATGCGTTTCGACACAAGGTCCGAAAGCTCATCAAAGGCAAGATCACGCACAAGCTCGTCAGGAGAGGTGATAATCTTATAGGCGGAGTCCACCTTGGCGATGTCGGAGTCATCTGCACAGAGCGGGATGGCAAAAAGGCCAGACTCAGCATCACCATACAAATATCCATTGCAAGCCTCGGAAGGCAGACTAAGGGTTCTCTTCACCAGAGGGCGGATAAACTCATCAAGCTTCCTCCAGGTGGTCTTATTGAATTGTTCAGTGCGCATAGCAAAGAGCAAGGATGAAAAAAAAAAGGTCTTAATAGCATCAATCCTCTGCCAAGGGGCAAGTTTGGCCTCCAACACCTTCTGCGCGAAAAGGTAAAAGTCACGCAGAGAGGCGCGGTCTTGGCAGAGGGAGAAACCAACAGGTTTCCCCAAGAAAAGAGCATGTTCATGATCCTTCAGAGAACGGATAGGCAGAGCATCCACAAAAAAGGAGGTGTCCCGCGTACCAGCCGGAGAAGGAGTCGAAGAAAAGTGAAAAGAAAAACATTTTTTTGGATTAACAGTCAAACAAAGTTTTTCAGCGGAAGAGACAACCCGATCAATGTTGGACTGGAGCGTGATGGGATGATCCGCCAACAGCAGAATGTCATCGGCATATGCCAAGATGAGGTGGTCAGGGGACTGCTCCTGGATCTCCCTCAGGATCGGGTCAATCGTCAGATTGAAGAGCAGGCCACTGAGCGGACATCCCTGCCGGACCCCCACGAGAGTGGCAATGGGCTCAGTCATCCCAGAAGAGGACATAAATCTGGTAGAGGAACAGGAGTACAGATCCTTGATCAGAGAGACAAAAGCGGATCCCGTGCCGGCAGCCTCGAGGGCAGAGAAAATAGCCGAGTGGGGAACAGCACCAAAGGCATTGGCGATGTCCAAAGAGGCAATGCAAAGATCAGAGCGATGGGTTCGAGCGAACTGCAGCCTTTGCTGGAGCACGTAATTGTTCTCCAGAACACCATCAAAGGGCATGAAGCCTTTCTGACACGAGGACAAAGCGGAGTAGGACTCAACCCAAGAGCTCAGCCTCCTCGTCAAACAGCCAGAGAAAAGACGAGCAATGGTGGATATGAATGCAATGGTGGTATCATAGAATGAGCCTAGAGGAAAGAACAACTTGAAAGTAGAGAAAAACTTTTAAATATCTCCAATAGAGGGCGGGAGTAGTATGACCGGAAAGTAATTGGGGAAAAATAAAATATTCAAAGATTTATTCAATACTGTTGTTACTTCAATATGTAAAATACACTTTGTGTGCAAGTGATAAGCAAAAGTTGAGCAATGTATATTAGCACAAATAACATTGTATGATGCATTATTGTGTTATTTGTGCTTATATACGTTCCTCAAGTTTTCCTTAACTCGTTTTATATAAAACTTTTTTAAACACTGAAGTGTTTTTAGAAAATATTCACATATTCAGCTATAGGGAAAATATTGAATTCACCAAAATATCTGAATTTAAGATTTAGGTGAAAATGAAAACCTGAATGTATTTCCAAAAACTCATGGAATTATCTACGGTCTGTGTAATGTTGGAATTATATCCGGTCTGATCTTGTTGCATTAAAAATAAAAAATTTCCGATTGACTAAATTTATCTAAGGGGGGTTGTATAAAAATTTAAAAAGTGTAATTATTTGAAAATTAATGGAAGGACTATTTCATTAACGTAGTCCTATTTCCTATCTTACTTTCAACATTTTTGCAATTTACATTGCCCACTTATCTCCAACAGGTAAAGAATTAAAGCGTGTTTCAAACTTTTTGGGACACCCTGTATATATATATATTTATATATATATATATATATATATATATATATATATATATGTATATATATATATAAATATATATATATATATATACATATATATATATATATATATATATATATATATATATACATATATATATATATATATATATATATATATATATATATATATATATATATATATGTATATATATATATATATATATATATATATATATATATATATGCATATATATATATATATATATATATATATATATATGTATATATATATATATATATTTATATATATATATATATATATATATATATATAAATATATATATATATATATATACATATATATATATATATATATATATATACAAGGAAAACAACTGTTTGAAAAGCTTAGTTTGCAAAGACGGAATCTTTGCAAACTTATAGTATAGTTCAAGCCCGGAAGTTCAAACACTGAAAAATACTAAAATAAGCATGTCGTTAAGCAAAGTAAAAGTCATATTATGCAGCAAGAATAAGCATTTATTAAGTGCATAGTGCATGATAAAATTCTAATGATATAGAGGTATTTAACTAATTTTGCAAAATTATTGATTAGTTATATATTATTCTTCAGCCTAACGTTGGGTCTATATATGAGATATATCGTGATCATGGACACACGCAAGAGTTTCAGACAATAAAAAAAGGTATTATTTAAACAAAAATGTTTGATTTTTGATTCAAAGATGTTCAAAACGTGTAAATCCCTACAAATGTGTATCATATTTTGCGTTTAAGAGTCAACATTTTTAACACCCTCAAAATGATTTCCCCCTTACGTATCAGGGTTTTAAAGGAACATCTTTCAGCACACTCAAAACTCTGCAAAGAAATGTCCATTCATCATGTGTGTAGAAAATAAGACCATGCCAATCCTAATAAAAGTGGCTGAAGCGCCTGTAGAGGAGAATTTGGAAAGTTAGTAAGCGAACAATGTGAGATAGACGAAATAAGATAATTACAAAGATTGTGAGCATTGACATTTTGACAAAAGCATACACATTTTGAACACTGATATTTTGATAAAAGCATACATATTTTGAGCATTGACATTTTGACAAAAGCGTACACATTTTGAGCATTGACATTTTGACAAAAGCATACATATTTTGAACATTGACATTTTGAGCAGTGACATTTTGACAAAAGCATACACATTTTGAGCGTTGACATTTTGACAAAAGCATACACATTTTGAGCATTAACATTTTGAAAAAAGCATACACATTTTGAGCATTGACATTTTGACAAAAGCATACACATTTTGAACACTGATATTTTGATAAAAGCATACATATTTTGAGCATTGACATTTTGATAAAAGCGTACACATTTTGAGCATTGACATTTTGACAAAAGCATACATATTTTGAACATTGACATTTTGAGCAGTGACATTTTGACAAAAGCATACACATTTTGAGCGTTGACATTTTGACAAAAGCATACACATTTTGAGCATTAACATTTTGAAAAAAGCATACACATTTTGAGCATTGACATTTTGACAAAAGCATACACATTTTGAACACTGATATTTTGATAAAAGCATACATATTTTGAGCATTGACATTTTGACAAAAGCGTACACATTTTGAGCATTGACATTTTGACAAAAGCATACATATTTTGAACATTGACATTTTGAGCAGTGACATTTTGACAAAAGCATACACATTTTGAGCGTTGACATTTTGACAAAAGCATACATATTTTGAGCATTAACATTTTGAAAAAAGCATACACATCTTGAGCATTGACATTTTGACAAAAGCATACACATTTTGAGTGTTGACATTTTGACAAAATCATACACATTTTGAGCATTGACATTTGAATAAAACACGTATACTGAAAACAATAAATATCAGCCATGTTTATTAAGCCACGCTATAATACTGTTAAATCTTGCCGAATGTTTCACGAGCGTATGAAAATAACGACAGCGCAGTAGTCTTTATTCACGGGATAAAATGCAGGTAACTAATATTTATTGCATCATTTCTATATCGAACAGCCAGCTATTGGCCAGTAACCATATTATGTCAAAAAATTCCTTCTGTAACAGTTTTAGTGTCGATTCTTACTCACTAGTGAGACCCGCGGGCATTCTGCCCTATAAGTAATAAACTAAAAATTCTGATGTGGGCAGCACATGACTTTCCCTGCAGACTCAAATTCATATTTTCTTTATTTCTTTAATAATTCATTAGATTGAGTTTAATTGAACCAAATAACACTAAATTTGCATTTTTAATTCAATTTTTGCTTTTATTTGGTAATTGGACATTTTCCCGAAATCGCTGTAACAAAAATGCAAGAAATCTCAAATATCTTGAGAACGGTTAGTCCTGAAGGTCCCTGTTAGTCCCTGTTCAAAAATTGAGTATATAAAATTTAATTGATACATTTGAGCATACACTTCTTAATCTATTTTTTTAGATTTTGGTGATTTTTGCTTACCATTTCGTAAAAAAAGGCAGGTTGTTCTGTTCCAAATCGTACCAAAATCTAATCAGCACCAGAGTATCCCACAAGTAATTTATCTACCGAATTTTGTCAAATTTGGTCAATTAGTGTTTTAGCTAGAGCGAATAAATAAAATTTTTACTGGCCATTTCGCAAAAAAAGGCGAGTTCTGTTTTTACGAATCATACCAAAAACTAATCAGCACCATTGTCACATCCAAGTGACTTACCTACCAAATGTTATGAAATTCGGTCCATTAATTTTGGAGTTAGAGTGGATACATACATTGCACAGACACACAGACACAAACACAGACGTCACGCTAAAAATAGTTTTTTCGTATTCTAGAGGTCTCGAAACGTGTAGATCCGTCGAAAACTCGAGTTCCGATTTTCAACATGATTCCAATACTTTCCCTATACATTACCATGCATTGCAGGGAAAGTAAAAACACACAAGAAAGTTTCCTACTGTTGTTGAGTGTGTTTACCGGGATGAGTCGTATACCTCAAATAAAAATTTATAAAATGATGAGAAATAAAAGAACATCATGGTCTCATTTTCAGTATCTTATGTCAAACGCTACGTAAAGCTCCATGGTTACATCGAAGTGTTTCGCTGTGAAGTAATTATAATCCATGGAGTTAGAAAGAAGGAGATAAAACTTCTATGGATGAAACGTTTGAAAATGTCACAGTGCTTTGAGAATTATATTTAGGTGTAGCTGGTGTTAGTAAAGTAGCTGTCATTGTTAGTCGACACAACAGAAAGACGTAATATTTAGTATATGCGTTTTGAGTATTTTTAAATTAAAGGTTCCCTCATTATGAGTATAATTAACCAGTATTTTTTCGTAGTTGTAGGATAGAATACAGAATATATGGAGATAAAGTTACATTTCAAGGTAAAATGAATTTGAATAATTAGGAATATTCTTTGTTGTTTCAGTTCTACTTTGCGTTGTATATTTTTATATATACATATTTTGTAGTATACTTTAATATTTTGTAATATACTTTTACAAAATTGGCAGTTTAAATAAGTAGTTTAGGCCTTTTGCCATAGAAAAGCATACAATACAGGGCTACGAATCTTATCCCAACGCCACCTGAATTATTGTCTCAAGCAGTATTGGTGTTTCCTTAATGTGATGCTTTAATTCCTTACTTTTACCTCCATGATAGTCATTGCATTACGTAGGGAACTTACCGCCCACATCATGGACTCACTTTCATTATTTGATGTCATACGCTTATAAAGCTCTATTGTTATATCACAATTTTTCGCTATGAAAGAAGTATAGTCATTGCATTATGTAGGGAACGGGCCGCCCTCATCATGGACTCACTTTCAGTATCTGATGTCATACGCTCGTAAAGCTCCAGAGTTCATGAAATGTTTATCCGTGATTGAAGCAAGTTTGGCAACATTTTGTAGCAGTGTTACCCAGAGACAGCTAGATAGACAAATAAATCAAGGTGTTCATATTATTAATTAAATAATGCTGTACAATATTTACAGTAAATACTATATATTTAGCAAAAAGTCTTCATTAAATCTCCATTCAGGACTCATACAACGTTACAAAAATGACAGAACGCTTTCGGATATCAAAGCGGCCTTCATCATCCGTTGGCTTGAATGAGTTGGCTTGAATTTCTCTGAATTGCAGTGATTTATGTGTTTATTTTGTAATTTAACGATTTTCTTGGTATCGATTTATCTGACCATACATCTATCTATCCATCCATATGTAAATTTTATTTCTCGGTTTCAAGCTGTATATAAGAGCTCGTGTATTTCGGGTTTCATTTGCATTACCCGTGGTGAAGGACGTTGTGACGTTCCAAAGTACTTTAGCATTTTTGTATATACTTGTATGTACTCAATGATGTTATATTAAAGACATTTTACTAAATATGCAGTCTTTAACTTTTCATTTAGCTATTTTTGTGTCTCTCATTTTGTTACCGAATTCATTTTCACAACTTTCAAATTCTCCGCTAGTGGCGCTGCAATTACTTTTATTCGATCGTACATGGTCGCATTACTATATATAAACCCAACACGTACACCCAGAAACTTCCCTTATAAAGATTTTGGGACACCGAAAGATATTCCTAAGAACCCTGTGTATTATATAGGGGAAGTAAGGGAAAGTAACGTAGGGAAAGTAAAAATATCTAAAATGCACGACGATCCAATGTAACCTGATAATGTAACCTGATAATGTAACCTAATATTAGAATGTTAAAAACAATACTGTTTTAAACTAAATTTTTATGTGTCATTTATTTAATTCCATGTTTTTATTGTTGTTACAATGCGACTTTCCCTCTAAACCTTGTTTATCATTGCAAATTCATTTCTAATGTGTGTTAAATGTATCTCTAAATTCTGAAAAATTTTATAATTTAGTAAAAAAAAAATATCTAAAAAAAGCATTGCTTTGTCCGATACAGAGGACAAGTCGCTCATTTGTATAAAAGTTCGCTCTTTTGTATAAGAAATGCCAATAATGTATATCAGCGGCTGAAAAGTGCATTAAAATGCCACTCTAGTCTCGCAAAGTGATCAGGAGTTTGATTTTTAAATGACTTTTAATAGTCCCTACCCCCATTCTTACATCTTTCTGAATTAAGTTAGGGCTTCCTTTTTATACCAAGAGTTCCGGCATTTAAAAATATGGTTTTAAAAGGCAGTGAGTAGGAGGTTCTTGCGGTTAATCTATCTCTTTGAATAAATCCTTGAAGATCGGTGTGTTTTATTTATTTTTCCCAGATTGGATTGCTAAAAAAATGAACGCTATATAATGCATTTTATGTAAAGTAGAAAATTAAATGTAGAAATTGATCAAATTAAACTTCTTCAATACAATCATACTTATTAGTACTATAATCATTCAGGTTTATTGATCTATTTATCTGATTGTCTGAAACGTCTGGGAAAAAAATTGGATACCCTGGCTAATGAATATTTAAAATTGTCACAAAATTAATAAATACCACGCCAAATTTATAAAATTTAAAATCAACTATAAGTATTATTTTGCTTTAAAATTTCATGAAAGGATTGGAAATTAAACTAATTAATAAATGAATTGTATATTAATTATGTTTCATTAGGCTCTACCTGCTGGTCTATCAATCCGTATCACTTGGCGATAAACTTGGTATTGTTTTGGAAAATACGCCAAATTGATAAAACATCGGCAAATTGAGGAATATGTTACCAAATTGTAAAAAATTCAATAAATCAGGAAAGTTACATGAATTATTAAATTTAATATTATTGATAATCTGTGTCCCTTTCTGGGAATTATTAATTTAATATTTACTTCCTCTATACATAGTGTATTATATATAGGAAAATTATTATGACGGGGTTGCAAAGTCGAATTCGAGTTTCATATGTGCAAGTCTATTCAAAGCACAACGTTTTCCTAGTCTTAATTTATGCTTAATTCTTTTACCTAATTCTTTTTAACATTGAAAATATTTGTGGACGGGCATTGATGATAATAACTGACTGACGTAAATGTGAGAAATATTAATATGTGATGTTGTTCTAGTGATTTTAATAAAATATGCGAGATACATAGTATACGTAGTAAAGAAATAGGCAGAGGCTACTTACTTTGACCACTGTTCTTTTTGTTTTTCTGTTTTATTGTTCTTCTGACCAGGTTACTTACTGCCCACAATTCCAACTAAATAATCAGCTTTCGCACGTTCGGATTTTGTTTAAAAAACTAACAACTCAACTTCAGGCCATAATTTATGCACTCGCAGTAATCTGATAATTCCAATGGAACCTTCATCAACGGAAAATGCTTCGGAATTAAGAACTGCATTGATGGTCACAATTCCAACCGAGTAATCAACTTCCTTATGCTCGAATTTTGTTTAAAAAATTAGCGACTCAACTTAGGCCATAATTTATGTATTCCCTGTTATCTGAAAATTCCTATGGAACCTCGATCAACTGAAAACACTTCAGCACTAAGAACTGTACTGCTGTTCACAGTTTTAATCAAATAATCAGTTTCTGTAGACTCGAACTTTGTTTTAAAAACTAGTGACTCAACTTCAGGTCATAATTTATCTTTCCTGATTATCTTAAAATTCCTATGTAACCTAGATCAATCAAAAATGCTTCGGTATTAAGAACTGCATTGCTATCCGCAATTCTAATCAAATAATCAAGTTCCGTACACTTTGACTTCGTTCCAAAAACTAGAGAATCAACTTCAGGCCATAATTTATGCACTTCCGATTTTCTGAAAATTTCTATGGAATCTCAATCAACAAAAAATGCTCCGGTATTAAGAACTGAATTACTGTCCCTAATTCCAGATTTCTTTCATTATATAATTTTCAGAAGGATAGTGACAGTTTTTACGTCACTTGAATGTTTATCCAAAAAATTATACAATACTATTGTTTTTACTATAAAGTTTACATTCAACTTATATTTCTCAGGATCTGCTTTAGATATAAATTATATTATGACTGATATATATGGGTCCATTTCTGCTAACGGGAGTTTTACATGTTCCAGGTGTTTTAATAAAAGTTTGCAAGTCTTGGGACTGATTTTGGACACTGATCAGTTTTACTATACAGAGTGTTCCAAAAAGATTGAAACGCGTTTTAATTCCTTGCCTGTTGGAGATAAGTGGGCAATGTAAATTGCAAAAATGTTGAAAGTAAGGTAGGAAATAAATCTACGTTAATGAAATAGTCCTCCCATTAATTTTCAAAAAGTTACACTTTTTCAATTTTTATACGATCCCCTTAGACAAATTGGGTCAATCAGAATTTTTTTATTTTTAACGCAACAAGATCATTAAAAAAACAGGCATATCTGTATCTTTATAATTGTGCAAGATATATTTAATTGAAAATTGAACATTGTGAATGGGGACCATATATTAAATTAGAAATGTAAATTTGTGACATATCACTAAAAAAGATAAAACTGGATGATAATACGTAAGATACCCAACCGCGTAGTGAGTATTACTGCTTTATATGATCTCTGTCTGTATAATGCTTTATTAAGATGCATTCGTGATAAAAAATTTTGACACCTATTAATGTATTTTTGATCTAAACAATTTCCATCGTCAATATGTTTATGATCCCTATTTTCACTGATAAAACAGCCTTTCACATGGTAAGGAAAACTGGCATAAGTCAGATTTTTTCCTTTATCATAATTCAGTTGCTTTTAAAGATACAGATATGCAGTTTTTTTAATAATCTTGTTGCATTAAAAATAAAAATATTCTGATTGACCCAATTTGTCTAAGGGGGTTGTATAAAAATTTAAAAAGTGTTTCTTTTTTAAAATGAACGGGAGGACAATTTCATTAACGTAGTCTTATTTCCTACTTCACTTTCAACATTTTTGCAATTTACGTTGCCCACTTATCTTCAACGGGTAAATAATTAAAGCGAGTTTCAATCTTTTTGTAACACCCTGTGTTGTAGTTCAGATTTATCATTCATTAGCTAAAGAAACAATTTATATTTTTAATATTTAAAAATTCAGTTTTTTTTTATTAAATGTCATTACCCTGTGTGTCCCAACAGCCAAATAATGAAATCGTAATTTTGATCACAAGCCTTCATTTTCTAGTTTTCTTTTAATCTGATCTTTTTTATTAAATTAGACAATTTTAAATACAAACATCAATAACAAAATCCACTATACATTAGAGCACTATTTTAAATTAATTTTTATAACTGTCTCCTAGTTTTTTGTCATTCACCTGTCGATAAATTTTAACACGTCTTTCTGTACATAGATGAGAATAAAATATACTTAAAGTATATGCGTAATAACGCGATATAATGTACCCTCGAAACAGTTAGTTTATTTATTCATGCATGTTGCTCAAGCACAATTTTGTTACTATATTTTATCTAGCTGCTTCCTTTGCTTGTCGGCAGGGTTCTTGAAGCCTTTTTTTTTTAAATAGTGGGCTAAAGATTAAGCGAAAAATTTATTTATATAATATTTGTCTATAAAATATTATCGCAACATATTAAATATCCATATAAATATTTCCTTTTCTTCAATTTTAGCAATCCCATATTCTGTGTGGGCGTTAACTGTTGATCTATTAATGGCTTAATTAATAACTATTTAAAAAACTGCCGTTGAAGAAACTGAACAATGATTCTTCAATCCATACATAAATTAAAGTGAAATTTTAGACTTGATATGGCAAAATTAGGGCCGATATAAATGCTACACTGAAAAGAAATACAATTTCTTAATATTCCTGTGGTCAATTTTTTACTTACTGAAATAGTGATTTGGATAGAAATAATTGAAGTAATATTATACACACTTCCCATTTCCAGCCGTCCAAATGGATGCTCTATATTTTCGGATAAGTCGGACGATCGGGGTCTTTAACACTACCCATTTCATATTTATTGACAATAAACACTATTTCAATACCTGCAGAGAAATCCGAATAAAAAAATGGGCGTGGTCAAATGAACAATTAACACATGTTGGTAAGACTGTATACAATAAAATGTCAATATTTTCTAATTTGTTTGTAATGGAACATAATTATCAGAATTTCTAATTTGTTGAACGGTCTGGGTCGAAGGATCTGGGTCGAAGAAGAAAATGTAAGACGACTACAATCCAGGTTAAGTCCAGATAAACAATCTTTTGACCTTGTTCCGTTCTGAGGACTGTAATCGCGTATATATAAGGGCGATGCTAGGTATTTGAATGCAGTTTTGAATGTAGTTCATTCCTTTTCACAAGCTATGTGCATGAAGTTTTCATTATTTTTCCAAAATGTGATGCTAGTTTGCCACAATTTCCCTTAAACTTACGGCCATAGGTACTAGAAGCCATTTTTGTGGATGACAACGCATGAATTCACAAGGTTCGCATTGTCGGCCAGTATTTAGAATCGGAAACACTGCTTCGTATGGAATGGTCATCGAGATCACCCGACTTGAACCCCATCGAGTATGTATGGGACATGCTTGGGACATGTTTCAGTTCTCTCCATAGCTCTCCCTGGAACCTTTAAGAGCTAAAAATATGCCTGCTCCGTGAATGGGCATAGATACCCCAAACCGCCATAGATGATCATTTTTTAGGCATAAATCGACGCTGTCGGGCATGTGTTCCCAGCAAAGTTCATCACATTCCGTGATGAACTCTGATTAGGTCGAACAGCAAAGGAGACCAAACAGCTCTGGTCAGATTCCGCAACGGTCATCTGCGTACTCTAAGGTCATAAGGATTATCCCCTGTGCTCGAAGTGTAACTTCGCACTGGCCACTCCTTATCATAATTTGTTATGTATTGGTTGCATAAAATTCCAGCTGCATTCCAGTCCTGTTACGGTCCCCGACCTTTTGAAATATATCTCCAGATCATGGACTGGATCTGATGTTGAATCTGATGGACTGGATCTGTTGGTCAAGTGGGTATAAGCAACAACAACAACAGCAGCAATAACAACATATTCCGTATTGGCAGATCTCCAATGAACTGCTTTTGAACATCAAAGTCCTATGTCTTTGTTTATCTCTTATATTTAATTATATAATAATTACTTTCTTAGCGTTTTCTTACGCTAGATCTATTGTTATATTCCATGATCTGTGAAAGTGTGGAAACCCCAGGCCGTCCGACTCATCCAGAGGACTTAGAGCAACTATTTGGACGAGATCTGTGAAGTGTGAATGAATTCGAATAAATCCTTTTTTTAGCCGCGTTTTTCACTTTGTTGCTTAACTTCAGGGAATATGTGTAGTTTAGGAAATATTTAAAGTCAAAGAAACTGTATTTGAATTTTAAGAAAATCAATTCTTTCGGATCTGAACTGAAATATCATTGCACCAAATTTCTTAACCTTGAGCAGCTTAGATATTCTGCTCCACGAAAGCATGACAGACAAACAGAAAGATAAACAGACCGACTTTCTCTTTTATTATGTTAAATTACGAAATTACAGGAATTATATACGGTGGTATGTATAGACCTAACACTATTATCGTATGATTAGACATATTACGTTAACAGTAATTAATGCTTTGTTTCTTATGAGAACGCTCTCCCTGGAACCTTTAAGAGCTAAAAACATGCCTGCTCCGTGAATGGGCATAGATACCCCAAACCGCCATAGATGATCATTTTTTTGGCATAAATCGACGCTGTCGGGCATGTGTTTCCAGCAAAGTTCATCACATTCCGTGATGAACTCTGATTAGGTCGAACAGCAAAGGAGACCAAACAGCTCTGGTCAGATTCCGCAACGGTCATCTGCGTACTCTAAGGTCATAAGGATTATCCCCTGTGTTCGAAGTGTAACTTCGCACTGGCCACTCCTTATCATAATTTGTTATGTATTGGTTGCATAAAATTCCAGCTGCATTCCAGTCCTGATACGGTCCCCGACCTTTTGAAACATATCTCCAGATCATGGACTGGATCTGATGTTGAATCTGATGGACTGGATCTGTCGGTCAAGTGGAGATAAGCAACAACAACAACAATAACAACATATTCCGTGTTGACAGATCTCCAAAGAACTGCTTTTGACACCCAAAGTCCTATGTCTTTGTTTATCTCTTGTATTTAATTTTATATTAATTATTTTCTTTGCGTTTTCTTACGCTAGATCTATTGTTATATTCCATGATCTGTGAAAGTTTGAATGAATTTGAATAAATTTTTTTTAGCCGCTTTTTTCACTTTGTTGCTTAACTTCAAGGCATGTGTTGTTGAGATCCAGACCGTCCGACCTACCAGAAAGGTGTAAGGCAACTGTTTGGACGGCCGGCTTCAAGGCATGTGTGTAGGAAATATTTAATGTTAAAGTCAAAGAAACTGTATTTGAATTTTAAAAAATCAATCTAAGGTTTATCCCCTTTGCCCGAAGTGCAATTTGGCTCAGGCCTCTCTTGCCCATGCCTTAACATGTATCGGATGTCAGAGGATTCAGCTGTACTCCAGTCCTGGAGTAGTTCTTGATCTTTTGAAGACTCACGGGTTCATGGGCTTGATCTGAAGTTGCTGTCGGTCAAGTGGGATAAGAAACAACAACAAAAAAAAATCAATACGAGGTTTTTTCGGATCTGAACTGAAATATCATTGCACCAATTTTTTTAACCTTGGGCAACTTAAATATTCTGCTCCACGAACGACTGCAGGCAAACAGGAAGATAAACAGACCGACTTTCTCTTTTATTATGTTATATTACGAAATTACAGAGATTATATACGGTGGTATGCATAGACCTAACACTATTATCGTGTGATTAGACATATTACGTTAACAATAATTAATGCTTTGTTCCTTATGAGGACGTACTATATTAATTAATAAAATTAATTGTACACTACATCTTTTGTCAGACGTTATTTATCGATTAATCGATAGATGAAACACTGGCAGTAACTGCTGGAATCAGGTCATTTGTTATTAAATTATCTTGAAAAGTGCATGCAGATTAAAAAATAAAAATATTCCAGCAGGAGGCAACACGGATGGAAATAATAAATTGTCTGTACCTCGTATTACCTGATATATGATTCTCCACATACATAAGAAAAGCCAATACATCTGTCTCTCGGCCAAGCTTCGTGGCATATTCTTTAAAATTTGGTTACAATTTGGAGAGCACGGTGAAACAGTTAAAGAAAAATTAAATTATGACCACTTTTTGGAAGAGCCACCGCAATCCGGAGATAGTTCTAAATCTCAGAAAATTCAAATTCCTTTCAAATAATCCTTGTCACTTTGTGAATATTGTTAATTTAAATCCTTGACTGCAAATACAGAGGGTTGAAGACCCAGACCGTCCGACTCATCCTAGGACTTGAGCAACTAGCAAATATAGAGGGTAGAAGACCCAGACCACACGACCAACCCGAAGGCTTATGGTAGCTGTTTGTGTGGCCGGAAATATAGAGGGTTGTTGTTGAAACCCAGACCGTCCGACCTACCAGTAAGGTGTAAGGTAACTGTTTGGACGGTCGGGAAGTGCCACCCAATTTCGACCGGAACACAGTGGGGGAGGCATCCACATGGACCGTACCCTCCTTCCCCTACCACCAACCTCTCGGAAGGATAAATATAGAGGGTGTCATTGTTCACGGGACAAATACGTGTTTTTAGGCTATCGTCAAGTAATTGCATTTTGTAGATCATGTGGTAATTATGTTTTGTTAAGGGTTCATACATATTAATAATGTTTTGCAAGTGGGTCGAATAATATTATTGATTGGGGGCGGTGCTTTGTCTACGTGTATTCGAGAATATTAGGATCTCAAAATCTACATATGGATGGCTTAAAAGGAATTTTTTACATAAATATATGCACGCTGTCATATGACGGGCTTAATAAACGTTCATTTTATTAGAAAAATTTGTATTCATTGCTGAAAAATCCAAGGAAACTCTTTAGGGTGTCAATTTTTGACTCAGATAGATGGAAATTATTACAGCATAAGACGAGTATTCTACACACAAAGGATATTTTAAAGAGACTTTAATCCCTCTTATATACATATATTCAGAATAAATTCGATTCCAATTCGCATAAGTCTACGCTATGCTCGATGCATGAGCTTGCATTCCTAAATTTAGCGAGCTACCCCTTTACCCTTTCAATCATTCCCCCCTGATCGTAAAGTGTAAGAAAATTAAATTTCTGATACGTCATATCAGTGCATCGACATCTGCACTACACATCAGCATGCTCTAATTGTTCGTGAAGATGTCAAAATCACACAGTGAAGTTGCAAAGGTGTTGAAATGAACACGCTGGCATATTTTAATAAAAACAACACGTTTTATTCTTAACTTGTTGAAACCATAAAATAAAATCCATTGACGTAATTTACAATAATAAATCAGAATCCCCCTTTCTACCACTGTCTACATCCGCACACGCCACGCTACACGTACCAACTCGTACCATCTCCCACCATCTCCTCTCGTCGTGCTTCGCACTTCGCCTTTTTATAACCCGGTTGCCAGCACCCTCTACCATCCGCAATCTGCGCAGCTGTTATTTAAATTTAGACTCTTCTTTTCCCGAGGAAGACACTGCTTGAAAAATAAGATGTCCAAAATAGAAATTGTTAATCTTTACAGAGTGACTGCAAGTGTTACATCCAAACATTTCAAAGACGATAGCATCGCCGTTAATGATTTGATTCGCACGAAAAAAGCTACATTTACTTAATCTGTCGAAATTATAACATTAATAAAAATTAAAAAAATTAAAAAATAAAATCCCCAACAATAAATAACGAAACCTTTTCCTTGGTACTTTGTACCATCATCACACACGTCAACTTTCGCCATTCGAAATATGGGAAATGAGTTATATTTTACATCAATCTATGACGAGTGACAATGTTACTCACTGATTTTAAATTTGTATTACAAATAATGTCGATAGTAATATGTTTTTAACTAAATCTTAAGACGTCAATTTTTTAACTTCAATTATTTTGTTACAATGTGTCCTTCTCCATAGACTCACTGCCACGATTAACATTGCAAATTTACTTCTGTAGTCATTTGAATTTCAACATTTCTTTTAACTTTTCTCCCCCCCCCCCCTCTAAAATCAATGCTTTTTCCTATGCGTCAGAGACAATTCTTTCCTTTGAAAATCTAACGGCCGGAAATGTCAATAACTTATATCAGCGGCTGAAAAGTGCATTAAGATGCCACTCCAATCTCGCAAAGTGATCAGAAGTTTGATTTTTAAATGAGTTCCAATAGTTTTCCCCCATTCTTAGATTTCTGTAGAATTAAGTTACAGCTTCATTTTTATAACAAAAGTTCCGGCAATAAAAAGTAGAGCGTTATCTTTTTTTAAAAGAAGTAGGCAGACAGTTTTCGACGACAATCTGTCTCCTATATAAATACCTTTGTCGTTTGTGGACAGATTCGGTAGAAATAAAATGCACTCTATTAAGCTATCAAAACTGCATACTTTTCAAACAATGTCAAAATACTTCACACAGATTTCCCATTTAAAACATGCGGATGAAGTGATATTATACCGGGTGGTCAGAATTAAAACACCCTTACTCTGAGCTCTCTATACATTGAACTACTCAGTGTAAAGGCTCCAAAATTGTTGAACCTACTATTCAAGACATGGGGAAAGGGATTACGCGAAAAAAAAAATTAGTTCCAGAAACACCGATAGGTGGCACTGTACAACAGAAAATATGCTGAAAAGACACAAAATAATCACAAAAAATCACAAAATAATCACAAAAAATTTCATTTTTCACTTCTTTTGCTGATATGAAAAAAAGAAGATAAAAACGTGAAGAAACTTAAACTGTTATTGCAACTGCAATTTCGCACTGTAAGCACAAAAATTTGCATAAACCTTCGGTTTACAGCTATTATGTTCTGGGCATGAAAGGGGATAAAACTGGGAAATTTTTATTCTTATCAGCGATGGCTGTCACACGGCCAGAACGTGTGAAGCTGTTTTAGTGAACTTTGAAGCTGTTTTATGAAAACAAAGGACATGCTCCAGCTGCACTTCGAGAGTTTCGTCGACTTAAGAATTTGCGCAAAGAACCACTTCCACAAGCTCTCAGGAGAATGATCGCTCGATTCCAGAAAACTGGACATCTTGGAGTTCAGCCGGGTCGAGAACGCAAATCGACTCGTTCAGATATCGTTGACGAAGTTGCCACCGCTATTGTTGAACAATCATTGGATAACGTTATAGGCTGTAGTAGTGCACGTGGAGTGTCACGACACTTGGGTGTTCCCTACAACACAGTGCGGAACGCACTGAGAAACATAGTGCATTTTTTTCCGTACAAAATTAGTCACAATCACCACTTGCTGATCATCGACAGGGAGAAGCGACTGACCTTTGTATTGACATTTCTGGCTAGAGTTGAAGTGGATGCATCGTGGCCATGGCAGATTCTATGGAGCGATGAAGCGCTTTTCCATCTAAGTGAAAGAGTCAACACCCATAACTGTCGCATTTGGGACACGGGTATAACCCTCGTACCTTCCAAGAGATTCCACTTCACTCACCGAAAGTTACGGTATGGTGTGGATTCACAGCCATATTCATTCTTGGACCTTTCTTTTTCGAAGAGGCTACTCCCAATGGCCCTGTGACATGCACCGTGACGGCCAGGAGGTACAAAAACATGCTCGAAAATTTTGTTGTACCCCAACAGCAACTGCACCAATGTCTTGATTCAATTACCTTTATGCAAAATGGAGCGCCTCCACACATTGGACTCTGTGTACAGCAGTTTCTTCGGCAACACTTTACTAATTGTATAGTCGTGCGTTTCTGACAACCTGGCCATCTCGTTCTCCAGATCTTAATCCCTGTGATTTTTGACTGTGGGGATACTTAAAAAGCCCTGTTTATCGAGAACGTCTGATAACCTTGGCAGATTTGAAAGACAGTGTCACTCTGCATGTGAGAAGCATCTCAATCGACCAATTACGATCCACAATTTAACAAGCTGTCCACGGACTGCAGATTTTACATCTTGAAGAAGGGGACCATATTGAGCAGCATTTCCTGCATCGATAAGGTCCTTGTGATATGAATGTTTGGTACGTTCGAATAAAATGTGTTACATATGTGTATTTTGTGTCTTTTCAGCATATTTTCTGTTGTTCAGCGCCACCTATCGGTGTTTCTGGAACTAATTTTTTTTCGCGTAATCCCTTTCCCCATGTCTATAGTATGTTCAACAAGTATGTTCAACAATATGTTCAACAAGTATATTCAACAATATGTTCAACAAGTATGTTCAACAAGTATGTTCCCAATAGTATGTTCAACAATTTTGGTTCCTTTACACTGAGTAGTTCGATCTATAGAGAGCTCAGAGTAGGGGGGTTTAAATTCTGACCACCTGGTACATTTGCGATTGACATCTAATGTCAAGTAATTTTCCTTTTGCAGACCCGACTTAGCAATTTCTTAATTTTCATATTACAACTTATTTTGTTCATTTAAAGATAGTTGTTTATTTCTCACAGTACTATAGAATGTGGAGTTCGAAATCAATATTCTGTTATATTCATTGGAAGTGCAGATTCCTATCCATAATCCTCAGAACAATAAAAAGTATTTTTAACAATTCCACTTCATCCTCAAAACAATTCAATATGGATTCAAAACAGCCCTTCAAATTATCTGCTCATCGTGCTCTTGTAGAGTTCTGTAGCATAATACGTCTGAAGCTGACATTTGATGCCAAGTAATTTTCCTTTTACAGTACCGACAGCTAGTTTTAATTTCCACATTACACCATCTTTTGTTCATTTAAAGATAGATATTTATTTCTCCCAGTACTACAGAATGTGGAACTCGACATCAATATTCTGTTATATTCAATGGAAGAGCGAATTCTTATTCGTAAGCCTTTAGAACAAAGACAAGTATTTTCATATATTCTGCTTCATCCCTAAAATAATTCAATACGGATTCCAAAATTCACTTGAATTAACATACTTAGCGTACTATGCTAGAGTTTTTCTGGTATAATACGTTTGCGACTGTCATTTAATGTTAAACAATTTACCTGTTGCTGTTTTGACATCTCGTGAAATTCATCCCGTTCAAGACCATCCCGTGAAATTTTTATTCAATTAAAGTTAGCTGTTTATTACTCACAGTATTATAGAATACAGAAATAGAAATGAATATTACGTTTCTAAAGGGATACTGCTCTCTACTAGCTGTCACTTGCCTATCCTCCCCGAATATTTCCCTCTTGCTGGTAGCGTGGGCTGCGCCCTATGATAGTACTCGGTGACCAATGCTACTAAAAGTTTTAATAAGAAGTCACACATTGAGATCTTAATTTATTAATAGAAATTCAATGGAAGGGCAGTTTCTTGCTCATCAAATTTTGAACACGTATTTTTAATTATACAGCTCCATTCGTAAAACAATGCAGTTCGAATTCCAAAAATCTCCTCAAATAATTTGCCCAACGTCCTCTTCTATACTTTTCAGACATACTGCATCTGCGGCTGCATTTGATGTCCCGTAACTTGCCTTTTACTTTCCCGACTTAGCTAGTTTTATTTTCCATCATATACCATTGTATTTTCGTTTTCAGATAATAGTTTGTTTCTTAAAGTATTATAGTATGTGCAATTCGAAATCAATATTCTGCTGTATTCATTAGAAAAGGAGATTCCTATTCATAAGCCTTAAGAACAATAACAATCATGCTCTATTATTCCGTTTCATCAGCAAAACAATACAATAAGGATTCCAAAAAGCACTTAAAATAATCTCCCCAGAGTTCTCTTCTAAATTTTTTGTGGCATAATAAGTCTGCGGTTGGCATTTGCTATCCTGTAATTTACCTTTTGCTGTCCCGACTTAGCTGTTTTTAGTTTCCACTTCACTCCGGCAATCTATTATTCCTCTATCGAATTGAAGATTTTCATCGATTAATCAATAAGTAAAACATATTGGCCGAAATTAATCTAAGAACGTGGGTCATTTGTTATTCATGTATCTTGAGAAGTACATGTAAGTTAATAAATAATCTAGGAGCAGTCAACACAGAGGAGAGTTAGAAAATATGTATTTTGCAAGAAATTGAAGAATATCATTATTTGTGACGGATCGATCGTTCATCTCCATCTCTCGTGTTACCTGATTTGTACTATTCATATCTCGTGCTAAGTCGTATTTTAATGAAAGCCTCATAAATAATGGATTGCTAATGTATTGGTTCAGTTACATTGTACTGATTTTCTACTCTACGGTTCTGTTGCAAACACTAGAGTAAACATGATCACTATGACAGTAGTTTATAGTTAATTCTGAAGTACTATTGGTATTGCTGTTAAATGGAAAATTAACAACTGTCTTTTTCTTCTTATTGTGTCGAAAAAAGCACATTTTGTGTTTTTAATTAAAAGCTTGTTGATATTTTGGTACTGACGAAAGCAGAACCACCCATAAAGGAGACACAACTCGAGTGGGGAACCTGGATGTTAGGGAGGGCCGTCTGATTTTTTTAGAGAAAGAGGTTGGGGGGAAAGAGACATGGACGATTTACAAGAAGAGGTAAAGGGGAATCATGATAAATGTTTGCACATGCGAGCCCACAATTTGTATGGGTAGCCCTGATAAAGATATATGGCGTGTTCGCGATATAATTGGATAGATTTCTAGGATTCCAACCTCCTAGAGATAAGCTAAAGAACTTTCCATAGACGAAAAAACTTCTTTTAAATTGCTGCTGGCCTCACACCATGTGGTTTACTAAAACGGCCAGACAGTCTAAGATATTTTACTAACATAAAATCTGTTATGTGGTTTATATCAATGGATATCTTAATCCGTTTGCTACTTACAAGACCAGTCTTCTTGTTGGCTGTGAATTGAGCAAGGGAGGCGTGAGTGCCAAGCTGAAATTATACGTTCATTGGTCTTGAGGCCAGGATAAATACTGTGACACCGCAGTGTATTCGATTTTAAGCCTATTGAGTGGTGCAAAACTAAACGCAGAGAAGCAGAGAAGATGTTTCTTGGAAGCAGAGATGACGTTTCGTGGAAACAGAGATTATGTTTCGTGGAAGCAGAGAAGATGTTTCGTGGAAGCAAATATGTTTCGTGGCAGGAGAGAAGATGTTTTGTGGAAGCAAAGATGTTTCGTGAAAGCAGAGAAAATATTTCGTGAAAGCAGAGGAAATATTTCGTGGAAACTAGAGATGTTTCGTGGAAGCAGAGGAGATGTTTCTTATTCGTAGCACAATAGAATTACCTGCATCTTTACTTGAAATGCGCAGTATGTAACGTTCAAACTGCAATTTTGGGGACTGTATCAAGGTTAGGATGTTTGGGGACTGTATCAAGGTTAGCATGTTTGGGTACAGTATCAAGGGTTGGATGTTTGGGGACTGAATTAAAATGTAGAATGATTTTTTCGTCAATACCTACAAGAAATGAACATCTCTTGAAGATGTTATATGATTAATTTCACTGGCAGATGTATATTTTTTATTTTAAGTGCCGAAAATCGGAACACGACAGAGATTCTACAAATTTAAAGAGGTCTCAACAATTAGCGGTCTAGTCGCGAGATTAATGCTAATACACGCATCAGTTATGCCAGGTTATTTGATGTCAAACATATTAGGGTGCGGGGTACGGAGTAAATCATGAATGGAATATGGCAGGAATGAAGCGGAAGTATATAATGAAAGTGCCATCCTATTGTAACGAATACGTAACAGGAGACCATCGTCATAATTTGAAGGTCCGTGTCGCCTGACCGTGGTGGCAAATTTAATCAACTTAGAGGCAAATTTTGCGAAATGTTGCTAACTGGACGATTTTCGTCGAGTTCTGGAAACTTTGAGAGTTTTATAAAATGGCTAAGAATGTCACAACCAGCTTGATTTTTTTCAAGACAAGCTTCAAAGGGATGCTCATAGTCGATCTATTGGGGTTTTGACGTGATACGAGTAAGTATCTGCCGAACGTAATAGAGACACCAAAATGTAATTTTATTCTGATTATATATACCCTTTAAGCCGTACGTTTAAACATTTCCGGAAGAAAAATGTAAAAAGTTTGAATTTTAGATCTGTGAATTCTATGTGTCGGCACTTTCGGCATACGCCAGTATACCTTTATTGCTTAGGCTGACCGCATCCTCGTCCGACGAAGTAACTACAAACGTTTCATCGTCGACAACTTCGTCATTTGTGGTCCTATTCAGACGAAATGAACTACATTTCTCTAATCTACAAAACTATATAATTTTCCAAAAAAAAAATCTAAACTTTTCAACAGGTATTTTGTACCGACGTCACACACAACATGTGCCTACCTCTTCCCCTGCGAAAGAAGTTAATGTTCCACATCAATACATAACGAATAACACATTTACTCACCTTTGTTTTCGAATATGTATAAGGAAATGTTCTAACAAGATATGAACATAATTGCGAAAAAATCATATTCCGTTGACATTAGATTTTCATTTCACGGAAGTGCTCATTGCCATGCATCAAACAAAGGACAATATTTATCACATATGATCCATCGACATCATCCATAAAACAATGCAATTCGGATCTCATAAATCACTTAAAATCATCTGCCTAGCTCACTCTTCTGGGATATTACGTCTGCGGCTGACATTTGATGTCCCGAAATCTGCCTTTTCGCCGCCCTACCGTAAGATATTTTTAGATTCCCCCTCATGTCAGGAATATATCCATTCGTTTACCGAATTGAAGATTTGCATCGATTCATCAATAGGTAAAATATTGGCGGGAAATAGCTTGTAGATGCAGGTGGTTTGTTGTCCAGGTCATCTTGGGAAGTACATGTAAGTTATTAAGTAACAATCTGGGAGGATTCAATAGAATATAAGATAAATGGGTGTTTTGAAGGGAATGGAAAGATATTATTCATGAGGGATTGATCGTTTATCTTCATCTCGTGCTACTTGATTTGGTCCTGTTCATCTATCATGCTGTGCCATCGTATCTTTTCGGACATTATATTGTCATGAGGAATTATCCACCTATCTTAAGCCTAAAATGGAACAATAAGTGTTATCTAAGTTTTATCAACATAACATAAGGCACATATTTCTACTTTTTTATAAATATGATGGCTCATGTTAATGTTTTTAATTATGGTTTTTAAATTATAAGAATCAGTTTAAAAGTAAATAGATCCCAGATCACTGTGATCGGGTATTTAAATATAATGCGTTACTAATAATATATTGCAATTTTTTATAAAATGAAAATATTAATTGCCTACTGTTTCTATTTTCTGATTCCAGCTGCTTAAATAGACGCCAGATCACTGTGATCGGGAAATTAAATATATTGCATTACTAATAATATATAGCGATTTATTGTCGAATAACCATATTAATTGTCTACTACTTTCTATTTTCGGATTTCAGCTGCTTATATGTGGAATTTCTATCGAGATCATGAAACGCTTAATTAAAACCAAGTTCCTAACCCAAATTTGGGAGAAGCTTTTCCTCACATGCGAGTTCTTTTCATTCTGTAAATATTCAACACCATTTTCATATTGCATTCTACTCTATTTAAAGAATACATTTTTCATCTCTTATATGAATCGATTAGCCTAAATGCCAATAGGTATATCTTTAGTACTTGTGCTGTTTGTCATTTAACTTTTTTGAATTCTTAACTTAAATTAGGCAGTTTATGTCATAACCGTCAGATATGACTTTCATTTCTTTTTACTCACAGAATCTGCCTATAGAATGATTCCTAATTACGATCGCACTCCAGTTGCAGAGGGACCCGTTTGTACAGAATGACATTGTACATGGACCCGTTTAGCTCTTATTATACACATGTCAGCATAGTGATAACCGGGACCTACAATTACATCAAGAAAAAGTGCTATGCTCAACAATTTCAAAAATCTCTATGGAAGAGCATAAAGTTCTTGCACGATTCAATGTTTTACCACGAGTTCTTGAAAACATCGCAACTATGCATGGTTGGACCTTATTTATCAGTCTCCGACAGTCCATCCAGATATTCTTAAATTGAGACACAAGAAAGTTTTCTTGCTGCAATTGCAGGTATCGTTTATTCTATGCTTCCAAGTGTATAACATATGCAAACCGTTCATATCATGTTGTTACCTGCAATGGAAGCTGATCTCAACTATATGAACAATTCTTTAGATGAGATCTGTGAATTTGTATTTCATTTTATCTCCGTTCCTTATTAGTGTTCTATCCACGACATAAATTTCTGATCTTTTCTTCACAACTGTATCGAAGAAGAATTTAAACGCTTTGAGCTTAAAATGACTTATTTCAGAAAACAGGTTGTCACAGAAAGCCATTGAGAGAGAGAAAAAAAAGCTTCATCTTCTATCGCCAGATTCTTCGGCACAAAAATAAATCTAAACTTGATTGAGGAGGAGGTTTAGATTTTGGTTGAAGCTGTTGAGTTACTTAGATTCAAACTTTTGATGATTTCGATAGTTTGGAGTGGTATTTTAATGTATTTACCTGCCGATGATAGAAATTACTGACCTTTCGAATACGTTAGATTTACAAGAAAGCAAATTACTGTTGACATACAGGACATAGCAATGATTTTCAGATTCTGTAGAGAAAAAGTGGGAAATAGGTGATAAAGCCCATCAGATTTTGAAGAAAATGATAAAAAAATGGAATAACAGATCGGGACTTAAAAGGAACATATATTTCAACACTTATCATTGTAAGGCTAACTTTATAAAATAATAATACTGCAAGTAACTGCAATAAAAATAACAAAAAAAATCTGATGTGGGCAACACATGACTTTCCTTATATAATGCAATGAATTTACTACTTTTACAGTTAAAAAAAATGCTATTCTTCTAGTAGATACTTATATTCTTTCCAAGATATTGAATTTTCTTCAATAAGTCGTCATTTTCATTGATTTAGCGTCATTTTTATCCATTTGGCGAGGTTTTTGTTAATTTGGCAGCAATTAAAAATGTCGCCAAGTTGGCGACATTCCACCAAATTCGTCGCCCAAATATCGCCAGGTGTTATGGACGGAGAAATAGGTTATTCTTATAGCAGATAAATGACTATTGGCGTTCAAAAACAAAAGTATTACTAAAAGTATCTTTTTTCATGAATGGAACGAGCTAGTTCCACGAGAATGATGTCACCCAATTTATCGCATGGTATTAGATATGAAAAGTGAGCATGTCTCTCAATAGGACATACATTTTTTTATTTTATATGACATTTTGATAATTTTTTTGAAAAATGTGCAATATCTCGAGAACGGTTTATGTTAGCGTTCTAAAATTTATATCAATCGTTTTCTAATGGAAAATTACATGAGAAATGTCTATTTGCGTAACTTTATTAGTGGCTTTGATTTTTTGACGATTTTTTCAAAATTTCGAAAATTTAGGGGTGTTTTGTGCATTCAATTGCGTATAAAACAATAGGCTTCCAGTGTTTACCGATTGTGATTTTTGTACCAAATTTCGTTCGAATCGGTCCATTCGTTCGTCAGTTATCGTCTCCACAGACTCACTGACACACACACACTCACATACACACACACACACACACATACTTTCACACACACACACACACACACGCACAGACATCACTTCAAAAATGTTTGATTCGTAGTCAAGGATGCTTGAAACGTGCTCTTCCGTCGAAAACTGGAATTCGAATTTTCGACCCCGTCACAATACTTTCCTTATACGAGTATTTCCTCGTACATTATGTATATAAGGAAAGTAAAAATATTAAGGAACTTCCATATGGTGGCAAATGATGTGCACTTAACTATACGTGCTTCTGATTCTTTTTCCATTTGCTGTTCATTACTATCTATTTCTCCTGAAATACCTATTTTAAATCTATTAAAACTTAGTTGGTGACTGATATAAAATCAGCATCAAATTTTGGAGGATCTAGATTAGCTTACTAAAGGATTTCCACTCTGGATCTTTTCTGAACTTCAATTATTTTTGCAGCACTTATTTCTCAAGATTGGGTACAGCGAGCTCTGATAATCACTGATAAGAATTTAAAATAGAATTCTAGAGGTGGTACGGGGTTCTACAAGGATTTTCATTTCCGTTTCAGGCGATGTCACTTCCGGTTGTAGCAAAAATTCGTATGACTACTAAATAAGTAAGCAAATATTGCTAATTAGTTCCGTTAACAATGAAGAGTGCACATCATTTATCATCATATGGAAGATCCTTAATATTTTTTTTTGTTATTTTTATTGCAATTACTTGCATTATTATTATTTTATTAAAGTTAGGCTTACAATGATTAATGCTGAAATATGTGTTCCTCTTAAATCTCGATCTATTATTTAATTTTTCAATCATTTTCTGCAAAAACTGATGGTTTTTAAAACCTACTTTCCACTTGTCCTCTACAGAATCCGAAAATCATTGTATGTCCTGTATGTCAACAGTAATTTGCCTTCCTGTGAAACTAACTAAAGTACTCGAAATGTCAGTAATTTCTATCATCGGCCGGAAAATACATTAAAATGCCACTTCAAACTATCGAAATCATCAAAAGTTTGAATCTAAGTAACTCAATAGCTTCAACCTAAATCTAAACCTCCTCCTGAATGAAGTTTAGATTTCTTTTTGAGCGGAGAAATCTGGCGATAGAAAATGAAGCCTTTTTTTTCTCTCTCACTGGCCTTCTGTGATAGACTGTCTTCTGAAATAAGTCGTTTTAAGCTCAAAGCGTTTAAATTCTTCTTCGATACAATTGTGAAGAAAAGATCAGAAATTTAGGTCGTTGATAGAATACCAATAAAGAAGGGAGATAAAATGAAAATACAAATTCACAGATCTCATCTAAGAGGTTGTTCATATAGTTAAGATCAGCTTCCATTGCAGGTAGCAACATGGCATGAACGGTTAGCTTATGTTATACACTTGGAAGTATGGAATAATCGATATCTGCATTTGCAGCAAGAAAACTTGCTTGTGTCTCAATTTAAGAATATCTGGACTGTCGGAGACTGGCAAATACGGTCGAACCACGCATAGTTGCGAAGTTTTCAAGAACTCGTGGAAAAACCTTGAATCGCGAAAGAAGTTTATGCTCTTCCTTAGAGATTCTTGAAAATGTTGAGCATAGCACTTTTACTTTCCTTATATACATAATGTATAAGGAAAGTATTGTGAAGGAGTCGAAAATTCGAATTCGAGTTTTCGACCGGGAGAGCACGTTTCAAGCGTCCCTGATCACGAATCGAACACGTTTGAGGTGATGTCTGTGTGTGTGTGTGTGAAAGTATGCGTGTGTGTGTGTGCGTGTGTGTCAGTGGAGACGATATCTTACGAACGAATGGAGCTATTCGAATGAAATTTGGTACAAAAATCACAATCCATGAATACTGGAAGCCTATTGTTTTTAAACGCAATCGAATGTTCAGAACTCTCCTAAATTTTCGAGTGAAGTTTTGAAAAATCATCAAAAATTCAAAAACTTTAATATATTTACGTAAATTGACATTTCTTATGTAATTTTTCCGTAGAAAACGATTGACATAAACTTTAGAACGCTACCATGAACCGTTCTCGAGATATTGCACATTTTTCAAATAAATTTATAAAAGATCCCATAAATTAAAAAATATATATATATTAACAGCTGAGGAACATGTTCACTTTTCATATGTAATATCATGCGATAAATTGGGTGACATCATTTTTGTGGATCTAGCTCGTTCCATTCATGAGGAAAGATACTTTGAGTAATACTTTTGTATTTGAACGCCAATAGTCATTTATCAACTGCAAGAATAACTTATTTCAAGAATAAGGCTTGGCGAGATTTTGGCGATGAATTTAGCGGAATGTCTTCGACTTGGCTATTTTTTTAAAATGTTGTCAAATTAACAAAAATCTCGCCAAATGGTTAAAAATGACGCTAAATCAATGAAAGTGACGACTAATTGAAGAAAATTCAATATTTTGAAAATAATATAAGTATCTACAATAAGAACAACCTATTTTTTGTTGTAAAAGTAGTAAATTCATTGCATTATATAAGGAAAGTCATGTGCTACCCACATCAGGTTTTTTCTTTATGTAATTGTAGGTCTCGGTTATCACTATGCTGATATGTCGAAAGCCCAGACCATCCGACTCGTCCGAAGACTTAGAGCACTTTTGTGGGTGGCCGAGAGAGCTATGCTGATATGTGTAAAATAAGAGCTAAATGGGTCCATGTACAATGTATCTGCAACTGGAGAGCGATTTTAACATAGGAATCATTCTATAGGTAGGTTCTGTGAATAAAAAAAATTAATTGAAAGTTAAGAGAAATTCATCTCTAACGGTGATGAAATGAAATGCCTAATTTAAGTTAAGAATATAAAAAAGTTAAAAGACAAACAGCAGAAGTACTAAAGATATACCAATTGGCATTTAGGCTAATCGATTCATATAAGAGATGCAGTGCACGTAAAATGTATTCTTTAAATAGTGTAGAATGCAATATGAAAATGGTGTTGAGTATTTACAGAATGAAAAGAACTCGCATGTGAGGAACAGCTTTTTCCAAATTTGGATTAGGAAATGGATTTAAATTAAGCGTTTCATGATCTCGATAGGAATTCGACGTATAAGCAGCTGAAATCCGAAAATAGAAAGTAGTAGACAATTAATATGGTTATTTGATAATAAATCGCTATATATTATTAGTAATGCAATATAGTTAATTTCCCGATCATTGTGATCTGGCGTCTATTTAAGCAGCTGGAATCAGAAAATAGAAAGTAGTAGATAAAAAATATTTTCATTTGATAAAAAAATTATTAGTAATGCAATATATTTATTTACTCGATCACAGTGATCTGGTGACTATTTAAGCAGCAGAAATCAGAAAAAATCTTATGTGGGCAGCACATGACTGTCCTTCTATTATGCAATGAATTTACTACTGTTACAGTTAAAAAAATGGCATTCATATAGTAGATACTTATATTCTTTCCAAGTTATTGAATTTTGTTCAATAAGTCGTAATTTTCATTGATGTAGCGTCATTTTTATACATTTGGCGAGATTTTCATTAACATGGCAACATTTTAAAATGTCGCCAAGTTGGCGACATTCCACGAAATTCGTCGCCAAGATCTTGCCAAGCGTTATGGATGTAGAAATACGTTATTCTTACAGCAGATAAATGACTATTGGAGTTCAAATACAAAAGTATTACTCAAAGTATATTTTCTCATGAATAGAATGAGTTAGATCCACGAGAATTGCATCACCAAGTTAATCGCATGATATTACATATGAAAAGTGAACATGTTTCTTAAGAGTTAATATTTAACTTGATTTTTTGATAAATTTATTTGAAAAGTGTGCAATATCTCGAGAACGGTTAATGCTAGCGTCCTAAAGTTTATGCCAATCGTTTTCTAAGGAAAACTTCTACTTACGTAACATTATTAAAGGTTTTGATTTTCTGATGATTTTTTCAAAATTTCACTTGAAAATTTAGGGGGGTTCTGAGTATTCGATTACGTTTAAAAACAACAGGCTTCCAGTATTCACGGATTGTGATTTTTGTACCAAATTTCATTCGAATTGCTCCATTCGTTCGTGAGATATCATCTCCCCAGGCTCACTGACACACACACATACTTTCACACACACACACATCACCTCAAAAATGTTCGATTCGTGATCAGGGATGCTTGAAACGTGCTCACCTGTCGAAAACTCGAATTCGAATTATCGATCCCGTCACAATACTTTCCTTATACATTATGTATATAAGGAAAGTAATGGTAATAAGCAGTAGACAATTAATATTTTCATTTGATAAAAAATTGCAATATATTATTAGTAACGAATTATATTTGAATACCCGATCACAGTGATCTGGGGTCTATTTACTTTAAAACTGATTCTTATAATTTAGAAATTATAATTAAAATATTAACATGAGTCATCCTACTTATAAAAAAAGAATAAATATGTGCCTTATGTTAAGTTGCAGATAAAACTTGCAATCATTGTTCCATGTTAGGCTTACGATAAGTGGAGAATTCCTCATGACAATATAATGTCCGGAAATATACGATGACACAACATGATAGATGAACAGGACCAAATCAAGTAGCACGAGATGAAGATAAACGATCAATCCCTCATGAATAATATCTTTCCATTCCCTTCAAAACACCCATTTATCTTATATTCCATTGACTCCTCCCAGATTGTCACTTAATAACTTACATGTAATTCCCAGGATGACCTGGACAACAAACCACCTGCATCTACAAGCTATTTCCCGCCAATATTTTACCTATTGATGAATCGATGCAAATCTTCAATTCGGAAAACGAATAGATATATTCCTGATATGAAGGGGAATCTAAAAATATCTTACGGTCGGGCGGCTAAAAGGCAGATTACGGGACATCAAATGTCAGCCGCAGACGTAATATCCCAGAAGAGTGAGCTAAGGAAGATGATTTTAAGTGATTTATGAGATCCGAATTGCATTGTTTTATGGATGATGCCGATGGATCATATGTGATTAATATTGTCCTTTGTTTGATGCATGGAAATGCACACTTCCGTGAAATGAAAATCTAATGTCAACGCCATATGTTTCTTCCGCAATTATGTTCATATCCTGTTCCAATATTTCCTTATACATATCCGAAAATAATAGTGAGTAATTCTGTTATTCGTTATATATTGATGTAGAACATCAACCCTGTTTCGCAGGGGAAAAGGTAGACGCATGTTGTGTGTGACGCCGGTACAAAATACCTGTTGAAAAGTTTGGATATTTTTTTTTAGAAAATTATACAGTTTTGGTTGATTAGAGAAATGTAGTTCATTTCGTCTGAATCGAACTACAAATGACGAAATTGTCGACTATGAAATGTTTGTAGTTTCTCCCTCTGACGAGGATGCCGTCAGTCTAAGCGATAAGCGTATATTGGCGTATGGCGAAAGTGCCGACACACAGAAGTCACAGATCTAAAATTCTAACTTTTTACATTTTTCTCCCGAAATTGTTTAAACGAACGGATTAAAGGGTTTATATAATCAGAATAAAACTGCATTTTGGGTTCTCTATCACGTTCGACAGATACTTACTCGTATCACGTCAAAGTTCCAATAGATCGACTATGAGCTACGCTTTGAAGCTTGTCTTGAAAAAATCACGCATCTTGCTAAATTCTTAGCCATTTTACAAAATTCTAAAAGTTTCCAGAACTCGACGAAAATCGTCCAGTTAGCGACATTTCGCAAAATTTTCCGATAAGGTGATTAAATTTCTCACGAAGGACAGGCGACACGGACCTTCAAATTATAACGATGGTCTCCTGTTACGTATTCGTTACAATAGGATGGCACTTTCATTATATACTTCCGCTTCATCCCTGTCACATTCCATTCATGATTTACTTCGTACCCCGCACCCTAATATATTTGACATCAAATAACCTGTCATGACTGATGCGCGTACTAGCATTATTCTCGCGACTAGACCGCTAATTGTTGAGACCTCTTTAAATTTGAAGAATCTCTGTCGTGTTCTGAATTTTGGCACTTAACATTAGAAATATATATCTCCCAGTGAAATGAATCATATACCATCTTCAAGAGATACACTTTTCCAGTAGGTATTGACGAAAAAAATATTCTAATTTTGATTCAGTCCTCAAACATCCTACCCTTGATACAGTCCCCAAAAATGCGGTTTGAATTTTACTTAGTGCGCATCTCACGTAAACATGCAGGCAATTCTATTGCACTACGAATACGAAATATCTTCTCTGCTTCCACGAAACATCTTCCATGCTTCCACGAAAAGTCTCTGCTTCCACGAAAGATCTCTGCTTCCCCGAAACATCTTCTCTCCTTCCACGAAACATCATCTCTGATTCCATGGCACATCTTCTCTGCGTTTAGTGCTGCATCACTCAATGGGCTCAAAATCCAATGCAATGCTGTGTGACAGTGTTTATACTGGCCTCAAGACCAATGAACGTATAATTTCAACTTGGCACTCAAGCCTCCCTTGCTCAGTCCACTGTGAAGAAGGCTGGTCTTGTAAGTAGCAAACGGATTAAGATATCCCTTGACATAAACCACATGGCAGGTTTTATGTTAGTAAAATACCTGAGACTGTCTGGTCGGTTTAGGAAACTGCCTGGTGTGAGGCCAGCAGCAATTTAAAAGTAGTTTTTTCGTCTAAGGAGAGTTTTTTAGCCTGTCTCTAGGAGGATGAAAGCATGGAACTCTATCCAACTACCTCGCAAACACGCCGTATATCTTTATCAGGGCTACCCATACAAATTGTGGGATCGCATGTGAAAACATTTATCATGACTCCCCTTTACCTCTTCTTGGAAATCGTCCATGTCTCTTCCCCCTCAACCTCTTTCTCTAAAAAATCAGGTGGCCCTCCCTAACATCCAGGTTCCCCACTCGAGTTGTCTCCCCTTTATGGGTGGTTCTGCTTTCGTCAGTACCAAAATATCAACAAACTTACAAACAAAAGCACAAAATGAGCTTGTTTCGTCACAATAAGAAGAAAAAGACAGTTGAAAATTGTTGTTAATTTGCCATTTAACAGCAATACAAATAGTACTTCAGAATAAACTATAAACTACTGTCATAGTGATCATGTTTACTCTAATGTTTGCAAAAGAACCCTAGAGTAGAAAATCAGTACAATGTAATTGAACCAATACATTAACAATCCATTATTTATGAGGCTGTCATTAAAATGCGATTTAGCACGAGATATGAATAGTATAAATCAGGTAGCACGAGAGATGGAAATGAACGATCGATCCGTGGTGAATAATGATATTCTTCAGTGTCTTGCGAAATACATATTTTCTAACTCTCCTCTGTGTTGACTGTTCCTATATTATTATTTATTAACTTACATGTACTTCTCAAGATAACATGAATAACAAATCACCTACGTTCTTAGATTACTTCCAGCCAATATGTTTCACTTATTGATTAATCGATGAAAATCTTCAATTCGATAGAGGAATAGATTGCCGGAGTGAAGTGGAAACTAAAAACAGCTAAGTCGGAACAACAAATAGTAAATTACAGTATAGCAAATGCAAACCGCAGAGCTAATATCTGCTCTTCCATTGAATATAATGAAATATTGATTTCGAATTTTATATTCTATAATATGGCCCAAAAGAAACTGTTAATCTGTAAATGAAATAAAATATGGTATATGATGGAAAATAAAACTAGCCTAGTTGGAACAGCAAAAGGTAAATTACAGGACATCAAATGCCAACCGCAGACATATTATGCCAAAATAAATCTAGAAGAGAACTCTGGGAAGATTATTTAAAGTGATTTTAGGAATCCGTATTGTATTGCTTTTCAGATGAAGCGGAATAATAGAGCATGATTGTTATTGTTCTTAAGGTTTATGAATCTTCTCCGTAACATCTGCTTTTCTAATGAATATAGCAGAATATTGATTTCGAATTGCACATACTACAATGATTTAAGAAATAAACTATTATCGGCAAGCGAAAATACAAAGGTATATTATGGAAAATAAAACTAGCTGAGTCGGGACAATAAAAGGCAAATTACAGGATATCAAATGCAGCTGCAGGCGCAGTATGTCTGAAAAGTACAGAAGAGAACGTTGGGCAAATTATTTGAGGAGATTTTTGGAATTCGAACTGCATTGTTTTACGAATGAAGTTGTATAATTAAAAATATGAGTGCAAATATGATGAGCAAGAATCTGCTCTTCCAATGAATTTCACTTAATAAATTAAGATCTCAATGTGTGTGTGTGCAGTTTGTAGCGGAAAGTATAATCGTCGTACGGCCATGAAATTTGATATATATGACCGGAATAAGTGTACGTTTGAGATATTTTTCAACATTTTTACAGGCAAACACGTTTTGAGACTTCCTATTAAAAGTTTTGTGGCATTGGTCGCCATGTACGATCACAGGCCGAAGCCCACGCTGCTAGCAAAAGTGAAATCTTCGGCGGGGTAGGCAAGTGACAGCGAGCAGAGAGCAGTATCCCTTTAGTAATGGGATATTCATTCTATAGTAATAGGATATTTTTTAATACTGTGAGTAATAAACAGCTAAATTTAAATGAATAAAAATTGCACGGGATGAAAACTAACACTAGATAAGTCAAAACAGCAACTGGCAAATTGTTTAACATTAACTGTCAGTCGCAAACGTATTATGCCAGAAAAACTCCAGCATAGTACGCTAAGTATGTTAATTCAAGTGAATTTTGGAATCCGTATTGAATTATTTTAGGGATGAAGCAGAATATATGAAAATGCTTGTTTTGTTCTTAGGCTTACGAATAAGAATTTGTTCTTCCATTGAATATAACAGAATATTGATTTCGAGTTCCACATTCTGTAGTATTGGGAGAAATAAATATCTATCTTTAAATGAACAAAAGATGGTGTAATATGGAAATTAAAACTAGCTGTCCGTACTGCAAAAAGAAAATTACTTGGCAACAAATGTCAACCTCAGACGTATTATGCTACACAACTCTACAAGAGCACGATGAGTAGATAATTTGAAGGGATTTTTTGGATCCATATTGAATTGTTTTAACGATGAAGCGTAATTGTTAAAAATGCTTTTTATTGTTCTAAGGGTTATGGATAGGAATCTGCATTTCCAATGAATATAACAGAATATTGATTTCGAACTCCACATTCTATAGTACTGTGAGAAATAATCAACTATCTTTAAATGAACAAAATAAGTTGTAATATGAAAATTAAAAAATTCCTAAGTCGGGACTACAAAAGGAAAATTACTTGACATCAGATGTCAATCGCAAATGTATTATGTCAGAAAACTCTTAAAGAGTACGTTGGTCAGATTATTTGATATTATTTTTGAAAACCGTATTGCATTGTTTTACAGAGAGAGAGAGCGGAATAATTAAAAATGCCTTTTCTTGTTTAAAGTTTTATGGATTGTTATCCAATCCAACTTAATGATTATAAGAAAATATTGACTTCGAATGTCATGTTCTATAACTGCGAGACATAAACAACTTATGTCTTGTGTTATAGAACATGAAACAACAATTAAACAACAGTGTTAGTTGTTTATGTCTCTACTGCGAGACATAAACAACTAACATTGAATAAGATTGCATCCAATGCATGACTTGTGCATTTTTGGCAACTTAGAGTACGATCACTACATAGTTGCCATTGACACAAATTCGTTTTTACGTGTCATCTTAAGAGAAGGAAAATAATTTTATACTTAAATGCAGAAAAATAGAAGTTGAATTTTGGATTTTTATTAGGTTGAACATTAATTTTTTTTAAATTTTATCAATAGATTGATTGAAACTCAAACCATTGGTTTTGTGCAGACAAATTCTAAATTTCGATTATTAAAATACGTTAATACATATGATAAATTATATGGCAGATTATATGAAGCATATATTTTATAATAAATTATATGATAAATATATTGTATGATAAATTATATATTTCTTTCAGATTTCTATTGCGCGGTAAATGATGAGCAATTCTTTCTAATAAATAAATTAATCAGCCTGCTTGCTAGGGATAAAACAATTTAGCATAAGATATTGAGAGCCTTAGTTAATTCCCTGTCTTTGTCTTCCATCAGATTAATTGGCATTTTATACAAATTTTATTACCCATAAGCAATAAAAGTTTTCTCCGATTCAATATACGAATATATTGATATATGATAGCATAAGACGGAGAAAAAAAAAGCGGCAGACGGGACAGCAAAAAGTCAAATAACGGCTGTAGACATATTATGCTCGAAAAGTATAGGAGACCGTGCTGGATCGATAATAACGTAATTTATTGGAATTTTATTGTTGTATGAAAGACGCGGAATTACGAAATGCACTTATGATTATTTTTATAAAGCATATAGGAATATCTCTATATTAAAATGAAATCCTGCTGAATTTCGTCTTGCATTGCGAACAAACGAAAAAACATAAAGTTCTAAAACTTCGCATATAGACTAATATAAACCAGTAGATAAACGACACGAGCTCTACACTATAAGTTTTAATTAATTAAGCATTAATTAACATATATTTTACCATTAGACAGAGCAACGAGAGTTTAGTATGGGCGAAGTTTTAATGGGTTGAGCTGACTTCCAACCTCTCTGTGATTGGTTGCTGGCAGAAACGTCACAAAGATGGCCGAGTACTGAACAATTATATACTTTATTTTTAATTACTTAGCGCTTTGCGACTGTGATTGTCATGAACAATTACGATTAAAATATAATTATTAATGCAGTTAACAATTGTATGTCTTACTGTTGACTCTTATAAACGATTTCGCAACGTAATTGCGAACTAATTTTTCAGGATCATTAAATATTTACATTGCTCAAATTTGGTATCTGATTATTATACAATGCCACCAAATAAATTCGGACCACCGATTCGGAAAGAACTACACGTTTTGAGACCTCTACATTACAAAAATACAACTTTTAGCGTGACGTCTATGCGTCTGTCTGTCTGTCTGTGTGTGTGTCAGTCTGGGTGTCTGTATGTGTGTCTGTCTGTCTGTGTGTCTGCCGGTGCAATGTATGTATCCATTCTAACTGAAAAACTAATATATCAAATTTCATAAAATTTGATATGTAAGTGACTTGGGTATGGTCCTTGTGCTGATTAGTTTTTGGTACGACTCGGAAGAAAAGAACCCGCCTTTTTTGCAAAATGACCCACAAAAATCTCATATATCCACTCTAGCCGAAATACTAATTGACCAAATTTCACCAAATTTGGTAGATAAGTTACTTGTGGGATAGTCTGGTGCTGATTCGATTTTGATACGATTCGGAAAGAACTACACGTTTTGAGACCTCTACATTACAAAAATACAACTTTTAGCGTGACGTCTATGCGTCTGTCTGTCTGTCTGTCTGTGTGTCAGTCTGGGTGTCTGTATATGTGTCTGTCTGTCTGTGTGTCTGCCGGTGCAATGTATGTATCCATTCTAACTGAAAAACTAATATATCAAATTTCATAAAATTTGATATGTAAGTGACTTGGGTATGATCCTTGTGCTGATTAGTTTTTGGTACGACTCGGAAGAAAAGAACCCGCCTTTTTTGCAAAATGACCCACAAAAATCTCATATATCCACTCTAGCCGAAATACTAATTGACCAAATTTCACCAAATTTGGTAGATAAGTTACTTGTGGGATAGTCTGGTGCTGATTGGATTTTGATACGATTCGGAAAGAACAACCTGCCCTTTTTTTACGACATGGCCAGCAAAATCGCTAAAATCTAAAAACAAAAGACTACGTATATTCAAATTTGTCATTTAAATGCCTGTCTCACACATAATTTTTGACGAGGAGAAAAATAAGAACGATTCTATTACTCTCGGACTAACCGTTCTCGAGATATTTCAGATTTTTCGCATTCTTCTCATGCCGCCTTTGGAAAAATGTCCAATTACCCAATAAAAGCAGAAATTGAATGAAAAATACAAATTAGTGTTATTTTGTGTAATTAAACTCAATTCAATGAATTAATAAAGAAATAAAGAAAAATGAATTTGAGTCTGCAGGGAAAGTCATGTGCTGTCTACATCAGATTTTCACTTTTCCTACAATGTATTGTAATGCATAGGGAAAGCATCGGAATCGTGTCGAAAATGGCATCTCGAGATTTCAATGGATCTGCGCGATTCGAGCATTCTACAACCCGAAAACATAGTGAAGTCAAACGTCTGAACTAAAGTGACGTCTGTGTGTACGTTTGTGTGTCTGTCTATCTATGAAATGTATGTATCCAATCTAGCTGAAAACTAATTGACCAAATTTCAGATTCTAGTTAGATACTGGCATGATTCGGAAAGAGCCTGCCGTTATTTACAGACATGACCCGCAAAAATTTTCAACATCTTTAATGTAGGTCTTAGATACATACCAAATGCTAATTAGATTCTTGTATGATTTGGAAATAACCGGCCGTTATTTACCGAAAGGGCCCGCAAAAATTTTCAACATCTTTAATGTAGGCGTTATATACATACCAGATTCTAATGAGATTTTGGTGTGATTCGGAAATAACCTGCCGTTATTTACCGAAATGGCCCGCAAAAATTTTCAACATCTTTAATGTAGGCCTTAGATACATACCAAATGCTAATTAGATTCTTGTATGATTTGGAAATAACCTGCCGTTATTTACCGAAAGGGCCCGCTAAAACTTTCAACATCTTTAATGTAGGCGTTATATACATACCAGATTTTAATGAGATTCTGGTGTGATTCGGAAAGAACCTGCCGTTATTTACCGAAATGGACCGCAAAAATTTTCAACATCTTTAATGTAGGCCTTAGATGCGTACCAGATTATAATTAGTTTCTGGTGTGATTCGGAAAGAACCTGCCGTTATTTACTGAAATGGCCCGCAAAAATTTTCAACATCTTTAATGTAGGCCTTAGATGCATACCAGATTCTAATTAGTTTCTGGTGTGATTCGGAAAGAACCTGCCGTTATTTACCGGAATGGCCCGCAAAAATTTTCAACATCTTTAATGTAGGCCTTAGATGCATACCAGATTATAATTAGTTTCTGGTGTGATTCGGAAAGAACCTGCCGTTATTTACCGAAATGGTCCGCAAAAATTTTCAACATCTTTAATGTAGGCCTTAGATACATACCAGATTCTAATTAGTTTCTGGTGTGATTCGGAAAGAACCTGCCGTTATTTACCGAAATGGCCCGCAAAAATTTTCAACATCTTTAATGTAGGCCTTAGATACATACCAGATTCTAATTAGATTCTGGTGTGATTCGGATATAACCTGCCGTCATTTACTGAAATGGCCGGCAAAAATTTTAAACATCTTTAATGTAGGCCTTACATACATACCAGATTCTAATTAGATTCTGGTGTGATTCGGAAATAACCTGCCGTTATTTACCGAAATGGCCCGCAAAAATTTTCAACATCTTTAATAAAAGGCCTCGTGTGCTAAAATGTATAAATTAAATATTTGTTTATTAATCGTAATTTTTGACGATGAAAATAATAAATACCAACTCCATAACTCAAGGACTAACCGTTCTCTAGATGTTTTAGTTTTTTCTTATGTATTTTATTTCGCATTTGGAATTGCGACCAGTCGCAAAATGAGAACGACAATTGAAATACAGTTAATAATCCGGTGTAATTTCAAATAATTATCCGTGTTATTTTGTGCTGTTAAACTCTATTTAATGAATTGTAAAAGAAAGAAAAATCTGATGTGGGCAGCATATGACTTTCCCTGCTGACTCATGTTCACGTTCTCTTTATTTCTTCAATAATTCATTAAGTTTAGTTGCACAAAATATCACTCATAATTATTTTAAATTACACTGAATGTGCAGTTTCAATTTTGGTTTCGTTTTCCTTTGATAACTGGACTTATTTTCAAAGGTGGCGTGATGAAAATACGGAAAAACTAAAATATCTCGAGAACGGCTATTCTTAGTGTAATGGGGTTGGTCTTATTCTTTTCATCGTCGAAAATTACGTATGAAACAAGAATTTACTTGATATATTTGAGCATGCGAGTCTTTCATTTTAGATTTTGACGATTTTGGGGAACCATTTCGCAAAACAAGGTAGGTTATTTTTTCCTAATCGTACCAAAATCTAATCAGCACCAGGGTCACCTACAAGTGACTTACGTACCAAATTTTGTAAAATTTGGTCTATTTGTTTTCCAGCTAGAGGGGATAAACACATTGCACAGACACAACACAAACGTCACGCTGAAAACGGTTTCTTCGTATTCTAGAGACAGACACACAGACTGACAAACAGGCAGACAGACACACCCACTGACAAATAGACAGACAGACACACCCACTGACAAATAGGCAGACAGACACACAGACAGACGTCACGCTGAAAATAGATTTTTCGTATTCCAAAGGCCCCAAAACGTGTAGATCCTTCGAAAACTCGAGTTGCGATTTTTGACATGATTCCAATACTTTCCAATATTGCAAGGTAATATTGCAGGGAAAATAAAAAAATAAAAATAAATTTGAGTTTTGGGGAAAAGTTATGTATTTCCCTCATGATATATATTTTTAATTTTATGTAATATTTTTGATAAATATATTAGAAAACGTGCAATATCTTGAGAACATAATTCGTGTTGGCGTTCTAGAGTGTGTGCCATTCGTTTTGTAATGGAAAATGTCATAAATGATCATTTTAACTAACGTATTTATAAGTTCTGAATTTTTAAAGTTTTTATTTTTAAATTTCATTAAAACATGTGGGATATTATAAATATTTGATTGTGTTTAAAATTAATAGACTTCCAAAATTCACTGATTGTAATATTTGTATCAAATTTCGTTTGACTTGCTCCATTCGTTCGTGAGATATCGCTTCCATAGACCCACGGGCACACACACACACACATACTTATAAACATATACACTGCCTAATAAACGTCCGATTCGAATTCAGGGATGCTTGAAACCTGCTCTTTCATTGAAAATTTGGATTCGAATTTTCGACCCCATCCGATACTTTCCCTAAACATTATACTATGTATGTAGGGAAGTAAAAACAGTGATTACTTCTGTAACTTGTTATAGATTGATGTATAATATTACTTCTTCCGCATGTTTTAAATGGGAAATCTGTGTGAAGTTTTTTGAAATTGTTTGAAAAGAATGCAGTTTTGATAGTTTAATAGAATGCAGTTTATTTCTACAGAATCTGTCCACAAAAGACAAAGGTATTTATATAGGAGACAGATTGTCGTCGAAAATTGTCTACCTACTTCGTTTAAAAAAATCTGATGTGGGCAACACATGACTTTCCTTATATAATGAAATGAATTTACTACTTTTACAGTAAAATAAATAGGTTTTTTTTCTAGTAGATACTAATGACTTTTCCAAGATATTGAATTTTCTGCAATTAGTCGTCATTTTCATTGATTTATCGTCATTTTTATCCATTTGGCGAGATTTTCGTTAATTTGGCAACATTTCAAAAAGTTGCCAAGTCGGCGACATTCCGCCAATTTCTTCGCCAAAATCTCGCCAAGCGTTATGGACGAAAAAATAAGTTATATATATATATATATATATATATATAGCTTATTAGATATTGAATTTTCCACAATTAGTCGTCATTTTCATTGATTTAGCGTCATTTTTATCCATTTGGCGAGATTTTCGTTAATTTGGCAACATTTCAAAAAGTCGCCAAGTCGGCGACATTCCGCCAATTTCCTCGCCAAAATCTCGCCAAGCGTTATGGACGAAAAAATAAGTTATTCTTACAGCAGATAAATTGGCGTTCAAATGCAAAAGTATTACTCAAAGTATCTTTTTTCATGAATGGAACGAGCTAGATCCACGAGAATGATGTCACCCAATTTATCGCATGATATTATATATGAAAAGTGAACATGTTTCTCAATAGGAAATATTTTTTTTTTCTATATTATATGACTTTTTGATAATTTTTTTTAAAAATGTGCAATATCTCGAGAACGGTTCATGTTAGCGTTCTAAAATTTATGTCAATCGTTTTCTAATGAAAAATTACATAAGAAATGTCCATTTACGTAAATTTATTATTGGTTTTGATTTTTTGACGATTTTTTCAAAATTTCAATCGAAAATTTAGGGGGGGTTCTGAACATTCGATTGCGTATAAAAACAATAGACTTCCAGTGTTTACAGATTGTGATTTTTGTACCAAATTTGGTTCGAATCGGTCCATTCGTCCGTCAGTTATCGTCTCCACAGACCCACTGACACACACACACATACTTTCACACACACACACACACACACACACACAGACATCACTTCAAAAATGTTTGATTTGTGATCAGGGACGCTTGAAACGTGCTCTCCCGTCGAAAACTCGAATTCGAATTTTCGACCCCGTCTCAATACTTTCCTTATACATTATGTATATAAGGAAAGTAAAAAGATAACGCTTTTCTTTCTATTGCCGGAACTTTTGTTATAAAAAGGAAGCTGTAACTTAATTCGAGAGAAATTTAAGAATAGCGGGAAACTATTGGAACTCATTTAAAAATCAAACTCCTGATCACTTTGCGAGATTGGAGTGGCATCTTAATGCACTTTTCAGCCGCTGATATAAGTTATTGACATTTCCGGCCGTTAGATTTACAAAGGAGAGAATTGTCTCTGATGCATAGGAAAAAGCATTGATTTTAGAGGGGGGGGGGGGGTAAATTTAAAAGAAACGCTGAAATTCAAATGACTACAAATGTGAATTTGAAAAGTTAATCGTGGCAGTGAGTCTATGGTGAAGGACACATTGTAACATGAAGATTCTGAATTTTTAAAGATTTTATTTTTAAATTTCATTAAAAAAGTGTGGGATATTCTAAATATTTGATTGTGTTCTTATGAAAAATGTCATAAGAAATGATCATTTTAAGTAACGTTTTTAAAGGTTCTGAATTTTCAAAGATTTTATGTTTAAATTTCATTAAAAAAATAATGTGGGATATTCTAAATATTTGATTGTGTTTAAAATTAATGGGCTTTCAAAATTCACTAATTGTAATATTTGTATCAAATTTCGTTCGATACGTTCCATTCGTTTGTGAGATATCGCTTTCACAGACTCACGGGCACACACACACGCGCGCGCACATAGTTATAAACATATACACTACCTGATAAACGTCCGATTCGAATTCAGGAATGCTTGAAACCTGCTCTTTCGTTGAAAACTTGGATTCGAATTTTCGACCCCATCCCTATACTTTCCCTAAACATTATACTATGTATGTAGGGAAGTAAAAAGCGTGATTACCTCTGTAACTTGTTATAGATTGGTGTATAATATCACTTCTTCCGCATGTTTTAAATGAGAAATCTGTGTGAAGTTTTTGAATTTTTTTGAAAAGTATGCAGTTTTGATAGCTTAATAGAATGTAGTTTATTTCTACTGAAGCTGTCTGTCCACAAACGATGAAAGTATTTATATAGGAGACTCATTGTCGTGGAAAACTGTCTACCTACTTCTTTCAAAAAGAGATAATTATTTACTTTCTATTGCTGGAACTTTTATTAAAAAAAGGAAGATGTAACTTAATTCCAGAGAAATCTAAGAATGGGGGAAAACTATTGGAACTCATTTAAAAATCAAACTTCTGATCACTTTGCGAGATTGGAGTGGCATCTTAATGCACTTTTCAGCCGCTGATATAAGTTATTGACATTTCCGGCCGTTAGATTTATAAAGGAGAGAATTGTCTCTGATGCATAGGAAAAAGCATTGATTTTAGAGGGGGGGGGGAGAAAATTTAAAGGAGATGTACAAATTCAAATGACTACAGAAGTAAATTTGCAAAGTTAAACGTGGCAGTGAGTCTATGGAGAAAGATATATTGTAACAAAATAACTGGAATTAACAAATTGAAGTGTTAAGATTTAGTTTAAAAAATCTTTCTATCGACATTATTTGTAATACATATTTAAAATTATTGAGTAACATTGTCACTCGTTATAGATTGATGTAAAATATAACTCATTTTTCATATTTCGAATGGGGGAAGTTGACGTGTGTGATGATGGTACAGAGTACCAAGGAAAAGGTTTCGTTATTTATTGTTGGTTTTTTTTTTATTATTTTTTTAATTTTTATCAATGTTATAATTTCAACAGATTAAGAAAATGTTGCTTTTTTCGTGCGAATCAGACCATTAACAGCGAAGTTATCGTCGAGGAAATGTTTGGATATGACACTTGCAGTCACTCTGTAAGGATTAACAATTTCTATTTTGGACTTCTTATTTTTCAAGCAATGTCTTCTCCGGGAAAATAAGAGTCAAAATTTAAATAGCAGCCGCGCAGATTGCGGACGGTAGAGGGTGCTAGCAACCGGGTTATAAAAAGGCGAAGTGCGAAGCACGACTGTAGGAGATGGTGGGAGATGGTACGAGTTGGTATGTGAAGCGTGGCGTGTGTGGATGTTGACGATGGTAGAAAGGGGGATTCTGATTTATTATAGCAAATTACGTTAATGGATTTTATTATATGGTTTCAACAAGTTAAGAATAAAACGTGTTGTTTTTATCAAAATATGCCAGCGTGTTCATTTCAACACCTTTACAACTCCACTGGGTGATTTTGATATCTTCACGAACAATTAGAGCATGCTGATGCATAACACAGATGCCGATGCACTGGTATTACGTATCAAAAGTTTAATTTTCTTACACTTTACTATCAGGGGGGAGGGATTGAAATTGGTAGCTCGCTAAATTTAGGAATCCAAGTTCTTGCATCGACCATAGCTTAGACTTATGCGAATTGAAATCGAATTTATTCTGAATATATGTATATAAGAGGAGTTAAAGTATTTTTAAAATATCCTTTGTGTGCAGAATACTCATCTTATGCTGTAATAATTCCTATCTATCTGAGTCAAAATTTTACACAATAAAGAGTTTCCTTGGATTTTTCAACAATGAATACAATTTTTTCTAATAAAATGGACGTTTATTAAGCCCGTCATATGACAGCGTGCATATATTTATGTAAAAAATTCCCTTTAAGCCATCCATCTGTAGATTTTGAGATCCTAATATTCTCGAATACACGTAGACAAAGCACCGCTCCCAATCAATAATTTTATTCGACCCACTAGCAAAACATTATTAATATGTATGAACCCTTAACAAAACATAATTAGCACATGATCTACAAAATGCAATTACTTGACGATAGCCTAAAAACACGTATCTGTCCCATGAGCAATGACAACCTCTATATTTGCGGGCCAACGGCCGTACCGTGCTGAAAACACGGGTTCTCGTTAGATCACCGAAGCCAGGCAGCATCGGGCGCGGTTAGTACTTGGGTGGGTGACCACCTGGAAACACCGCGTGCTGTTGGCAGATTTCGGCCGCGGTAGCCCCGTAGTTTGCGCGCTGGATTTGCACGGTGTCACAACTGCCGCCATGTTCATGCGGAGTACGATCACGTTAAACGTGCGTGTCCGTAAGTCCTTCCGAGAGGTTGGTGGTAGGGGAAGGAGGGTACGGTCCCTGTGGATGCCTCCCCCACTGGGTTCAGGTCAAAAATGGGTGGCACTTCCCGGCCGTCCAAACAGTTACCTTACACCGTTCTGGTTGGTCGGACGGTCTGGGTCTCAACAACATCTATATTTGCAACCAAGGATTTAAATTGGCAATATTCACAAAGTGACAAGGTTTATTTGAAAGGAATTTTAATTTACTGAGATTTTGAGCCATCGCCGAATTGGTGGCATTTCCAAAAAGCAGTCATAATTTCAATTTTTCTTTAACTGTTTCACCGTGCTCTCCAAATTGTAACCAAATTTTAAAGAACATGCCACGAAGCTTGGCCGAGAGACAGATGTATTGGCTTTTCTTATGTATGCGGATAACCATAAATCAGGTAATACGAGGTACAGACAATTTCTTATTTCCATCGGTGTTGCCTCCTGCTGGAATATTTTTATTTTTTTAATCTGCATGCACTTCTCAAGATAATTTAATAACAAATAACCTGATTCCAGCAGTTACTGCCAGTGTTTTACCTATGGATTAATCAATAAATAACGTCTGACAAAAGACGTAGTGTACAATTAATGTTATTAATTAATATACTACGTTCTCATAAGAAACAAAGCATTAATTATTGTTAACGTAATATGTCTAATCATACGATAATAGTGTTAGGTCTATACATACCACCGTATATAATTCCTGTAATTTCGTAATTTAACATAATAAAAGAGAAAGTCGGTCTGTTTATCTTTCTGTTTGTCCGTCATGCTTTCGTGGAGCAGAATATCTAAGCTGCTCAAGGTTAAGAAATTTGGTGCAATGATATTTCAGTTCAGATCCGAAAGAATTGATTTTCTTAAAATTCAAATACTGTTTCTTTGACTTTAAATATTTCCTAAACTACACATATGCCCTGAAGTTAAGCAACAAAGTGAAAAACGCGGCTAAAAAAAGGATTTATTCGAATTCGTTCACACTTTCACAGATCTCGTCCAAATAGTTGCTCTAAGTCCTCTGGATGAGTCGGACGGCCTGGGGTTTCCACACTTTCACAGATCATGGAATATAACAATAGATCTAGCGTAAGAAAACGCAAAGAAAATAATTATTATATAATTAAATATAAGAGATAAACAAAGACATAGGACTTTGAGGTTCAAAAGCAGTTCATTGGAGATCTGTCAAAACGGAATATGTTGTTATTGCTGTTGTTGTTGTTGCTTATACCCACTTGACCAACAGATCCAGTCCATCAGATTCAACATCAGATCCAGTCCATGATCTGGACATATATTTCAAAAGGTCGGGGACCGTATCAGGACTGGAATGCAGCTGGAATTTTATGCAACCAATACATAACAAATTATGATAAGGAGTGGCCAGTGCGAAGTTACATTTCGAGCACAGGGGATAATCCTTATGACCTTAGAGTACGCAGATGACCGTTGCGGAATCTGACCAGAGCTGTGTTGTCTCCTTTGCTGTTCGACCTAATCAGAGTTCATCACGGAATGTGATGAACTTTGCTGGAAACACATGCCCGACAGCGTTGATTCATGCGCAAAAAAAATGATCATCTATTGCGGTTTGGGGTATCTATGCCCATTCACGGAGCAGGCATGTTTTTAGCTCGTAAAGGTTCCAGGGAGAGCTATGGAGAGAACTGAAACATGTCCCAAGCATCTCCCATACATACTCGATGGGGTTCAAGTCGGGTGATCTCGATGACCATTCAATACGAAGCAGTGTTTCCGATTCTAAATACTGGCCGGCAATGCTAACCTTGTGAATTCGCGCGTTATCGTCCATAGAAATGGCATCTAGAACCTATGACCGCAAGAAATGGTCGAACATATTGAGCAAGGATGTCATCTCTATACCACTCTGGATGTCATCTCTATACCACTCTGAAGTTACTGTACCCGCGGGTGAGGAAGTAGACATCAGTGAGATGTGGAGATAGCGAGTTCCAAGCGTTCTCCAGACAATAACCGTGGGGAATCCCTCTGTGCACCAAACCATGACTCTTCCGTGAAGAGCACAGTGCCCCATTGAAGTCAAGTCGAAGTGATCTCGAGCCCAGTTTAAGCTGCCCTTCTGTGCGAGGGCGTCAGTGGAACTCAAACCACTGGCCGTCTTGTATACAGCTGACCTGCATGTAACTGTTAGTAAAATTTTGCCGGGAAACCGATCTTCCTGCCTACGCTGCAAGGTCGGAAGTAAGCTGATATGCGGAAATTGACCTGTGGCGAAGTGCTTGGAGTCATAGGAAACAGTCATCCTGGGTAGTTGTAGCCCTTGGGCATCCATTTACTGGTCTTTGCAATATTGTTCACAGGTTCCAAAGGCGGCAAATGACGGAACGATTTACATTTAGGGATCGGCCGACTTCCGACTGTCGCTAGCTACCTTCGAGACGACCTATTAGACCCCATCGCCTGGTGTCACTTAGATGATGACGTCCCCTCATTTTTCAAAATTTAGCTATTTCGATTTTCCTTCTGGGATTCATAACGCGGAGATATAGACTGTGCACAAAGCAGGCCATTTTATACCAAATGCATTTCCTTGTTAAAAGATGTTGGTATGCAAAATGTGTTCTATGGGGTAGTTACCGTGTGCGTTCGCCTGTCGTGTATTCAAATTTTGAGGCTACATGTTGTTTCTCTCGCCGAATGTAATACATTTTCCGTTTGTTGCTTAACATGGGTGTAAAGTTTAAATCGGAAAGCGTTTATGTCAGTGTAATTCGATTCGTTCAGAAACGTTCGACTCGAGTTCAAAGATGATTGAAACATGCTCTTCTGTAAAAAATTCGAATTCAAAATTTCAACCCAATTTTCGTCACAATACTATACGCATTATGCTATATGTACGTAAGGGAAGTAAAAAAACCATATTACTGTTCCAGATATTACGCCCAAAAAAGCATTAAATTACAAACCTGGCAGACAATTTTAAGTTATGAATTGTAGACATGTAATTTTGATCATTATCCTTATCCAGGATAAAGCGGAAGAATCAAATATGCTCATTGTTTTCAGTATGCTAAATACGGAGATAAGGAGGAAATATTGATGTTGAATACATAATTTAACTTCTTTAATGTAACCAGTATCTGGAATAACAAATTGCATACAAAATGCTAATAAAATATTACAACATTCTGATACAAAATGCATAATAGTGTTAAGAATGCGTAAAGTGCCCGCACTGGAGTTTCTTTTGAAAACCAGACGGAGCACTTGAGAAAAAGGAACTTTAACATGACACCTTTTACGATTATTGTTCCAGTATTTTATTCTTCAGTGTTGATTGACCTACAGCCTTAACTACTGAATGATTAATGGCTCATTTTGTGGGTTCTGGTAGGTTCACACTTTACTTTTAAAACTAAACATACCTTTAATTTAGAATTTTAAAAGCTGAAAAAAACATTAAATAAGTGCTCGGTGGTATAGTACAATTTGAAATGCCTGCAAGACCCGACTTAGAGTTTAACTGGGACCTGGAACAGATATCTCTTCGAGATCCCATCTACCTCTCCATATACAGGGTGTTCCAAAAAGATTGCTACTCGTTTTAATTCTTTACCTGTTGGAGATAATTGGGCAATGTAAATTGCAAAAATGTTGAAAGTAAGGTAGGAAATAAGACTACGTTAATGAAATAGTCCTCCAATTCATTTTCAAAAAGTTATAGTTTTTTAATTTTTAAACGACCCCCTTAGACAAATTTGGTCACTCAGAAATTTTTTATTTTTAAAGCAACAAGATCATTAAAAAACAGCATATCTGTATCTTTAAAATTGAGCGAGTTATATTTAATTGAAAATCGAACATTGTAAAACTGGAGGATAATACATAGGATACCCAACCGCCTAGTGAGTACCACTGCTGTAAAACAGTTGTTGATAATATTATATGATCTCTGTCTGTTGTTGTTGAAACCCAGACCGTCCGACCTACCAGAAAGGTGTAAGGTAACTGTTTGGACGGTCGGGAAGTGCCACCCAATTTAGACCGGAACCCAGTGGGGGAGGCATCCACAGGGACCGTACCCTCCTTTCCCTACCACCAACCTCTCGAAAGGACTTTCGGACCCACATGTTTAACGTGATCGTACTCCGCATGAACACGGCGGCAGTTTTGCCAGTGGCTGGAATCGAACCCGGGCCTACCGAGTGCAGCTCCAGCGCGCTAACCAATGGGCTACCGCGCCCCTATGATCTCTGTCTGTGTAATAATTTTTTTTATTTAGATGCATTTGTGATAAAATTTTTGACAAATATTAACGTATTTTTGATCTGAAAAATTTCCATTGTCCATTTGTTTATGATCCCTATTTTCATTGATGAAACAACCTTTTACATGGTACGGAAAAGTGGCATAAATCTGATTTTTTCCTTTATCATAATTCAGTTGATTTTAAAGATACAGATATGCGGGGTTTTTAATAATCTTGTTGCATAAAAAATAAAAATTTTCTGATTGACCAAATTTGTCTAAAGGGATCGTATAAATATTTAAAAAGTTTAACTTTTTGAAAATTAATGAGAGGACTGTTTCATTAACATAGTCTTATTTCTTACCTTACTTTCAACATTTTTGCAATTTACATTGCCCACTTACCCCCCACCCATCCCCGAGGTCGCCCTTACCATGGTAATTAATAGAAATGTGGGTCGGAAAATTTTCCGCTATGTTTTATTTGAAAATTTCCCTCTTATTTTTCTCCCTATTTCTTTTGAAGATGAAATGCAATACTATTTCCACATTGCTTTTTGAAAAGTTGGTAACTTTACAAGAAGTTTTTAATTATTTAGTTTTCTAATTTTGAGGAGGAAAAGGGAATAATGCTTTTTTTATTTGGAAGAAAAAGGAGAGACAAGAACTAAAAGGGTACAAGTGATATTTCACTCATTCTGAAAAATTTCGGGCAAAATATTGAGAAGCTTATTCTTTCACTAATGAATTCTGTAAAATTAAGAAAATATGATAAATATGGAATATTTTTGCAAGTGATTCGGCTGAAGGTAAAATATTTTAACAGTATCAAACATATGCTTACCTCAATGTCCACCAAATTGTATATTTTATCTCATGGTACTCAAACATTCAATTATAAACAGGTATATATTAAGTATTTTTTAAATTCATGTATAAAAATTATTTTTAAAAAGTGTTTAATTATAAGCACTTTTTTTAAATATTTTTATGTATTTAATAATATATGTATTTCTTATACCTTTAATAAACGAAACAATTTATTTTTCATTTTATTATTATTATTATTAATTATTCAGTAATAGTCATTCTAGGAAGTTGTGTGTTCATGCTTCGCTAATTTAGGTACCATAGGGTGTAAACGGGAGTCTTACAGATTTCCCTTTCAATTATCAGCTGCAGGCTTGGCTAATTAAGTCCCATTGGTCTAAACCGTGTTTTTTATGTTGTTGTTTAAACCATGGATTTCGGTTAAGAAAAACCCACCCCCTTTTTTCCAATCCTGGTGAGCAGGCATTTTTTTAAACATTGTTAATATAATATATATGCCGACGCGGTGGTCGAGCGGTGAAGACGAGCGTTTCCAAGCGATCGTTCGAGCGCCGAATTGTGAATTCGAGTCCCACGTAAGACATGGATGTTGTGTTGTTGGGCGCAGTGTGTTCAGCCCCCCTCTGGTGCGCCTGGGGCAACGTCCCTGGACGGCTAAATGGTTCACGTTCCTGGCCGATGTATAGGCGAATGATGGAAGTCAAGTGCCTGGCCATTTGATAAAAATATATATATATATATATATATATAATATATATTTATTTTTAAATTATAAGGAGTTTTTATTTTTTCTTATAATATTTTTATATCACAGTAAATAAAACTACTGCTTGTTAGAATACAACTGTTTAATCCTTACTTAAAGAAAGCAAGCACGTGAAAGTTATATATTTAATAATTTATTTATTATACCTGTAATGAACAGTATCATTTTTATTCAGAAAGGGTTTAGAAATTATTTAAATTATTATTTCTTTTGCACATAGCTGTATATTTATGATTATAGGTAAAATATAATTATTTCATAACTTCTCAAAAGCACAAGTACTCAATGAAAATGTTAAATTGCAGCTATTGACTTCAATATATATGTATTAGAAATGTTTATGCATAGAATATTTTTATATTTGTAAATTTAAACCCTTCTTTTAATCATATTAGTGAATATATATGACTGCAAATAGTAAATATATATATGACTAAGACCAAATACTTTTAAAAGTCACTGGACATACTATTTTAGTTCATATGTAATATTTAAGAATAAGTTCAAAATTTCCGTAAAAATTTTCCACTGCAAAAAATTTTCAGGAAAAATCCACAGCACAAGTTATTAACCTCTCCATATACAGGGTGTCTCAAAAAGATTGAAACGCGCTTTAATTCTTTACCTGTTGGGGATAAGTGGGCAATGTAAATTGCAAAAATGTTGAAAGTAATGTACGACATAAGACTACGTTAATGAAATAGTCCTGCAATTAATTTTCAAAAAGTTACACTTTTAAAATTTTATATACGACCCCCTTAGACAAATTGGGTCAATCAGAAAATTTTTACTTTTAATGTAACAAGAGCATTAAAAAAACCCGCATGTCTGTATATTTAAAATAATCAACTGAATTATGATAAAGGAAAAAATCTGTTTTAAGCCACTTTTCCATACCATGTAAAAGGCTGTTTCATCAGTGAAAATAGGGATCATAAACAAATTGACGATGGAAATTTGTTTAGATCAAATATACGTTAATATGTATCAAAAATTTTTATCACAAATGCATCTAAATAAAGCATTACACAGACAGAGATCATATGAAGCAGAGGTGCTTGCTCAGTAGGTGCTTGCTCGGTTGGGTATCCTATGTATAATCATCCAGTTTTATCTTTTTTGTGATATGTCACACATTTACATTTCTAATTTGATATATGGTCAACATTCACAAAGTTAAATTTCCAATTAAATATAACTCGCTCAATTTTAAAGATACATATATGAGGAATTTTTTAATGATCATGTTGCATTCAAAATAAAATTTTTCTGATTGGCCAAATTTGTCTACAGGGGTAGTATAAAAATTTAAAAAGTGTAATTTTTAAAAAATGAATGGGAGGACTGTTTCATTAACGTAGTCTTACTTCCTACCTTTCTTTCAACATTTGTGCAATTTACATTGCCCACTTATCTCCAACACTAAAAAATTAAAGCGCTTTTCAATCTTTTTGGGACATCCTGTATATGAAATTGTACAAAAAATATTTTTTCAGAAATCTAATTGCATTCTAGAAGAAAGGTATACAAAGTGAAGTTCTTACATATTTTAATGAAATTTCAATTATTAGCAATTTTCTCATCATAGCGAAGAAGACAAAGTGTGCTCTTGATCTTTATACTTGTATAATGTGGAAATCCCTTTATTTCCCCAAAATAAATCTATTCGCTCATCAAGTCTATTGCGATGGCATACTTTCTTATTCAGGAAGCGGTCGTTAATTTCGCGATGTTACAGTTGTTTAATTTGGAGCCTCTTTGGATCGGGGCCAGGAGCAGTAACCCCCGGATGCCCCTGTGTTAGTCAGGCCGTGAAAGCTTATTATATTTTTGTTAAGTAATCATGGTGATATATCATTTTGTTTCCGGTTCTTGGCAAAAATAAATGAAAATACGTAATGGGTGAAACAAATTATTAAGAAATAATGTGAAAACATTTTTACCGTAGATCGAGGTTAAAACCTCAGGCACAGTGGAAGCGATTTGTGCTTTAAAAGTCGTTTTAAAGTGTCGAATCAAGTGTTTGTAATTTCGTCCAGAAAAGCAAACGATAAAATAATCTCAAGATGGGACTTATAATTCTGCACGTACTAAGATCTTATATTGAATTTAGTAGCTAATCATGAAATCGTAGTGGGGAATACCGATTTTAAATGCTTTGTTTATTTTTCGAAGAAAATTTTTATTTTCTCCTGCTATTTGACGGGCTACATAGCCAGAGCCATTTTTTACCAAAAAAAAAGTAAAATGTTTCTTTCAGGTCTTTCGGCCTGGGAAAGGGGTTGAAACTTTAGGGTGGGGCAAGATTTCTATTCGTGTTATATAAATATATCTGAATGTTGTCACATAGATACAAACTAAGTTAACATAAAAAGTATCCGGGGGTGGGGAGGCTTCGTTTCAGGGGGCCTGAAAGAAACACTGCTCAAAGCAGACAAATGTTGGGGGGTCGAAGTTATCCAGGAGTCCATTTTCCTTACCTCATTAGCATTTCGTATAACTTTTGAAAGAGCTTTCATTACTACTTGCAGTAACTTTTCGACTTAGCAAATATCAGTCTTAACAGAAAGCATATAGCAATTTGAATGAGTTTTGAATATTTAGGGTCCATACAATCCTATTATAAATTAAACAAATTCTAAATCTTGATAAATATGTTCCATTATAAAAAAAAACATTATTTAGAAAATATCGACAAGACTTAATTGTATAAAGTCGGACCAACATGTGTTAATAGTCTGATCACGCCCATTTCTTCATTGGGATTTCTCTACAGGTATTGAAATAGTGTATATTGTCAATAAATATGAAAGTGGGGAAAGTATAAAATTTTATTTGGATGATTTCATTCCAAATCACTATTTCAGCAAGTAAAATAAGTGACCAGAGGAAGTTTCAAAAATTCAAATGTCTTTTCGATATGGCTCTTATATCGGCTCAAATTTTGCTACATGAAATCTAAATTTTCATTCTCTTTCATATATGGATCCAAAGATCACTCTTCAGTTTTTTTAGCTGCTGTTATTTGGGCAGTATTAGTTATGCCCTAAATAGATCAACAGTTAATGCTACACAGATCATGAGGTTGAAAATGAAAAAAAAAGGAAATATGTATTGAACCTTTAATATATTTCGATAATATTTTATTGTTGAATGTTATATAATAAAATGTTTCGTTTAATCTCTAAGGTGAAATTCATATAAAATTGTTATCTTAAGAACTCTGCTCAAACGCAGATAGATAAAATAAGTAGCTAAAATTTTGTGAATAGAAACTAAGATAACATGCATGAATAAACAAACAAGCTGTTTCGAAGGCACGCGTTTTTATACACATAACCTGCGAGCTTCTATCTGCCTTAAATATAACCCGCTGTTCAAAATGGCTAAAAATCAGTTAAGTCAAATTTGAATTGATGTATGCCATGTAGCTTAGCTAGATTTTGCGGGATGGCTGTGGTGAGGTGAATTTTACACATAAATACAAAAATAGAACACATAAATACACTAAATATTACTCACCAATAGTTCTACTCAGCTCAACCGCGTTTCGTATAGTGGAGTCCGATTGGACCTAAGTACATTGCATTCCCTAATTAAAGAGTCTATTCTTTTTGTGGCCACTTAACAATTTATTAAAAGAACACATTAAATCTCAAAGAACACAAATAATAAATATACACAATACAATTACTTCCCAATTACCCAAGCTTGACCTCGGGGTGTACGGTTAATTTCACATTAATTTGTATTTTTTTAAACTTTTCCAAAACCTGCATTCAATTGCTTTTAAAGAAAAACAAAATTCATTGGGCAAATATCCCATGAAGCTTAAAGTTACCCTTAAACACTGGAAATCACATTAAAAATACTGTTACACATTACTTATAAAACATTTTAAAATCAAATATAATTCACCATACCTTCATTTAGAAGAAATGGCACTCAAATGGGTGCTGGGCGCGGTAGCCCATTGGTTTGCGCGCTGGAGTTGCACTCGGTAGGCCCGGGTTCGATTCCAGCCACTGCCAAAACTGCCGCCGTGTTCATGCGGAGTACGATCACGTTAAACATGTGGGTCCGAAAGTCCTTCCGAGAGGTTGGTGGTAGGGGAAGGAGGGAACGGTCCCTGTGGATGCCTCCCCCACTGGGTTCTGGTCTAAATTGGGTGGCACTTTCCGACCGTCCAAACAGTTACCTTACACCTTTCTGGTACGGCCGACCAAATGGCTACTCATGTCCTTGTCGACGAGTCGGTCGGTCTGGGTCTTCAACACCTTTCTGATAGGTAGGACGGTCCGGATTTCAACAACAACAACTCAAATGGGTGCTGGTAACAATCCCTCTGCACATTGGAAATGGGTGGCAATATTATTTGAATGGCTAGTTCAGTATTGGACGTTTCATAAATGTCACTGTCAGTCTGAGCATCTCGGTCGAGGTTAAACAGGTGACAATAGTTCAGACAAGGATTATTCCGGATATGGGCACACTGTCCACTTCAATTCTCCTCCTCTTAACGTTGGCTTATGCCCAGGGGTTCCTCAGAACTTACGTACAGGCGTTACCGGACGGTCAAGGGCAATTACGTAAACTATCATCGTCAGCAGGATCAGACCGGCTAAGGCTGAGATAGGGAAACCTCCACCTCCTAACGTTGGCTTAGGCCCAGCGGCTGATGAGAACTTTCGTACAGGCGCTACCATAAGTCAAGAGCAATTACGTTTCAGTAGAAATTATCTGCCACGGACCTCACTGAATCCATTCGATGACACCCAGTTGACATTCATCTGCTGCATGGGAGCCAGGGATTGATGCTCCGCAAAACACTCCGTCCATGCAGTGCCACAGTTGCCACGGCTCGAATGTAGCTAAGGGAGCAAAGGTCCCACACCACGTCGTTTAGAGGCAGAGCTGTGATGCACTGCGACACCCAAAAAAATGGCGACTTTCTTTACTTTACTGGTCGCCACCGCACGAAGAATGGCGCCCTCGCGCTGAATTAGGCTCTGGCTCGTTTGGCTACGACGCTCTGGCTCGTCTGGCTCGTTTGGCTATACATCACCGGACACACGAAGTCGGATCCTAGCAGAAAGCATTGGCCGTCCTAGATAGGGGCCACGGATACCGTGCCTGAAATGCATCAAAGTGCATGCCGGGTTGGGCTTCACAAAAAAAAAACACAAGTGCCACGCACTTGGAGTGCTATTCTCTCGAGATCAGAAAGGCATCTGAATTTTTTTTTCATTTTACTAAAAACTTCCAGAAATTTTAAGACGAGGGGGACGACAAAAAAAAAAGGGAGGAAGTCCCCCAATTCCCATTCGCTGTTTCCCAAGCGCAGTAAAAAAAGGCGGTCTAAGTTTATTTCACACCATTGGTTTTCGAAGAGACGCTAGTTTTTTATGCGCTCCACTAAAATTCGAGAACCAGAGGGCTGCCCGCAAACCGAGTGGTGTAAGGACCGGACCCCAACACGAGCCACACCTGACAGGGCTATAAATTCTCAGAGATTTGTAGCTCAACTTTGACATTTTGCTGCAATTGATTCTCTGACTATTTACAATCTATGTCAAATGCGCATACAAACCAAAGGCGCCAAAAATCCCAATTTCGTCTGTGCAGAGGCATAGCTATATACATAATACAAAACCATTATATACATTTCAAGTACATTACAATTGCCCTTTTTCCTCCCAGGGTTACGTATTAAAAAAATATGGAAATGCAGCATAACAATGGCAACATTTGCTTATTTTCAGAGCTTAGAACAATTACGAATGTGTCCCTGATTGGAATTGTTAGGTCAGGCACTTGAGTTTGAATTCTACAGACAAGCGTTGGTGCAAATACTGCTACAAGTATTAAAATCATTGACCCATGTATTCCTAATCATCGCCTTCTGTAAAACTATACCAGGAAAAGACTTGAGAAAAAGAATTTAGTGTATCAGAAACTTTAAACGCTGCTTATTTAACGCCTTTTAACACTTACTTTATTTTTTGTTCAACATCTTATGCTGGTGGTTGTTATTACTCAAACTCCGCCCCAATGTCACAGACGCATTTTACACAAATGTTTACTTCAATTTAAAATTAAAAATAAAATCTCAAATCTAAAGATTTATGTGTTCGTGCTTCGCTCCAAATTGCGAGTAAAGTTTTTAGTAAAATTTAACTGCGCACCTAATTTTATAATTAGTTTAGTTTAAAATTCAGAGGCGCCGTATAAAACGTATTAAAGTTATAATTATTTGATATTACTAATACTTAAAAATGATTAATAAATGTTGTAAATACTTTATTCCCTTTTGCTCTGTAAAGCCGTCTAACAGCTGATAAAAACAAAATAAAGCAAATTACATTCCATGCAGTAGCACCTAAGAAAAAAGAAGTTAAAAACGCACGCTTTACGATTGTGACTCTGGCATTTTATTCTGCATTATTGACAGACTTACAGCCTTAACTACTGAACCATTTTAATGAATGGTGGGCCAATTTGTGTGTTCTGGTGGAAGGCACATACTTTTCTTTAAAAACTAAAGATACGTTTAATTTAGAACTTCAAAAACTGAAGACACCATAAATGAATGGTGCTCGACGGTATAATGCAATTTGCAATGCTTGCTCTACTTTTTTATGTAATCATGCTGATATATCATCTTGTTTTCACCTCGTGGCAAAATAGATAAGAATTCCGTACCTTACATTTTCGTGTAGGTAGGACGGTCAGGGTCGAATAAGAAGTAATAATAATGCGTAATAGATGAAGAAAATTATTAAGAAATATTCTGAAATATTTTTCTTACCGGCAATCGAGGCTACGTTATACAGGCGCCGTGGGAACTATTTGTGTTTTTAATGCCATTTCACTGTGTCGAACCCGGTTTTCGTAATTTCGTCCAGAAAAGCAAGAGATAATAAGATCATATAATAAGATCTTATTTTGAATTTAGTATTGAGTCATGAAACTGTAGTGTGAAATACCGATTTTATCTGTGTTTATTTTCTGATCATAATTTTTATTCCCCCCTGTCATTTGATGGGATATATAGCCATAGCCGTTTTTTTCTATACGCAAAGTAGGCAATTGCTGGTTTGAAAACCCAGACCGTCCGACTCATCCGAAAGACTTGAGCAACTATTTGAACGGCCGGGAAGGAGGCAATTGCTGGGTGTCACAATTATTCAGGCGTCCATTTTCCTTACCTCATCAACATTTCGTATAACTTTAGAAATAGCTTTTATTACTACTTACAATGACTTTTCGACTTGACAAATATCTGTCTGAACAGAAGAGTATATAACATTTTAAATGAGTTTTGAATATTTTGGAGCCCACCCAATCCTATAACAAATTAAACAAATTAGAAATCCTGATAATTATGTTCCATTATAAAGAAAAACGTTTGTTAGAAAATATTGACAAGATTTAATTGTATACAGTTTTACCAACATGTGTTAATAGTTCATTTGACCGCGTCCATTCTTTTATTCGGATTTCTCTGCAGGTATTGAAATAGTGTTTATTGTCAATAAATATGAAATGGGTAGTGTTGAAGACCCAGGCCGTCCGACTCATCCGAAAACGTAGAGCATCCATTTGGACGGCTGGAAATGGGTAGTGTGTATAATATTACTTAAATGATTTCATTCCAAATCACTATTTCAGCAAGTAAAAAATTGACCACAGGAATATTAAAAAATTGTATTACTTTTTTGTGTAGTTTTTATATCGGCTCTAATTTTGCCATATCAAGCCTAAAATTTCATTTTAATTTATGTATGGGTCGAAGAGTCATTTTTCAGTTTTTTCAACTGCAGTTTTTTAAATAGTCATTAATTAAGCCATTAATAGATCAATAGTTATCTCCCCACAGAGTATGAGATTGCTAAAAATGAAGAAAAGGAAATATTTATATGGATCTTTAAAACGTTTCGATAATATTTTATAGACATAAACTATATAAATAATTTTTTTGCTTATACTGTATTTTACTGTTAAAAATTTTGCTTCAAGAACGCTGCCGACAAACAAAGGAAGCAGCTAGATAAAATATAGTTACTAAATTGTGCTTGAATAACATGCATGAATAAATAAACTAACTGTTTCGAGGGTGTATTGTATCGCAATATTTTTGTTTACGAGGATACGTGTTTTTGCTTGAAAGCCTCTAAATGCCTTGATGTAACCCGTGGTTCAAAATAATTAAAAATCATTGCTATAGGCAAATTTGTGATGATGTATATCATATAATGTAGTTAGACTTTGCGGAAGGGCAACATTTGTTTATTTTTAGAACTGGAAGCAGGTATGCATAAGCCTTGATCGAAACTTCGCGGTAACTGTTAGGTGAGGCGCTTGCCAGGTAAGGTGATCTAGAACTCTGAATTTTTGCACATTTATAATATGGGCCGTCTCACAGAACGTAATATAGTCTAAATTTTTGCGGTTAAGATTATGAGTTATTTTGAAACTCCCAAGCAGCCCTCCGGTGTCTCTACATTTTATATATTTTAACTGTTTCGGACCCAAATCTCACAATTGTAATAATTTCCCCTTGAAATGTTATTTTAGGAACGCGAAACGTGTCACCCTATCAAGTCGTTATGTCCAAATCTATACTTGTCAATTTTATACTATATCTGACAAAACCCGATTTTCAAGGGTCTGTAATTTAGACTTCAAAACAGCTAAATATTTAATACTTTTCGCTCGGTAAAGCCGTCTGAACGCTGATAAAAGAAATAATAACAATCGGTGAAGTTACACTTGTGGAAAAGGAGCTTTATAATGGCACGTTTTACCATTGCCATTCCTGTATTTTTTATCTTCAGTGTTAACGGACCTATAGCCTTAACTAGTGAATGATTAGTGGCTGGTTAGGGGTTCTGATGGGAGCCACACACTTTTCTCTTAAAACTAAAGATACATTTGATTTAGAATTTTAAAAACTTAAGAAAATAATAAATTGAGCTTAGCGGTATAGTACAATTTGTAATGCCTGGTATATTTTTGTTGCGTAATCATGCTGATATATCGTTTTGTTTCTGACTCGTGGTGAAAGATGTAAAATGAGTAATAGATGAAACAAATTATTTTTAACGTATCTTTTTTTACCGTGGATCGAGGCCATATTCTCAGCAAAGTTGGAACAATTTGTGATTAAAAGTCATTTTAAAGTGTCGAACCGGATTTTCCTAATTTCGTCGAGAAAAGCAAACGATAAATTGATATTAAAATAGGGGCTTAAGATTCTGCACTTAATAAAATCTTATTTTGAATTTAGTAGTGCGTCATGAAATTGTAGTGAGAAATTCCGATTTTATCTCCTTTGTATATTTCCTGATCATAATTTCTATTTTTCACGTTATTTGGTGGGATATATAGCCATAGTCGTTTTACCATACTCCAAGCATGCAATTCCAGGGTGTCGCAATTCAGACCCCCCCCCAACAGCATCAACCCCCCCAAACTGTTTAAACTCTAAATGTGCAACAAACTGCCACACTAGGAGCTAAGACAAATAATAAAAAATAGTAAATAAAAACCTCGAACCTCCAATTAGGGTCACTGAATTAATGTCACAGTTTGACGATAAGAACCGCATATTGAAACTGGAGATTAAAGGCGCTTCGCGCCTGGTGCTCTGTTCTGTACGACACTCGACTTTCAACTGTAATCGTTAGTGTGCATATATCTCTACTTCAAGAACACTGCCCCAATTGACAAGATTTAATTGCATGCAGTCTTACCAACATGTGTTAATAGTTCATTTGACCACGCCTATTTTTTCATCCCGATTTCTCTGCAAGTACTGAAAGAGTGTTTATCTATATAAATAAAAATGAAAATCTGTCTGTCTGTCTGTCTGTCTGTCTGTCTGTCTGTCTGTCTGTCTGTCTGTCTGTTTGTCACACCATCACGGGAGAACGGCTGAACCGAATTTGATGAAATTTTGTGGGTAGCCCAGAAATAGCCCCACTTAAAATTATATCCGTGTTTGGAGTTTCTACGACCAGTGGTTCTCGAGATATTAGTAAAAAACGAAATTTTCGTTTGTCTCATCGTCCCGGAAAAACGGCTGAACCGAATTTAATGAAATTTGGTGAATAGCCTTGAAATATCCCCCCATAAATTTTGTCCAAGTTTCGAGTTTCTAAGACCTGGGGTTGTCGAGATATTAATGAAAAACGGAACTTTTTCCTAGGAGTTCTACTCCCTAACTCCGTGGTTTATCCAAACGAAAAGCTTGAAAATCGTTTGAAAGTAAATTAAAATTTAATCTCTGAGTTTGATGGGAGGTTTTTTGCGTTAATTAGTCACTTTCTGAAAACATGAATTGTTTGAAACATGATTTAAAGGGGAAATCTATCTCCATGGTTCATGGTTTATTTAAAACAAGCTTTTACGGAACAATGAGAAGTATAGAGAAATCAAAATCGTTATTTAATTTCGCAGTTTATGTTATAAGACATGACATATTTACCATGTTATAAGATTCTATCTTATGTTACTCAGAAACGCAATTAAATAAAATCTGTCTGTTAATTTTAATAATTATTTTTTCGATTTGAATAATAAATAAATGGATATAAAAATATATTTTAGAAAAGAACGATTTGATTTTTCTTATAGCATTTTTGACTGGATAATATCAATTACGGTCTTCAGGTTTAAAAATTATTATTATTTATATTTTCGGGGATTATTGATTCAAGGATTATTGATATTTTCAAGTTATTATGCAGTTATTTTATTATGACAAAAATTGTTTAAACTCATATATTGTATGTTGTACGAATCTTCTACAAATACACGTGTATATCTTTTAATCTACGAGAATATAAGTAGTACAGGTATATTGACATATGTTTTGATATATATTGGCATATATTGGAATCAATTACGACCTTCTTGTATAAAGAGGACGGATATTATTGATGTTTTCAATTTATTACGTCATCTCTTTTATTTTGGCAAATATTTTTGAGACGCATATTGTAATACGGGTAATCTTCTACTAACACATTGGCATATTTTCTGATCTGCGACAATATAATTAGTACGGGGTTGCATATATTCATTCAATTCCTATTTTTTCTTCTGTAAATTTGCTTACAGAAGGGGGCAGGATGTTTTATTCTTCAGATCTGATCGTGAAGATAATTTTGCATAGTGAGGACATATATTCTTAAACTTCTCTTTAGGAGCAATAAATTTAATATTTTAGCAGAATTTGCACATGATTGCGAACTTTAAATTTCTTTAAATTATACACTCCGTGGTGGTTAGTGGTTAATAAATTTTAACATTTTAGGAGGATATATCATGTTGCTCGGCATCGCAATTAAATTAAATGTGTTTGTTAATGTTTTTATTATTTTTTTTCGATTTAAATAATAAATAAATGGATAAATGGATATAAAAGTATATCTTATGAATGGACGGTTTGATTTTTCTTTTAATTATATTAATTGCTGACTGCGTACATCAATTTCATTTATTTTGGCAAAGAGTTTTCAAGCTTATATCTTATTTAGCTACTAAACTCATATATTGTGTTTAGCCAATAAATCCATATAGCCGATTGTTGAAACAGGAAAAGAGTAGAGCGGGTATATCTTCTAATACAATTGTAGTGTTTTCATTTAGTATATTGAAACGGGATAAGAATGTTTCATTCAGATCTGCAAATTCAAAGCTACGAATTTGGAGGGATATCGCTAATTTGACAACTTTTCTTAAACTTTGCCAAATTGACGGAAATGTCGCCAAATTGATATAAACGACACACAAACAGCTGCAATAAACCTTCGGGTTGGTCGTGTGGCTTGGGTCCTCTACATATCAATGAAATTTTTTTTTGTTTTGTTAGAAGAGAGTACTGAAATGATGTTTGGTTAGCATTTATCTGTCAGACCAACCATCCTACTTAGTAATACATTTAGCGAATTTTTAAAATGTCACCAAGTTGATAAAAATGTTTTCAAATCTATAAAAATATCTTGAAATTGATAAAATTGCGCTACATAAATGATATTAATTGTTTTTTGTTAGGAGATAGTATTGTGATGATATTTCGTCAATTTGTCGCAAAGTGGAACTGTCAGTTCTACAGTCCCACTTGGCGATAAATTTGGCGATTTTTTAAAATGTCGCTAATTTGACGAAACTGTCGCCAAATGTTCCATGGAAATTTAACTATTTAGACGATATTTTTTCTACCAATTTATTTGAAGCAAATGATATCATGTCGCTTAGCAACGGATTTAAATCCAATGTGTTTATGCGGCAGACGATTTTTATTAAATCCTTTCCGATTTGAATAATGAAGATATGTATATAAAATAAATTTCATTGCCATTTCATTTTGGACTGGATAATATCAATTATACTCTTCAGGATTAAACATTATTATTATTGATATTTTCCGGAATTATTGATTCAGGGATTATTGATATTTTTAAGTTATTACGCCATTGTTTTATTGCGGCAAAAATTGCTGACACACGCATATTGTACGTTGTACGAGTAATCTTCTAGGAATGCACGGGTATATCTTCTAACCTACGAGAATATAAGTAGTACAGGTATATTGGCATATATTTTGACATATATTGGCATATATATTGGAATCAAGTACAGTCTTCTGGTATGAAGATTAAGGGGATTAATTATATATTCAATTTATTACGTCGTCTGTTGTATTTTACAAAAAAAATTTGTGACTCATATTGCAAAACGGGTAATCTTCTACTAATAATCGGACATTATAAGTAGTACGTGTATATCTTCCCATATAATTTCAGCACTTTAATTTTGACATATATTGGAATAAATGACTGTCTTCAGATTTAAAGATTACGGGTTTATTGGTATTTTCAATTTATACATGTAATCTACTAATACAGGTTATATTTTCTAATATTCGCGTATATAATTAGTACGGGTCCCATACAATTTTAACGCTTTTATTTTGCATATATTGATTCAATTCCATATTTTTTTTTTTATATTTGCTTACATAAGGGGTCCAAGATGTTTTATTCTTCAGATATGTCCATGAAGATAATTTTATATAGCGAGAACAGAGATTCTTAAACTTCTTTTTAGGAGCATTATATTAAATATTTTAACAGAATATTTTGATTAAACATGTCATTTAGTATACTATAAGAATTTGGGCATGATTATGAATTTCAAGTTTCTTTATATTATATACTCCGTACGAAGAACGGGTATGCTGCTAGTTTTCAATAAATATGAAAATAGGAGTGTCGAAAGCCCAGACCATCCGACTCATCCAAAGACATAGAGCAATTTAATGGATGGTCGGAAAATGGGGAGTGTGTAAAATTTTATTTGATTTCATTTCAAATCACTATTTCAGCAAGTAAAACATCAGCTGAGGTAATATAAAAAATTGCATTACTTTTTAATGCAGTTTTTATATCGCCTCTAATTTTGCCATATCAAATCTAAATGTTCATTTAATTTTATGTATGAGGATCATTGTTCAGTTTTTTAACTGCAGTTATTTCGACAGTCGTTAGTTAAACCCTAAATCGAGCACCAGTTAACACCCCACAGAGTATGAGAATGATAAAAATGAAGAAAAGAAAATATTTATATAGACCTTTAATATATTTCGATAATATTTTACTGCAGAATTTTATATAAAAAAATGTTTCGTCTAATTCTTTAGTATCCGTAAAAGCCTTATTCAAGAAGAACCCTGCACCATGTAAAAGTTGCAGATATATAAAATATAGAAGCAAAATTGTCTTCGAACTCAATGAATAAAAACTTAGACAACATGAATGAATAAATGAGCCAGCTAGCTCTTTCGTGGGTACGTTATATCGCGCTATTTTTGTTTAGAGGATACGCGTTTTTGTCTGCGAATTGGTTAGAAATCACTGCTTTAGTCAAATTTATATTGGTTTATGCCATGTAATGTAGTTAAATTTTGCTGGATGGCAACATTTGTTTATTTCTAAAACTTGAAGCAGTTATGGATGTGTCCTTGATCCAAACTTCGAGGTAACTGTTAGGTAGAGCACTTGTTAGTTAAGATGATCTAGAAGGCTGAATATTTGCACATTTATAATATCGGCCATCTAACAGAACGTAACATAGTCGGATTTTTGGTCCTCCCCCCTCTGCGATTGAGATTATGGGTTATTTTGAACCGACTTTTCAGACTCTCAAGCAGCCCTCCAGTGGCACTACATGTTACCTATTTCGGATACAAAATTTACAATTGTAATAATTTTCACTTGAAATGTTATATCTGACAAAATCCGATTTTCAAGGGTCTCTAACTTACCCTCCAATACAACTAAATATTTAATAATCTTCGTTCGGTAAAGTCGTCTAAACGCTGGTTAAAAAAAAATCGTTGAAGTAGCAATTGAGAAAAAGAAACTTTATAATGGCACGTTTTAGCATTGTCGTTCCTGTATTTTATTCTTCAGTGTTAACGGACCTACAGTCTTAACTACTGATTGATTGGTGGTTGGTTAGGGGTTCTGATGGGAGGCCCACACTTTTCTATTAAAACTGAAGATACATTTAATTTAGAATTTTAAAAACTGAAGAAAACCTAAATGAAGCTCGGCGGTGTAGTACAATTTGGAACGCCTGCTATAATATTGTTAAGTAATCATGTTAATATTTCATTTTGTTTCTGGTTCATGGGGAAATATATAAAATGCGTAATGGATGAAACAAATTATTTTTACCGTATCTTTTCTTTACCGTAGATCGAGGTCAAATTCTCAGCAAAGTTGGAACGATTTGTGATTTAAAAGTCATTTTAAAGTGTCAAACCAGATTTTCCTAATTTCGTCCAGAAAAGCACACGATAAATTAATATTAAAATAGGGGCTTAAGATTCTGCGCGTAATAAGATATTGTTTTGAATTCAATAGTGAATCATGAAATTGTAGTGTGATAAATAAATAAAATTGGCATCACGTCTGATTTCAACCAGTAGAAACAACAAGCACACATCTATAATAGAAGGTCTTTATTTCACTTCTTTAAGACTTACAAAATTTAAAAAGGTCAGAGCGCTTTCAAAAAATTTTTTGAATTTTTGAATTTGAAAATTCCGTAATAAAATTGTAAATTTTTACTGTTCTTTTCGTGATTTATGCTCGATTTTTTCAATCTGTGCAAAATGCTTTGTATTTTTGGATTCTCCTTAGATAAACGTAAGTTTATTGATAATTGTGTTTATGCAAATTTGTCACCTTTTCTGGTCTATATATGAACGATCATTCCTATTTTCATGTAGCCACTCATGAAGAGCGTATTTACGCTCGAAAGCGCTCTGGCCATTTTAAGTTTTGTATGTCTTAAAGAAGTGAAATAAAGACCTTCTATTATAGCTGTGTGCTTGTTGTTTCTGCTTGTAGTGTGATATTCCGATTTTATCTACTTTGTTTATTTCGCGATCATAATTTTTATTTTTCACGTTATTTGGTGGGATATATAGCCATAACCGTTTTTACCATACTCAAAGCATCAGGCAATTGCTGGGTGTCGCAATTATTCAAGCGTCCATGTTCCTTACCTCATCAACATTACGTATAGCTTTTGAAATTGCTTTTATTACTCCTTACAGTCACTTTTTGACTTCAATACTGACTCCTCAGGTATTGAAATAGAGTTTGTATTCAATAAATATGAAAGTGGGGAGTGTGTAAAATTTTACATAGATAATTTCGCTCCAAATCACTATTTCAGCAAGTAAAAAATGACCAGAGGAATATTCAAAAATTGTATTACTTTTAGCTTTTGTATCGGGTAGTTTTTTAAATAGTCATTAGTTAAGCCCATGAAGTTAGAAAGGAGGAGATAAAACTCCTATGAATGAAATGCTTTAAAATGCCATATTACATTGGGAATTATATCTAGGTGTCGCTAGTATTTCTAAAGTAGTTGCTATTGTTAGTTGACACTATAGAATGGCGTAGCATTTTGTATATGTATTTTTAATACTTTTTAAATTAAGGATTCCTCAATTATGAGTAAATAAACCAGTATTTTCTCATGGTTGTAGGATAAAGTACAGAATATGTGAAAATAAAAATGAATTAGAAAGTAAAAGAATTTTGAATACGTAGGAATATTCTTTATTGCTTCAGTTATTCTTTGCGTTGTACTAATAATTATTTTTTACAAAATTGACAGTTTAAATAAATATTTTAGGTCTTTCGCCATAGAAATGCATACAGTACATGACTACTTATCTTATCCCAGCGCCACCTGAATTATTGTCTCAAACGATATTGGCGTTTTCTTAATATGAAGATTTAACTCCTTACTTTTACCTCCATGGTTACGCCCTTAATATATCAACAGTTATCTTCCTACAGATTATGAGATTGCTAAAAATGAAAAAAAGGAAATACTTATGTGTATCTTTAATATATTCCGTTAATATTTTATAGACTAATTCTATATAAAAATATTTTTCGCTTAATGGGTAAGACAATGACATGACTCTAAATCTCTTTCAGGAACGCTGCCGTCAAGCAAAGGACGTAGCGATATAAAATATAGTAATAAAATTGTGCTCGAACTCAGTAAATAAAAGCTTAAACAGCCTGCCTGAATAAATAAGCCAACTCTTTGGAGGGTACATTATATCGCGTTTTTTTGTTTACGAGGATACGCATTTTTAGTCGCAAGCCTCTAACTGCCTTGATGTAACCCGTGGTTCACAATAATTAAAAATCATTGGTATAGTCAAGTATGTATTGATGTGCATCATATAATGTAGCTAGAATTTACGGGATGGCAACATTTGTTTATTTTCAGAACTTGAAACAGTTATGGATGTGCTTTGATCGAAACTTCGCGGTAACTCTTACGTAAGGTGCTTGTTAGATAAGGTGATCTAGAAGGCTGAATTTTTGCACATTTATAAAATGGACAATCTGACAGAACGTAATGTAGTCGGAGTTTTGCCCCCCCCCCCCGCCCCCATCTTGCGGTTGAAATTATAGGTTATTTTGAAACGACATTCCAGACTCCCAAGCAGATGTCCAGTGGTTCTACATTTTATAGATTTCGGGCCCAAATTTCACAATTGTCATAATTAGGCCAACGGCCGTACCGTGCTGAAAACACCGGTTCTCGTTAGATCACCGAAGTCAAGCAGCATCGGGCGCGGTTAGTACTTGGTGGGTGACCACCTCGGAACACCGCGTGCTGTTGGCCATCTCGGGTGCGGTATCCCCGTGGTTTGCGCGCTAGATTTGCACGCTACCACAAAATGCCGCCGTGTTCATGCGGAGTACGATCACGTTAAACATGTGGGTCCGTAAGTCCTTCCGAGAGGTTGGTGGTAGGGGAAGGAGGGTACGGTCCCTGTGGATGCCTCCCCCACTGGGTTCCGGTCTAAATTAGATGGCACTTCCCGGCCGTCCATACAGTTACCTTACACCTTTCTGGTAGGTCGGACGGTCTGGGTCTCAACAACAATTGTCATAATTTTCACCTGAAATGTTATTTTAGGAACGCGAATTGTTTCACCCCATGAGGACGTTATGTCCGAATTTGTTGTTGACTAGTCTATTGTATACTATATCCTACAAAACCCGATTTCAAGGGTTTGTAACTTATCCTCCAAAACAGCTAAATACTTGATTCGTTCCGCTCTGTAAAGCTGTCTGAGAGCTGATACAAACAAAACAAAAAAGAAATAACAATCGGCGCAGCAGCACTTACGAAAAAGGAACTTCAAAATGGCAAGTTTTACGATTGTCGTTCCGGAGTTTCACTCTTCATCGACGGACTTATCTATTAAACCGTTTTTAATGAATGGTGGGTCATTTTATGTGTTCTGGTGAGAGGCTCAGACTTTTCTTTCAAAACTGAAGATACATTTGAGTACGAATTTTAAAATCTGAAGAAAACATAAATAAATGGTGCTCGGGGGTATAATATTATTTACAATAACTGCTCTGTATATGTTACGTAATCATGCTGATATATCATAGTGATTTTGGTTCATGATAAAACATATAAAATGCTTAATAAATTAAACAAATTATTAAGAAATATTTTGCCAAAAGACTTTTTTTTTACCATTATTAAATTCTAAATTCTCCGGCAAATTGGGAACGATTTGTGATTTAAAAGTCATTTTAAAAGGTTTAACCAGATTTTCAAAATTTTGTCCAGAAAAGTAAACAATAAATTAATCTAAAAATATGGTCTTAAGATTTTGCGCGTAATAAGATCTTATTTTGAATTTAGTAGTGAATCATGAAACGAAATACCAATTTTATATCCTTTTCTTCTTTCTTGATCATAATTTTTAGTTTCCAAGTTATTTGATGGGATATATAGCCATAGCCGTTTTAACATACTCAAGACAGGCAATAGCTGGCTGTCGCAATTATTCAGGCGTCCATTTTTCTTACCTCATCAGCATTTCGTATAACTTTTGAAAAAGTTTTTATTATTCCTTAACGTCACTTTCCGACTTATCAAATATCCGTCTGAGAAGTAGAGCATACGAGTTTTGAATATTTTGGAGCTCAAATTAAACAAATTGGAAGTCCTGATAATTATGTTCCAGTATAAAGTAAAACCTTTGTTAGAAAATATTGACAAGATTTAATTGTATACAGTCGGACTCACAAGTGTCAATATTTCATTTGACCACGCCCATTTTTTCATCCCGATTTCTCTGTAGGTACTGAAATAGTGTTTATTTTTATTAAATATGAAAGTGGGGAGTGTATAAAATTTTATTGAGATGAGATCATTCCAAGACACTATACCAGCAAGTCACCTGAGGAAATTTCTAAAGTTGTATTACTTTTCAGTATGGCTTTTATATCGATTCTAATTTTACCTTATTAAGCTTTATTATCACTTTTCGACTTTGCAAATATACGTCTGAGCGGAAAAGCATATAACAATTTTAATGAGTTTTGAAAATTTTGGAGCCCATACAATCCCATTATAAATTAAAAAAAATTATTGCAAATCATGATAATTATGTTCCATTATAAAGAAAAACATGTGTTAGAAAATATTGACAAGATTTAATTGTATACAGTCGCAATCACATGTGTTAATAGTTCCTTTGACCACGCCCATTTTTTCCTACCGATTTCTCTGCAGGTACTGAAATAGTATTTATTTTCAATAAATATGAAAGTGGGGAGTGTTGAAAGACCAGACAACACGACCAACCCGAAGGCTACTGGCAGCTTATTGTGTGGCCGGGAAAAAAAAGTGGGGAGTGTGTGATATTTTATTTAGCTGATTTCATTCCAAATCACTAATTCAGCAAGTATCAGCTGAGGTAATATCAAAAATTGCTTTACTTTTTAATGTAGTTTTTATATCACCTCTAATTTTTCCATATCAAATCTAAATTCTCATTTAATTTTATGTATGAGTTAAAGGATCATTGTTCAGTTTTTTAACGGCAGTTATTTGTACAATCGTTAGTTAAACGCTAAACGGAGCACCACTTAACGCCCCATAGATTATGAGAATGATAAAAATGAAGAAAAGGAAATATTTATATGGACCCTTAATATATTTCGATAATATTTTATTGATGAACTTTATATAAAAAAATGTTTCGTTTAAACAGTAATTCTGAAGCCCAATATTTCTTTACTCAAGAACGCTGCACCAAATAAAGGATGCAGCTAAATAAAATATAGTAGCAAACTTGTACTCTAACTCAGTGAATAAAAACTGAAATAAAATGACAACATGAATGAATAAATAAACCAGCTCTTTCGGGGATTCGTTATATAGCGTTATTTTTGTTTACGAGAATATGCATTTTTGCCCACATTATGATTAAAAATCACTGTTTTAGTCAAATTTATGTATATTGGTGTATGTCATGTAATGTGGTTAGATTTTGCTGGATGGCAAAATTTGTTTATTTCTAAAACGTGAAAAAGTTATGGATGTGTCCTTGATCCAAACTTCGCGGTAACTGCTAGGTAGGGCGCTTGTTAGTTAAGGTGATCTAGAAGGCTGAATATTTGCACATTTATAATATCGGCCATCTAACATAGCTTAACGTAATCGGATTTTTGGTCCTCCCCCCTCTGCGATTGAGATAATGGGTTATTTTGAACCGACTTTTCAGATTCTCTAGCAGCCCTCCAGTGGCACTACATTTTATACATTTTATGCATTTTATACATTTTACTTATTTCGGGCCCAAATTTCACAATTGTAATAATTTTCACTTGACATGTTGTTTTAGGAACTCAATGCTTTTCACCCTATCTAGTCGTTATGTCCGAATCTGTAGTTGTCAATTGTATACTATATTTGACTAAATCCGATTTTCAATGGTTTGTAACTTAGCCTCCAAAACAGCTAAATATTTAATTATTTTCGATTAGTAAAGCAGTCTAAACGCTGATTAAAAACAAAAAATCGGTGAAGTAGCACTTGAGAAAAAGGAACTTTATAATGGCATGTTTTATCATTGTCGTTCCTGTATTTTATTCTTCAGTGTTAACTGACCTACAGTCTTAACTACTGAATTATTGGTGGTTGGTTAGGGGTTCTGAGATGGGAGGCCCACACCTTTCTATTAAAACTGAAGATACATTTGATTTAGAATTTAAAAACTGAAGAAAACCTAAATGAAGCTCGGCGGTGTAGTACAATTTGGAATGTCTGCTATATTTTTGTTATATAATCATGCTGATATACCATTTTATTTCTGGTTCGTGGTAAAATATATAAAATGCGTAATGGATGAAACAAATTATTTTTACCGTATCTTTTGTTTACCGTGGATTGAGGTCAAATTCTCAGCAAAGTTGGAACGATTTGTGATTTAATAGTCATTTTAAAGTGTCAAACCAGATTTTCCTAATTTCGTCCAGAAAAGCACACGATAAATTAATATTAAAATAGGGGCTTAAGTTTCTGCGCGTAATAAGATATTGTTTTGAATTCAGTAGTGAATCATGAAATTGTAGTGTGATAAATAAATAAAATTGGCATCACGTCTGATTTCAACCCGCAGAAACAACAAGCACACAACTATAATAGAAGGTCTTTATTTCACTTCTTTAAGACTTACAAAACTTAAAAAGGCCAGAGCGCTTTCAAAAATTTTTTGAATATTTGAATTTGAAAATTCCGTAATAAAATTGCAAATTTTTACTGTTCTTTTCGTGATTTATGCTCGATGTTTTTAATGTGTGCAAAATATTTTTTATTTTTGTATTCTCCTTAGATAAACGTAAGTATATTGATAATTGTATTTATGCAAATTTGTCACCTTTTCTGGTCTATATATGAACGATCATTCCTATTTTTATGTAGCCACTCATGAAGAGCGTATTTACGCTCGAAAGCGCTCTAGCCATTTTAAGTTTTGTACGTCTTAAAGAAGTGAAGTAAAGACCTTCTATTATAGTTGTGTGCTTGTTGTTTCTGCTTGTAGTGTGATATTCCGATTTTATCTACTTTGTTTATTTCGCGATCATAATTTTTATTTTTCACGTTATTTGATGGGATATATAGCCATAGCCGTTTTTACCATACTCAAAGCATCAGGCAATTGCTGGGTGTCGCAATTATTCAGGCGTCCATGTTCCTTACCTCATCAACATTGCGTATAGCTTTTGAAATTGCTTTTATTACTCCTTACAGTCACTTTTTGACTTCAATACTGACTCCTCAGGTATTGAAATAGAGTTTATATTCAATAAATATGAAAGTGGGGAGTGTGAAAAATTTTACATAGATAATTTCGTTCCAAATCACTATTTCAGCAAGTAAAAAAGTGACCAGAGGAATATTCAAAAATTGTATTACTTTTAGCTTTTGTATCGTCTCTAATTTTGCCATATCAAGTCTAAATTTTTATTTTAACTTACGTATGGGTTGAAGAATCATTGTTCAGTTTTTCAACGGTAGTTTTTTAAATAGTCATTAGTTAAGCCCATGAAGTTAGAAAGGAGGAGATAAAACTCCTATGGATGAAACGCTTTAAAATGCGATAATGCATTGGGAATTATATCTAGCTGTCGCTAGTATTTCTAAAGTAGTTGCTATTGTTAGTTGACACTATAGAATGGCGTAGCATTTTGTATATGTATTTTTAATACTTTTTAAATTAAGGATTCCTCAATTATGAGTAAATAAACCAGTATTTTCTCATGGTTGTAGGATAAAGTACAAAATATGTGAAAATAAAAATGAATTAGAAAGTAAAATAATTTTGAATACGTAGGAATATTCTTTATTGCTTCAGTTATTCTTTGCGTTGTACTAATAATTATTTTTTACAAAATTGACAGTTTAAATAAATATTTTAGGTCTTTCGTCATAGAAATGCATACAGTACATGACTACTTATCTTATCCCAGCGCCACCTGAATTATTGTCTCAAACGATATTGGCGTTTTCTTAATAAGAAGATTTAACTCCTTACTTTTACCTCCATGGTTACGCCCTTAATATATCAACAGTTATCTTCCTACAGATTATGAGATTGCTAAAAATGAAAAAAAGGAAATACTTATGTGTATCTTTAATATATTCCGTTAATATTTTATAGACTAATTCTATATAAATATATTTTTCGCTTAATGGGTAAGACAATGACATGACGCTAAATCTCTTTCAGGAACGCTGCCGTCAAGCAAAGGACGTAGCGATATAAAATATAGTAATAAAATTGTGCTCGAACTCAGTAAATAAAAGCTTAAACAGCCTGCTTGAATAAATAAGCCAACTCTTTGGAGGGTACATTATATCGCGTTTTTTTGTTTACGAGGATACGCATTTTTAGTCGCAAGCCTCTAACTGCCTTGATGTAACCCGTGGTTCACAATAATTAAAAATCATTGGTATGGTCAAGTATGTATTGATGTGCATCATATAATGTAGCTAGAATTTACGGGATGGCAACATTTGTTTATTTTCAGAACTTGAAACAGTTATGGATGTGCCTTGATCGAAACTTCGCGGTAACTCTTACGTAAGGTGCTTGTTAGATAAGGTGATCTAGAAGGCTGAATTTTTGCACATTTATAAAATGGACAATCTGACAGAACGTAATGTAGTCGGAGTTTTAACCCCCCCCCCTCTTGCGGTTGAAATTATAGGTTATTTTGAAACGACATTCCAGACTCCCAAGCAGATGTCCAGTGGTTCTACATTTTATAGATTTCGGGCCCAAATTTCACAATTGTCATAATTAGGCCAACGGCCGTACCGTGCTGAAAACACCGGTTCTCGTTAGATCACCGAAGTCAAGCAGCATCGGGCGCGGTTAGTACTTGGTGGGTGACCACCTCGGAACACCGCGTGCTGTTGGCCATCTCGGGTGCGGTATCCCCGTGGTTTGCGCGCTAGATTTGCACGCTACCACAAAATGCCGCCGTGTTCATGCGGAGTACGATCACGTTAAACATGTGGGTCCGTAAGTCCTTCCGAGAGGTTGGTGGTAGGGGAAGGAGGGTACGGTCCCTGTGGATGCCTCCCCCACTGGGTTCCGGTCTAAATTAGATGGCACTTCCCGGCCGTCCATACAGTTACCTTACACCTTTCTGGTAGGTCGGACGGTCTGGGTCTCAACAACAACAACAACAATTGTCATAATTTTCACCTGAAATGTTATTTTAGGAACGCGAATTGTTTCACCCCATGAGGACGTTATGTCCGAATTTGTTGTTGACTAGTCTATTGTATACTATATCCTACAAAACCCGATTTCAAGGGTTTGTAACTTATCCTCCAAAACAGCTAAATACTTGATTCTTTCCGCTCTCTAAAGCTGTCTGAGAGCTGATACAAACAAAACAAAAAAGAAATAACAATCGGCGCAGCAGCACTTACGAAAAAGGAACTTCAAAATGGCAAGTTTTACGATTGTCGTTCCGGAGTTTCACTCTTCATCGACGGACTTATCTATTAAACCGTTTTTAATGAATGGTGGGTCATTTTATGTGTTCTGGTGAGAGGCTCAGACTTTTCTTTCAAAACTGAAGATACATTTGAGTACGAATTTTAAAATCTGAAGAAAACATAAATAAATGGTGCTCGGGGGTATAGTATAATTTGCAACAACTGCTCCGTATATGTTACGTAATCATGCTGATATATCATAGTGATTTTGGTTCATGACAAAACATATAAAATGCTTAATAAATTAAACAAATTATTAAGAAATATTTTGCCAAAAGACTTTTTTTTTTACCTTTATTAAATTCTAAATTCTCCGGCAAAGTGGGAACGATTTGTGATTTAAAAGTCATTTTAAAGGGTTTAACCAGATTTTCACAATTTCGTCCTGAAAGTAAACAATAAATTAATCTAAAAATACGGTCTTAAGATTATGCGCGTAATAAGATCTTATTTTGAATTTAGTAGTGAATCATGAAATCGTAGTGCAAAATACAAATTTTATATCATTTTCTTCTTTCTTGATCATAATTTTTAGTTTCCAAGTTATTTGATGGGATATATAGCCATAGCCGTTCTAACATACTCAAAACAGGCAATAGCTGGCTGTCGCAATTATTCAGGCGTCCATTTTTCTTACCTCATCAACATTTCGTATAACTTTTGAAAAAGGTTTTATTATTCCTTACCGTCACTTTTCGACTTATCAAATATCCGTCTGAGAAGTAGAGCATACGAGTTTTGAATATTTTGGAGCCCAAATTAAACAAATTGGAAATCCTGATAACTATGTTCCAGTATAAAGTAAAACATTTGTTAGAAAATATTGACAAGATTTAATTGTATACAGTCGGACTCACAATTGTCAATAGTTCATTTGACCATGCCCATTTTTTCATCCCGATTTCTCTGTAGGTACTGAAATAGTGTTTATTTTCATTAAATATGAAAGTGGGGAGTGTATAAAATTTTATTGAGATGAGATCATTCCAAGACACTATACCAGCAAGTCACCTGAGGAAATTTCTAAAGTTGTATTACTTTCCAGTATGGCTTTTATATCGATTCAATTTTGCCTTATTAAGCTCTATTATCGCTCTACGACTTTGCAAATATATGTCTGAGCGGAAAATCATATAACAATTTTAATGAGTTTTGAAAATTTTGGAGCCCATACAATCCCATTATAAATTAAAAAAAACTATTGCAAATCATGATAATTATGTTCCATTATAAAGAAAAACATGTGTTAGAAAATATTGACAAGATTTAATTGTATACAGTCGGAATCAGATGTGTTAATAGTTCATTTGACCACGCCCATTTTTTCCTACCGATTTCTCTGCAGGTACTGAAATAGTATTTATTTTCAATAAATATGAAAGTGGGGAGTGTTGAAAGACCAGACAACACGACCAACCCGAAGGCTTCTGGCAGCTTATTGTGTGGCCGGGAAAAAAAAGTGGGGAGTGTGTAAAATTTTATTTAGCTGATTTCATTCCAAATCACTAATTCAGCAAGTATCAGCTGAGGTAATATCAAAAATTGCTTTACTTTTTAATGTAGTTTTTATATCGCCTCTAATTTTTCCATATCAAATCTAAATTTTCATTTAATTTTATGTATGAGTTGAAGGATCATTGTTCAGTTTTTTAACAGCAGTTATTTGTACAGTCGTTAGTTAAACGCTAAACGGAGCACCACTTAACGCCCCATAGATTATGAGAATGATAAAAATGAAGAAAAGGAAATATTTATATGGACCCTTAATATATTTCGATAATATTTTATTGATGAATTTTATATAAAAAAATGTTTCGTTTAAACAGTAATTCTGGAGCCCAATATTTCTTTACTCAAGAACGCTGCACCAAATAAAGGATGCAGCTAAATAAAATATAGTAGCAAACTTGTACTCTAACTCAGTGAATAAAAACTGAAATAAAATGACAACATGAATGAATAAATAAACCAGCTCTTTCGGGGATTCGTTATATAGCGTTATTTTTGTTTACGAGAATATGCATTTTTGCCCACATTATGATTAAAAATCACTGTTTTAGTCAAATTTATGTATATTGGTGTATGTCATGTAATGTGGTTAGATTTTGCTGGATGGCAAAATTTGTTTATTTCTAAAACGTGAAAAAGTTATGGATGTGTCCTTGATCCAAACTTCGCGGTAACTGCTAGGTAGGGCGCTTGTTAGTTAAGGTGATCTAGAAGGCTGAATATTTGCACATTTATAATATCGGCCATCTAACATAGCTTAACGTAATCGGATTTTTGGTCCTCCCCCCTCTGCGATTGAGATAATGGGTTATTTTGAACCGACTTTTCAGATTCTCTAGCAGCCCTCCAGTGGCACTACATTTTATACATTTTATGCATTTTATACATTTTACTTATTTCGGGCCCAAATTTCACAATTGTAATAATTTTCACTTGACATGTTGTTTTAGGAACTGAATGCGTTTCACCCTATCTAGTCGTTATGTCCGAATCTGTAGTTGTCAATTGTATACTATATTTGACCAAATCCGATTTTCAATGGTTTGTAACTTAGCCTCCAAAACAGCTAAATATTTAATTATTTTCGATTAGTAAAGCAGTCTAAACGCTGATTAAAAACAAAAAATCGGTGAAGTAGCACTTGAGAAAAAGGAACTTTATAATGGCATGTTTTATCATTGTCGTTCCTGTATTTTATTCTTCAGTGTTAACGGACCTACAGTCTTAACTACTGAATGATTGGTGGTTGGTTAGGGGTTCTGAGATGGGAGGCCCACACCTTTCTATTAAAACTGAAGATACATTTGATTTAGAATTTTAAAAGCTGAAGAAAACCTAAATGAAGCTCGGCGGTGTAGTACAATTTGGAATGTCTGCTATATTTTTGTTATATAATCATGCTGATATACCATTTTGTTTCTGGTTCGTGGTAAAATATATAAAATGCGTAATGGATGAAACAAATTATTTTTACCGTATCTTTTGTTTACCGTGGATTGAGGTCAAATTCTCAGCAAAGTTGGAACGATTTGTGATTTAATAGTCATTTTAAAGTGTCAAACCAGATTTTCCTAATTTCGTCCAGAAAAGCACACGATAAATTAATATTAAAATAGGGGCTCAAGTTTCTGCGCGTAATAAGATATTGTTTTGAATTCAGTAGTGAATCATGAAATTGTAGTTTGATAAATAAATAAAATTGGCATCACGTCTGATTTCAACCCGCAGAAACAACAAGCACACAACTATAATAGAAGGTCTTTATTTCACTTCTTTAAAACTTACAAAACTTAAAAAGGCCAGAGCGCTTTCAAAAATTTTTTGGATTTTTGAATTTGAAAATTCCGTAATAAAATTGCAAATTTTTACTGTTCTTTTCGTGATTTATGCTCGATTTTTTTAATGTGTGCAAAATATTTTGTATTTTTGGATTCTCCTTAGATAAACGTAAGTTTATTGATAATTGTGTTTATGCAAATTTGTCACCTTTTCTGGTCTATATATGAACGATCATTCCTATTTTCTTGTAGCCACTCATGAAGAGCGTATTTACGCTCGAAAGCGCTCTAGCCATTTTAAGGTTTGTACGTCTTAAAGAAGTGAAGTAAAGACCTTCTATTATAGTTGTGTGCTTGTTGTTTCTGCTTGTAGTGTGATATTCCGATTTTATCTACTTTGTTTATTTCGCGATCATAATTTTTATTTTTCACGTTATTTGATGGGATATATAGCCATAGCCGTTTTTACCATACTCAAAGCATCAGGCAGTTGCTGGGTGTCGCAATTATTCAGGCGTCCATGTTCCTTACCTCATCAACATTGCGTATAGCTTTTGAAATTGCTTTTATTACTCCTTACAGTCACTTTTTGACTTCAATACTGACTCCTCAGGTATTGAAATAGAGTTTATATTCAATAAATATGAAAGTGGGGAGTGTGAAAAATTTTACATAGATAATTTCGTTCCAAATCACTATGTCAGCAAGTAAAAAAGTGACCGGAGGAATATTCAAAAATTGTATTACTTTTAGCTTTTGTATCGTCTCTAATTTTGCCATATCAAGTCTAAATTTTTATTTTAACTTACGTATGGGTTGAAGAATCATTGTTCAGTTTTTCAACGGTAGTTTTTTAAATAGTCATTAGTTAAGCCCATGAAGTTAGAAAGGAGGAGATAAAACTCCTATGGATGAAACGCTTTAAAATGCGATAATGCATTGGGAATTATATCTAGCTGTCGCTAGTATTTCTAAAGTAGTTGCTATTGTTAGTTGACACTATAGAATGGCGTAGCATTTTGTATATGTATTTTTAATACTTTTTAAATTAAGGATTCCTCAATTATGAGTAAATAAACCAGTATTTTCTCATGGTTGTAGGATAAAGTACAAAATATGTGAAAATAAAAATGAATTAGAAAGTAAAATAATTTTGAATACGTAGGAATATTCTTTATTGCTTCAGTTATTCTTTGCGTTGTACTAATAATTATTTTTTACAAAATTGACAGTTTAAATAAATATTTTAGGTCTTTCGTCATAGAAATGCATACAGTACATGACTACTTATCTTATCCCAGCGCCACCTGAATTATTGTCTCAAACGATATTGGCGTTTTCTTAATAAGAAGATTTAACTCCTTACTTTTACCTCCATGGTTACGCCCTTAATATATCAACAGTTATCTTCCTACAGATTATGAGATTGCTAAAAATGAAAAAAAGGAAATACTTATGTGTATCTTTAATATATTCCGTTAATATTTTATAGACTAATTCTATATAAATATATTTTTCGCTTAATGGGTAAGACAATGACATGACGCTAAATCTCTTTCAGGAACGCTGCCGTCAAGCAAAGGACGTAGCGATATAAAATATAGTAATAAAATTGTGCTCGAACTCAGTAAATAAAAGCTTAAACAGCCTGCTTGAATAAATAAGCCAACTCTTTGGAGGGTACATTATATCGCGTTTTTTTGTTTACGAGGATACGCATTTTTAGTCGCAAGCCTCTAACTGCCTTGATGTAACCCGTGGTTCACAATAATTAAAAATCATTGGTATGGTCAAGTATGTATTGATGTGCATCATATAATGTAGCTAGAATTTACGGGATGGCAACATTTGTTTATTTTCAGAACTTGAAACAGTTATGGATGTGCCTTGATCGAAACTTCGCGGTAACTCTTACGTAAGGTGCTTGTTAGATAAGGTGATCTAGAAGGCTGAATTTTTGCACATTTATAAAATGGACAATCTGACAGAACGTAATGTAGTCGGAGTTTTAACCCCCCCCCCTCTTGCGGTTGAAATTATAGGTTATTTTGAAACGACATTCCAGACTCCCAAGCAGATGTCCAGTGGTTCTACATTTTATAGATTTCGGGCCCAAATTTCACAATTGTCATAATTAGGCCAACGGCCGTACCGTGCTGAAAACACCGGTTCTCGTTAGATCACCGAAGTCAAGCAGCATCGGGCGCGGTTAGTACTTGGTGGGTGACCACCTCGGAACACCGCGTGCTGTTGGCCATCTCGGGTGCGGTATCCCCGTGGTTTGCGCGCTAGATTTGCACGCTACCACAAAATGCCGCCGTGTTCATGCGGAGTACGATCACGTTAAACATGTGGGTCCGTAAGTCCTTCCGAGAGGTTGGTGGTAGGGGAAGGAGGGTACGGTCCCTGTGGATGCCTCCCCCACTGGGTTCCGGTCTAAATTAGATGGCACTTCCCGGCCGTCCATACAGTTACCTTACACCTTTCTGGTAGGTCGGACGGTCTGGGTCTCAACAACAACAACAACAATTGTCATAATTTTCACCTGAAATGTTATTTTAGGAACGCGAATTGTTTCACCCCATGAGGACGTTATGTCCGAATTTGTTGTTGACTAGTCTATTGTATACTATATCCTACAAAACCCGATTTCAAGGGTTTGTAACTTATCCTCCAAAACAGCTAAATACTTGATTCTTTCCGCTCTCTAAAGCTGTCTGAGAGCTGATACAAACAAAACAAAAAAGAAATAACAATCGGCGCAGCAGCACTTACGAAAAAGGAACTTCAAAATGGCAAGTTTTACGATTGTCGTTCCGGAGTTTCACTCTTCATCGACGGACTTATCTATTAAACCGTTTTTAATGAATGGTGGGTCATTTTATGTGTTCTGGTGAGAGGCTCAGACTTTTCTTTCAAAACTGAAGATACATTTGAGTACGAATTTTAAAATCTGAAGAAAACATAAATAAATGGTGCTCGGGGGTATAGTATAATTTGCAACAACTGCTCCGTATATGTTACGTAATCATGCTGATATATCATAGTGATTTTGGTTCATGACAAAACATATAAAATGCTTAATAAATTAAACAAATTATTAAGAAATATTTTGCCAAAAGACTTTTTTTTTTACCTTTATTAAATTCTAAATTCTCCGGCAAAGTGGGAACGATTTGTGATTTAAAAGTCATTTTAAAGGGTTTAACCAGATTTTCACAATTTCGTCCTGAAAGTAAACAATAAATTAATCTAAAAATACGGTCTTAAGATTATGCGCGTAATAAGATCTTATTTTGAATTTAGTAGTGAATCATGAAATCGTAGTGCAAAATACAAATTTTATATCATTTTCTTCTTTCTTGATCATAATTTTTAGTTTCCAAGTTATTTGATGGGATATATAGCCATAGCCGTTCTAACATACTCAAAACAGGCAATAGCTGGCTGTCGCAATTATTCAGGCGTCCATTTTTCTTACCTCATCAACATTTCGTATAACTTTTGAAAAAGGTTTTATTATTCCTTACCGTCACTTTTCGACTTATCAAATATCCGTCTGAGAAGTAGAGCATACGAGTTTTGAATATTTTGGAGCCCAAATTAAACAAATTGGAAATCCTGATAACTATGTTCCAGTATAAAGTAAAACATTTGTTAGAAAATATTGACAAGATTTAATTGTATACAGTCGGACTCACAATTGTCAATAGTTCATTTGACCATGCCCATTTTTTCATCCCGATTTCTCTGTAGGTACTGAAATAGTGTTTATTTTCATTAAATATGAAAGTGGGGAGTGTATAAAATTTTATTGAGATGAGATCATTCCAAGACACTATACCAGCAAGTCACCTGAGGAAATTTGTAAAGTTGTATTACTTTCCAGTATGGCTTTTATATCGATTCAATTTTGCCTTATTAAGCTCTATTATCGCTCTACGACTTTGCAAATATATGTCTGAGCGGAAAATCATATAACAATTTTAATGAGTTTTGAAAATTTTGGAGCCCATACAATCCCATTATAAATTAAAAAAAACTATTGCAAATCATGATAATTATGTTCCATTATAAAGAAAAACATGTGTTAGAAAATATTGACAAGATTTAATTGTATACAGTCGGAATCAGATGTGTTAATAGTTCATTTGACCACGCCCATTTTTTCCTACCGATTTCTCTGCAGGTACTGAAATAGTATTTATTTTCAATAAATATGAAAGTGGGGAGTGTTGAAAGACCAGACAACACGACCAACCCGAAGGCTTCTGGCAGCTTATTGTGTGGCCGGGAAAAAAAAGTGGGGAGTGTGTAAAATTTTATTTAGCTGATTTCATTCCAAATCACTAATTCAGCAAGTATCAGCTGAGGTAATATCAAAAATTGCTTTACTTTTTAATGTAGTTTTTATATCGCCTCTAATTTTTCCATATCAAATCTAAATTTTCATTTAATTTTATGTATGAGTTGAAGGATCATTGTTCAGTTTTTTAACAGCAGTTATTTGTACAGTCGTTAGTTAAACGCTAAACGGAGCACCACTTAACGCCCCATAGATTATGAGAATGATAAAAATGAAGAAAAGGAAATATTTATATGGACCCTTAATATATTTCGATAATATTTTATTGATGAATTTTATATAAAAAAATGTTTCGTTTAAACAGTAATTCTGGAGCCCAATATTTCTTTACTCAAGAACGCTGCACCAAATAAAGGATGCAGCTAAATAAAATATAGTAGCAAACTTGTACTCTAACTCAGTGAATAAAAACTGAAATAAAATGACAACATGAATGAATAAATAAACCAGCTCTTTCGGGGATTCGTTATATAGCGTTATTTTTGTTTACGAGAATATGCATTTTTGCCCACATTATGATTAAAAATCACTGTTTTAGTCAAATTTATGTATATTGGTGTATGTCATGTAATGTGGTTAGATTTTGCTGGATGGCAAAATTTGTTTATTTCTAAAACGTGAAAAAGTTATGGATGTGTCCTTGATCCAAACTTCGCGGTAACTGCTAGGTAGGGCGCTTGTTAGTTAAGGTGATCTAGAAGGCTGAATATTTGCACATTTATAATATCGGCCATCTAACATAGCTTAACGTAATCGGATTTTTGGTCCTCCCCCCTCTGCGATTGAGATAATGGGTTATTTTGAACCGACTTTTCAGATTCTCTAGCAGCCCTCCAGTGGCACTACATTTTATACATTTTATGCATTTTATACATTTTACTTATTTCGGGCCCAAATTTCACAATTGTAATAATTTTCACTTGACATGTTGTTTTAGGAACTGAATGCGTTTCACCCTATCTAGTCGTTATGTCCGAATCTGTAGTTGTCAATTGTATACTATATTTGACCAAATCCGATTTTCAATGGTTTGTAACTTAGCCTCCAAAACAGCTAAATATTTAATTATTTTCGATTAGTAAAGCAGTCTAAACGCTGATTAAAAACAAAAAATCGGTGAAGTAGCACTTGAGAAAAAGGAACTTTATAATGGCATGTTTTATCATTGTCGTTCCTGTATTTTATTCTTCAGTGTTAACGGACCTACAGTCTTAACTACTGAATGATTGGTGGTTGGTTAGGGGTTCTGAGATGGGAGGCCCACACCTTTCTATTAAAACTGAAGATACATTTGATTTAGAATTTTAAAAGCTGAAGAAAACCTAAATGAAGCTCGGCGGTGTAGTACAATTTGGAATGTCTGCTATATTTTTGTTATATAATCATGCTGATATACCATTTTGTTTCTGGTTCGTGGTAAAATATATAAAATGCGTAATGGATGAAACAAATTATTTTTACCGTATCTTTTGTTTACCGTGGATTGAGGTCAAATTCTCAGCAAAGTTGGAACGATTTGTGATTTAATAGTCATTTTAAAGTGTCAAACCAGATTTTCCTAATTTCGTCCAGAAAAGCACACGATAAATTAATATTAAAATAGGGGCTCAAGTTTCTGCGCGTAATAAGATATTGTTTTGAATTCAGTAGTGAATCATGAAATTGTAGTTTGATAAATAAATAAAATTGGCATCACGTCTGATTTCAACCCGCAGAAACAACAAGCACACAACTATAATAGAAGGTCTTTATTTCACTTCTTTAAAACTTACAAAACTTAAAAAGGCCAGAGCGCTTTCAAAAATTTTTTGGATTTTTGAATTTGAAAATTCCGTAATAAAATTGCAAATTTTTACTGTTCTTTTCGTGATTTATGCTCGATTTTTTTAATGTGTGCAAAATATTTTGTATTTTTGGATTCTCCTTAGATAAACGTAAGTTTATTGATAATTGTGTTTATGCAAATTTGTCACCTTTTCTGGTCTATATATGAACGATCATTCCTATTTTCTTGTAGCCACTCATGAAGAGCGTATTTACGCTCGAAAGCGCTCTAGCCATTTTAAGGTTTGTACGTCTTAAAGAAGTGAAGTAAAGACCTTCTATTATAGTTGTGTGCTTGTTGTTTCTGCTTGTAGTGTGATATTCCGATTTTATCTACTTTGTTTATTTCGCGATCATAATTTTTATTTTTCACGTTATTTGATGGGATATATAGCCATAGCCGTTTTTACCATACTCAAAGCATCAGGCAGTTGCTGGGTGTCGCAATTATTCAGGCGTCCATGTTCCTTACCTCATCAACATTGCGTATAGCTTTTGAAATTGCTTTTATTACTCCTTACAGTCACTTTTTGACTTCAATACTGACTCCTCAGGTATTGAAATAGAGTTTATATTCAATAAATATGAAAGTGGGGAGTGTGAAAAATTTTACATAGATAATTTCGTTCCAAATCACTATGTCAGCAAGTAAAAAAGTGACCGGAGGAATATTCAAAAATTGTATTACTTTTAGCTTTTGTATCGTCTCTAATTTTGCCATATCAAGTCTAAATTTTTATTTTAACTTACGTATGGGTTGAAGAATCATTGTTCAGTTTTTCAACGGTAGTTTTTTAAATAGTCATTAGTTAAGCCCATGAAGTTAGAAAGGAGGAGATAAAACTCCTATGGATGAAACGCTTTAAAATGCGATAATGCATTGGGAATTATATCTAGGTGTCGCTAGTATTTCTAAAGTAGTTGCTATTGTTAGTTGACACTATAGAATGGCGTAGCATTTGGTATATGTATTTTTAATACTTTTTAAATTAAGGATTCCTTAATTATGAGTAAATAAACCAGTATTTTCTCATGGTTGTAGGATAAAGTACAGAATATGTGAAAATAAAAATGAATTAGAAAGTAAAACAATTTTGAATACGTAGGAATATTCTTTATTGCTTCAGTTATTCTTTGCGTTGTACTAATAATTATTTTTTACAAAATTGACAGTTTAAATAAATATTTTAGGTCTTTCGCCATAGAAATGCATACAATACATGACTACTTATCTTATCCCAGCGCCACCTGAATTATTGTCTCAAACGATATTGGCGTTTTCTTAATATGAAGATTTAACTCATCACTTTTACCTCCATGGTTAAGCCCTTAATATATCAGCAGTTATCGTCCTACAGATTATGAGATTGCTAAAATTGAAGGAAAGGAAATACTTATGTGGATTTTTAATATGTTCCGTTAATATTTTACTGACTATTTCAATATAAAAATATTTTTCGCTTAGTGGGTAAGACAATCTCATGGATTCAAATCTCTTTCAGGAACGCTGCCGACAAGCAAAGGACGTAGCGATATAAAATATAGTAATAAAATTGTGCTGGAACTCAGTAAATAAAAGCTTAAACAGCCTACCTGAATAAATAAGCCAACTCTTTGGAGGGTACATCATATCGCGTTTTTTTGTTTACGAAGATACGCATTTTTGGTCGCAAGCCTCTAACTGCCTTGATGTAACCCGTGGTTCACAATAATTAAAAATCATTGGTATGGTCAAATATGTATTGATGTGCATCATATAATGTAGCTAGAATTTACGGGATGGCAACATTTGTTTATTTTCAGAACTTGAAACAGTTATGGATGTGCCTTGATCGAAACTTTGCGGTAACTCTTACGTAAGGTGCTTGTTAGGTAAGGTGATCTAGAAGGCTGAATTTTTGCACATTTATAATATGGACAATCTGACAGAACGTAATGTAGTCGGAGTTTTGACCCCCCGCCCCCCTCTTGCGGTTGAAATTATAGGTTATTTTGAAACGACATTCCAGACTCCCAAGCAGGGATGTCCAGTGGTTTTACATTTTATAGATTTCGGGCCCAAATTTCACAATTGTCATAATTTTCACTTGAAATGTTATTTTAGGAACGCGAATAGTTTCACCCCATGAGGACGTTATGTCCGAATTTGTTGTTGACTAGTCTATTTGTATACTATATCCTACAAAACCCGATTTCAAGGGTTTGTAACTTATCCTCCAAAACAGTTAAATACTTGATTCTTTCCGCTCTGTAAAGCTGTCTGAGAGCTGATACAAACAAAACAAAAAAGAAATAACAATCGGCGCAGCAGCACTTACGAAAAAGGAACTTCAAAATGGCAAGTTTTACGATTGTCGTTCCGGAGTTTCATTCTTCATCGACGGACTTATCTATTAAACCGTTTTTAATGAATGGTGGGTCATTTTATGTGTTCTGGTGAGAGGCTCAGACTTTTCTTTCAAAACTGAAGATACATTTGAGTACGAATTTTAAAATCTGAAGAAAACATAAATAAATGGTGCTCGGGGGTATAGTATAATTTGCAACAACTGCTCTGTATATGTTACGTAATCATGCTGATATATCATAGTGATTTGGGTTCATGACAAAACATATAAAATGCTTAATAAATTAAACAAATTATTAACAAATATTTTGCCAAAAGACTTTTTTTTTACCATTATTAAATTCTAAATTCTCCGGCAAAGTGGGAACGATTTGTGATTTAAAAGTCATTTTAAAGGGTTTAACCAGATGTTCACAATTTCGTCCAGAAAGTAAACTATAAATTAATCTAAAAATATGGTCTTAATATTATGCGCGTAATAAGATCTTATTTTGAATTTAGTAGTGAATCATGAAACGAAATACCAATTTTATATCCTTTTCTTCTTTCTTGATCATAATTTTTAGTTTCCAAGTTATTTGATGGGATATATAGCCATAGCCGTTCTAACATACTCAAAACAGGCAATAGCTGGCTGTCGCAATTATTCAGCGGTCCATTTTTCTTACCTCATCAACATTTCGTATAACTTTTGAAAAAGGTTTTATTATTCCTTACCGTCACTTTCCGACTTATCAAATATCCGTCTGAGAAGTAGAGCATACGAGTTTTGAATATTTTGGAGCCCAAATTAAACAAATTGGAAATCCTGATAACTATGTTCCAGTATAAAGTAAAACCTTTGTTAGAAAATATTGACAAGATTTAATTGTATACAGTCGGACTCACAAGAGTCAATAGTTCATTTGACCACGCCCATTTTTTCATCCCGATTTCTCTGTAGGTACTGAAATAGTGTTTATTTTCATTAAATATGAAAGTGGGGAGTGTATAAAATTTTATAGAGATGAGATCATTCCAAGACACTATACCAGCAAGTCACCTGAGGAAATTTCTAAAGTTGTATTACTTTTCAGTATGGCTTTTATATCGATTCTAATTTTGCCTTATTAAGCTCTATTATCGCTCTTCGACTTTGCAAATATACGTCTGAGCGGAAAAGCATATAACAATTTTAATGAGTTTTGAAAATTTTGGAGCCCATACAATCCCATTATAAATTAAAAAAAAATATTGCAAATCATGATAATTATGTTCCATTATAAAGAAAAACATGTGTTAGAAAATATTGACAAGATTTAATTGTATACAGTCGGAATCACATATGTTGATAGTTCATTTGACCACGCCCATTTTTTCCTACCGATTTCTCTGCAGGTACTGAAATAGTATTTATTCTCAATAAATATGAAAGTGGGGAGTGTTGAAAGACCCGACAACACGACCAACCCGAAGGCTACTGGCAGCTTATTGTGTGGCCGGGAAAAAAAAGTGGGGAGTGTGTGATATTTTATTTAGCTGATTTCATTCCAAATCACTAATTCAGCAAGTATCAGCTGAGGTAATATCAAAAATTGCTTTACTTTTTAATGTAGTTTTTATATCACCTCTAATTTTTCCATATCAAATCTAAATTTTCATTTAATTTTATGTATGAGTTGAAGGATCATTGTTCAGTTTTTTAACGGCAATTATTTGTACAATCGTTAGTTAAACGCTAAACGGAGCACCACTTAACGCCCCATAGATTATGAGAATGATAAAAATGAAGAAAAGGAAATATTTATATGGACCCTTAATATATTTCGATAATATTTTATTGATGAACTTTATATAAAAAAATGTTTCGTTTAAACAGTAATTCTAAAGCCCAATATTTCTTTACTCAAGAACGCTGCACCAAATAAAGGATGCAGCTAAATAAAATATAGTAGCAAACTTGTACTCTAACTCAGTGAGTAAAAACTGAAATAAAATGACAACATGAATGAATAAATAAACCAGCTCTTTCGGGGATTCGTTATATAGCGTTATTTTTGTTTACGAGAATATGCATTTTTGCCCACATTATGATTAAAAATCACTGTTTTAGTCAAATTTATGTATATTGGTGTATGTCATGTAATGTGGTTAGATTTTGCTGGATGGCAAAATTTGTTTATTTCTAAAACGTGAAAAAGTTATGGATGTGTCCTTGATCCAAACTTCGCGGTAACTGCTAGGTAGGGCGCTTGTTAGTTAAGGTGATCTAGAAGGCTGAATATTTGCACATTTATAATATCGGCCATCTAACATAGCTTAACGTAATCGGATTTTTGGTCCTCCCCCCTCTGCGATTGAGATAATGGGTTATTTTGAACCGACTTTTCAGATTCTCTAGCAGCCCTCCAGTGGCACTACATTTTATACATTTTATGCATTTTATACATTTTACTTATTTCGGGCCCAAATTTCACAATTGTAATAATTTTCACTTGACATGTTGTTTTAGGAACTCAATGCTTTTCACCCTATCTAGTCGTTATGTCCGAATCTGTAGTTGTCAATTGTATACTATATTTGACTAAATCCGATTTTCAATGGTTTGTAACTTAGCCTCCAAAACAGCTAAATATTTAATTATTTTCGATTAGTAAAGCAGTCTAAACGCTGATTAAAAACAAAAAATCGGTGAAGTAGCACTTGAGAAAAAGGAACTTTATAATGGCATGTTTTATCATTGTCGTTCCTGTATTTTATTCTTCAGTGTTAACTGACCTACAGTCTTAACTACTGAATTATTGGTGGTTGGTTAGGGGTTCTGAGATGGGAGGCCCACACCTTTCTATTAAAACTGAAGATACATTTGATTTAGAATTTAAAAACTGAAGAAAACCTAAATGAAGCTCGGCGGTGTAGTACAATTTGGAATGTCTGCTATATTTTTGTTATATAATCATGCTGATATACCATTTTATTTCTGGTTCGTGGTAAAATATATAAAATGCGTAATGGATGAAACAAATTATTTTTACCGTATCTTTTGTTTACCGTGGATTGAGGTCAAATTCTCAGCAAAGTTGGAACGATTTGTGATTTAATAGTCATTTTAAAGTGTCAAACCAGATTTTCCTAATTTCGTCCAGAAAAGCACACGATAAATTAATATTAAAATAGGGGCTTAAGTTTCTGCGCGTAATAAGATATTGTTTTGAATTCAGTAGTGAATCATGAAATTGTAGTGTGATAAATAAATAAAATTGGCATCACGTCTGATTTCAACCCGCAGAAACAACAAGCACACAACTATAATAGAAGGTCTTTATTTCACTTCTTTAAGACTTACAAAACTTAAAAAGGCCAGAGCGCTTTCAAAAATTTTTTGAATATTTGAATTTGAAAATTCCGTAATAAAATTGCAAATTTTTACTGTTCTTTTCGTGATTTATGCTCGATGTTTTTAATGTGTGCAAAATATTTTTTATTTTTGTATTCTCCTTAGATAAACGTAAGTATATTGATAATTGTATTTATGCAAATTTGTCACCTTTTCTGGTCTATATATGAACGATCATTCCTATTTTCATGTAGCCACTCATGAAGAGCGTATTTACGCTCGAAAGCGCTCTAGCCATTTTAAGTTTTGTACGTCTTAAAGAAGTGAAGTAAAGACCTTCTATTATAGTTGTGTGCTTGTTGTTTCTGCTTGTAGTGTGATATTCCGATTTTATCTACTTTGTTTATTTCGCGATCATAATTTTTATTTTTCACGTTATTTGATGGGATATATAGCCATAGCCGTTTTTACCATACTCAAAGCATCAGGCAATTGCTGGGTGTCGCAATTATTCAGGCGTCCATGTTCCTTACCTCATCAACATTGCGTATAGCTTTTGAAATTGCTTTTATTACTCCTTACAGTCACTTTTTGACTTCAATACTGACTCCTCAGGTATTGAAATAGAGTTTATATTCAATAAATATGAAAGTGGGGAGTGTGAAAAATTTTACATAGATAATTTCGTTCCAAATCACTATTTCAGCAAGTAAAAAAGTGACCAGAGGAATATTCAAAAATTGTATTACTTTTAGCTTTTGTATCGTCTCTAATTTTGCCATATCAAGTCTAAATTTTTATTTTAACTTACGTATGGGTTGAAGAATCATTGTTCAGTTTTTCAACGGTAGTTTTTTAAATAGTCATTAGTTAAGCCCATGAAGTTAGAAAGGAGGAGATAAAACTCCTATGGATGAAACGCTTTAAAATGCGATAATGCATTGGGAATTATATCTAGCTGTCGCTAGTATTTCTAAAGTAGTTGCTATTGTTAGTTGACACTATAGAATGGCGTAGCATTTTGTATATGTATTTTTAATACTTTTTAAATTAAGGATTCCTCAATTATGAGTAAATAAACCAGTATTTTCTCATGGTTGTAGGATAAAGTACAAAATATGTGAAAATAAAAATGAATTAGAAAGTAAAATAATTTTGAATACGTAGGAATATTCTTTATTGCTTCAGTTATTCTTTGCGTTGTACTAATAATTATTTTTTACAAAATTGACAGTTTAAATAAATATTTTAGGTCTTTCGTCATAGAAATGCATACAGTACATGACTACTTATCTTATCCCAGCGCCACCTGAATTATTGTCTCAAACGATATTGGCGTTTTCTTAATAAGAAGATTTAACTCCTTACTTTTACCTCCATGGTTACGCCCTTAATATATCAACAGTTATCTTCCTACAGATTATGAGATTGCTAAAAATGAAAAAAAGGAAATACTTATGTGTATCTTTAATATATTCCGTTAATATTTTATAGACTAATTCTATATAAATATATTTTTCGCTTAATGGGTAAGACAATGACATGACGCTAAATCTCTTTCAGGAACGCTGCCGTCAAGCAAAGGACGTAGCGATATAAAATATAGTAATAAAATTGTGCTCGAACTCAGTAAATAAAAGCTTAAACAGCCTGCCTGAATAAATAAGCCAACTCTTTGGAGGGTACATTATATCGCGTTTTTTTGTTTACGAGGATACGCATTTTTAGTCGCAAGCCTCTAACTGCCTTGATGTAACCCGTGGTTCACAATAATTAAAAATCATTGGTATGGTCAAGTATGTATTGATGTGCATCATATAATGTAGCTAGAATTTACGGGATGGCAACATTTGTTTATTTTCAGAACTTGAAACAGTTATGGATGTGCCTTGATCGAAACTTCGCGGTAACTCTTACGTAAGGTGCTTGTTAGATAAGGTGATCTAGAAGGCTGAATTTTTGCACATTTATAAAATGGACAATCTGACAGAACGTAATGTAGTCGGAGTTTTAACCCCCCCCCCCTCTTGCGGTTGAAATTATAGGTTATTTTGAAACGACATTCCAGACTCCCAAGCAGATGTCCAGTGGTTCTACATTTTATAGATTTCGGGCCCAAATTTCACAATTGTCATAATTAGGCCAACGGCCGTACCGTGCTGAAAACACCGGTTCTCGTTAGATCACCGAAGTCAAGCAGCATCGGGCGCGGTTAGTACTTGGTGGGTGACCACCTCGGAACACCGCGTGCTGTTGGCCATCTCGGGTGCGGTATCCCCGTGGTTTGCGCGCTAGATTTGCACGCTACCACAAAATGCCGCCGTGTTCATGCGGAGTACGATCACGTTAAACATGTGGGTCCGTAAGTCCTTCCGAGAGGTTGGTGGTAGGGGAAGGAGGGTACGGTCCCTGTGGATGCCTCCCCCACTGGGTTCCGGTCTAAATTAGATGGCACTTCCCGGCCGTCCATACAGTTACCTTACACCTTTCTGGTAGGTCGGACGGTCTGGGTCTCAACAACAACAACAACAATTGTCATAATTTTCACCTGAAATGTTATTTTAGGAACGCGAATTGTTTCACCCCATGAGGACGTTATGTCCGAATTTGTTGTTGACTAGTCTATTGTATACTATATCCTACAAAACCCGATTTCAAGGGTTTGTAACTTATCCTCCAAAACAGCTAAATACTTGATTCTTTCCGCTCTCTAAAGCTGTCTGAGAGCTGATACAAACAAAACAAAAAAGAAATAACAATCGGCGCAGCAGCACTTACGAAAAAGGAACTTCAAAATGGCAAGTTTTACGATTGTCGTTCCGGAGTTTCACTCTTCATCGACGGACTTATCTATTAAACCGTTTTTAATGAATGGTGGGTCATTTTATGTGTTCTGGTGAGAGGCTCAGACTTTTCTTTCAAAACTGAAGATACATTTGAGTACGAATTTTAAAATCTGAAGAAAACATAAATAAATGGTGCTCGGGGGTATAGTATAATTTGCAACAACTGCTCCGTATATGTTACGTAATCATGCTGATATATCATAGTGATTTTGGTTCATGACAAAACATATAAAATGCTTAATAAATTAAACAAATTATTAAGAAATATTTTGCCAAAAGACTTTTTTTTTTACCTTTATTAAATTCTAAATTCTCCGGCAAAGTGGGAACGATTTGTGATTTAAAAGTCATTTTAAAGGGTTTAACCAGATTTTCACAATTTCGTCCTGAAAGTAAACAATAAATTAATCTAAAAATACGGTCTTAAGATTATGCGCGTAATAAGATCTTATTTTGAATTTAGTAGTGAATCATGAAATCGTAGTGCAAAATACAAATTTTATATCATTTTCTTCTTTCTTGATCATAATTTTTAGTTTCCAAGTTATTTGATGGGATATATAGCCATAGCCGTTCTAACATACTCAAAACAGGCAATAGCTGGCTGTCGCAATTATTCAGGCGTCCATTTTTCTTACCTCATCAACATTTCGTATAACTTTTGAAAAAGGTTTTATTATTCCTTACCGTCACTTTCCGACTTATCAAATATCCGTCTGAGAAGTAGAGCATACGAGTTTTGAATATTTTGGAGCCCAAATTAAACAAATTGGAAATCCTGATAACTATGTTCCAGTATAAAGTAAAACATTTGTTAGAAAATATTGACAAGATTTAATTGTATACAGTCGGACTCACAATTGTCAATAGTTCATTTGACCATGCCCATTTTTTCATCCCGATTTCTCTGTAGGTACTGAAATAGTGTTTATTTTCATTAAATATGAAAGTGGGGAGTGTATAAAATTTTATTGAGATGAGATCATTCCAAGACACTATACCAGCAAGTCACCTGAGGAAATTTCTAAAGTTGTATTACTTTCCAGTATGGCTTTTATATCGATTCAATTTTGCCTTATTAAACTCTATTATCGCTCTACGACTTTGCAAATATATGTCTGAGCGGAAAAGCATATAACAATTTTAATGAGTTTTGAAAATTTTGGAGCCCATACAATCCCATTATAAATTAAAAAAAACTATTGCAAATCATGATAATTATGTTCCATTATAAAGAAAAACATGTGTTAGAAAATATTGACAAGATTTAATTGTATACAGTCGGAATCAGATGTGTTAATAGTTCATTTGACCACGCCCATTTTTTCCTACCGATTTCTCTGCAGGTACTGAAATAGTATTTATTTTCAATAAATATGAAAGTGGGGAGTGTTGAAAGACCAGACAACACGACCAACCCGAAGGCTTCTGGCAGCTTATTGTGTGGCCGGGAAAAAAAAGTGGGGAGTGTGTAAAATTTTATTTAGCTGATTTCATTCCAAATCACTAATTCAGCAAGTATCAGCTGAGGTAATATCAAAAATTGCTTTACTTTTTAATGTAGTTTTTATATCGCCTCTAATTTTTCCATATCAAATCTAAATTTTCATTTAATTTTATGTATGAGTTGAAGGATCATTGTTCAGTTTTTTAACGGCAGTTATTTGTACAGTCGTTAGTTAAACGCTAAATGGAGCACCACTTAACGCCCCATAGATTATGAGAATGATAAAAATGAAGAAAAGGAAATATTTATATGGACCCTTAATATATTTCGATAATATTTTATTGATGAACTTTATATAAAAAAATGTTTCGTTTAAACAGTAATTCTAAAGCCCAATATTTCTTTACTCAAGAACGCTGCACCAAATAAAGGATGCAGCTAAATAAAATATAGTAGCAAATTTGTACTGTAACTCAATTAATAAAAACTGAAATAAAATGACAACATGAATGAATAAATAAACCAGCTCTTTCAAGGATCCGTTATATCGCGTTATTTTTGTTTACGAGAATATGCATTTTTGCCCACATTATGATTAAAAATCACTGTTTTAGTCAAATTTATGTATATTGGTGTATGTCATGTAATGTGGTTAGATTTTGCTGGATGGCAAAATTTGTTTATTTCTAAAACGTGAAAAAGTTATGGATGTGTCCTTGATCCAAACTTCGCGGTAACTGCTAGGTAGGGCGCTTGTTAGTTAAGGTGATCTAGAAGGCTGAATATTTGCACATTTATAATATCGGCCATCTAACATAGCTTAACGTAATCGGATTTTTGGTCCTCCCCCCTCTGCGATTGAGATAATGGGTTATTTTGAACCGACTTTTCAGATTCTCTAGCAGCCCTCCAGTGGCACTACATTTTATACATTTTATGCATTTTATACATTTTACTTATTTCGGGCCCAAATTTCACAATTGTAATAATTTTCACTTGACATGTTGTTTTAGGAACTCAAAGCGTTTCACCCTATCTAGTCGTTATGTCCGAATCTGTAGTTGTCAATTGTATACTAAATTTGACCAAATCCGCTTTTCAAGGGTCTGTAACTTAGCCTCCAAAACAGCTAAATATTTAATTATTTTCGATTAGTAAAGCAGTCTAAACGCTGATTAAAAAAAATATCGGTGAAATAGCACTTGAGAAAAAGGAACTTTATAATGGCAAGTTTTATCATTGTCGTTCCTGTTTTTTATTCTTCAGTGTTAACGGACCTACAGTCTTAACTACTGAATGATTGGTGGCTAGTTAGGGTTTCTGGCGGGAGGCGCACACCATTCTTTTAAAACTAAAGATACATTTAATGTAGAATTTTAAAAACTGAAGAAAACATAAATGGATCTCGGCGATATAGTACAATTTGTAATGTCTGCTATATTTTTGTTATGTAATCATGCTGATGTACCATTTTGTTTCTGGTTCGTGGTAAAATATATAAAATGCATAATAAATGAAACAAATTATTTTTACCGTATCTTTTGTTTTCCGTGGATTGAGGTGAAATTCTCAGCAAAGTTGGAACGATTTGTGATTTAAAAGTCATTTTAAAGTGTCAAAAACAGACTTTCCTAATTTCGTCCAGAAAAGCACACGATAAATTAATATTAAAATAGGAGCTTAAGATTCTGCACGTAATAAGATCTTATTTTGAATTTAGAGGTGAATCATGCAATTGTAGTATTGAAGACCCAGACCGACCGACTCGTCAACAAGGACATGAGTAGCCATTTGGCCGGCCGGATGCAATTGTAGTGTGAAATTCCGATTTTATCTGCTTTGTTTATTTCCTGATCATAATTTTGATCTTTCACGTTATTTGATGGGATTTAAAGCCATAGACGTTTTTACCATACACAAAGCAGGCAAGTGCTGGGTGTCGCAATTATTCAGGCGTCCACTTTTTTTATTTCATCAACATTTCGCATAACTTTTGAAATAACTTTTATTACTCCTTACAGTCACTTTTCGACTTCAATACCGATTCTGCAGGTATTTATTGTCAATAAACATGAACGTTGGAAGTGTGTAAATTTTACTTAGATAATTTCATTCTAACTCACTATTTCAGCAAGTAAAAAAGTGACGAGGGTAAATTTCAAAAATTTTTACTTTTCAGTGTGGCATTTCCATCGGCTCTAATTTTTCCATATCAAGTCTAAACTTTCATTTTTATGTATGGTTTGAGGGATATTTGTTCATTTTGTTTCAACGGCAGTTTTTTAGACAGTCATTAAGCCGTTAATAAATATATCAACAGTTATCGCTCCGCAGACCATGATATGTCTAAAAATGAAGAAAAGGAAATATTTATACGGATCTTTGATATGTTTCGATAATATTTTACTGACGAATTTTATATAAATAAATGTTCAAATCTACACCACAAGTCCAAACGCGTAATGCCACCCGTAAACTCTGGCAAGCCACCAGGAATCCCTCTACTAAAAATATACTTAATACCCTTAATCGTAAAATCAGAAAAAATATCTCTAAATACAAACAAAATAAATGGAAAGAATTTATTGAATCCCTCTCCCCTTTTGACAAATCAATTTGGAGAGAAATTAAACGAGTGAAAAAACCTTACACACAGCTCCCACCCCTTCGTGCAAACAATGGAATGGCCTTTTCGAATCTGAATAAAGCTGATGCTCTTGCAGTCTGTTACAAAAAGCAATTTGAGATTGACATCCCTGATAATAATTTTCATATGCAAATCACCCAGTCTGTTGAAAACTTTCTAGCTACCCCCCACCCCGACCCTATCCCTCCCACCTCTCCTACAGAAATTCTTGAACACATCTACAAACTTAAAAATAAAAAAGCCCCCGGAAAAGATAAAATCTCAAATAGAGCACTCAAATTTCTTCCCCTTAACATCATATTTTTCTTAGTCCTTACCATTAATGCTTCCCTAAAGCTCAGACATTTCCCAAAAATCTGGAAAACCGCTGTTATTATTCCCATTTACAAAGGAAAAGGTGACACTTCTGATCCTGTTAATTACCGCCCCATCTCCCTCCTCTCTTCCCTTAGTAAACTTTGGGAACGGATAATTCAAACTAGACTGTACAGATTCATTGACAGCAATGATATCCTGATCCCAGAACAGTTCGGCTTCCGACCCGCTCATTCCACCACACATCAACTTTTACGTGTAGTCGAATTTGTTGCTGAAGGATTTAAGGAAAAGCAGGCCTCTGGGGCCCTTCTTCTGGACGTAAACAAGGCTTTTGACAAAACCTGGCACACTGGAATTCTCTTTAAATTGATTCAAATGAACTTCCCACCCCCTTTAATTCAAATCATCAATTCCTACCTTTCTAATAGAAACTTTCATGTCAGAATTCTTAACACTCTCTCTGCAAATAAACCCGTTAAAGCAGGAGTCCCGCAAGGTAGTATCCTTGCCCCCCTCCTCTTTAACCTTTACGTAAACGACATCCCCCGTTCCCCTCATACCTCCCTTTTCTTATACGCCGATGATACCTGTATCATAGCCGCCCATAAAAATCTAAATTTTCTCCATATCCACCTTCAAAATCATATTGCCACCCTTGAAAATTACTACCATAAATGGAAAATTACCATCAATGCTCAAAAATCGCAAGCTATCTTTTTCTCTGGCATTCGTATCCCCCCTCCCCCTCTCATGGTTTGCAATCAACCCGTTTGTTTTTCACGTACTGCCAAGTATCTCGGGGTCCATTTGGACAGCCGACTTACTTGGCAGCACCATCTCAAATATGTTATCAATAAATCTAAAAAACTGGCTGGCTCACTTAACCATCTGCTTTACTCAGATCACTTAGATCTCAGCAATAAAATTCTTCTTTATAAATCTTTAATTCAACCAATCCTACTTTACGCCTGCCCAGTCTGGGGATTTGCCTGCAAAACTTCCATTGAAAAAGTACAAACTGAACAAAACAGAATTCTTCGCATCATCAGAAAAGCTCCCAGATTTCTTCGCAATGATATTATTAGAAAAGATTTCAAAATCAAAACTATAAAATTTACCATCAGAAAGTACGCAAAAAAATTTTTTCAGAACATTCCTAGTATCCATAACGAAACTTTATTCAACCTCCCAGACTATGATCCCAGACTTTGTAGAAAGCGTCCCAGGGCAGTTTTATATGACCCCCCGTGAGCATTTACATTAAATTCTCCTTCCACATCCTCATCTTTTAAATTTTTCATCAGTTCTCTGATCCTTTATTACTTGTTAAATCTTAAATTTTAATTGATACACATACTTTTTTGCCTCTGATTAAAAACAGAGGGCTGCTCTTCTGCTACCACAGATCTTTTCTCTCCTTCCCTCTGGAAGGTGCTACTGCATTCTGCAGTATTTTTCTTTTTCTTTTTTTTTTGTAGTCAACTCTATTCTGCTCAAATGATGTCAAGAATGCACATATTGTTCACAGATTGGAGGTAGAAGTCATTCGACTAGGGACTCCGTCACGATGCACATTACACATTACATTACACCACAAGTAATCACTCAACACAGAAGATAGAGGCGGCAACGCCAGGTGCTTCATCAACGACGACGAACGAGGAATCGGTGATCCGAAGGACACGCGGCTCTTGTGCTTCAGGAACGCTGCCGACAAGCAAAGAACGCAGCTCGATAAAATGTAGTAAAAAATTGTACGGGAACTCAGTAAATAAAAACTTAGACAACAGGTATGACTAAATGAACCACCTGTTTCGAGGGTACGTTATATCAGATTATTTTTGTTTACGAGGATACGCGTTTTTGCCCTTAAGCCTCTAATTGTCGTGATATAACCCGTGTTTTAAAATAATTAAAAATCACTGGTTTAGTCAAATTTATATTGGTGTATATCGTGTAATGTAGTTAAGTTTTGCGGGATGGCAAATTTTGTTTACTTTTAGAACTTGAAACAGTTACGGATCTGCCCTTGATCAAAACTACGCTCCAGCTGTTAATAAAGCGTTTGTTAAGTAAGGTGATCTAGAAGGCTGAATTTTTGCACGTTTATAATATCAGCCATCTGACAGAACGTAACGTAGTCTGATTTTCGGTCCCCCCCCCCTCCATCTTGCTGTTTAGATTATGGGTTATTTTGAAACGACTTTCCAGACTCTCAATCAGCCCTCCAGTGGCTCTACATTTTATACAATTTATCTATTTTCGACCCAAATTTCACACTTGCTATAATTTTCACGTAAAATACTATTTTAGGAACGCTAAGCGTTTAACACCGTCACGTCGTTAACCCCATCACGTCGTTATGTCCGAATCTATAGTTGGCAATAGTATACTATATCTGACAAAACCCGATTTCCAAGGATCTGTAACTAAGCCTCCAAAACAGCTAAATACTTGATTCTTTTCGGTCAGTCGTCTAAAATCTGATAAAAACGAAACAAAAAACAACAATCGATGCAATGCCATTTGCTGAAAAGAAACTTCAAAATGACACAATTTACGATTGTTGTTCCGGTATATCATTCTTCAGTGTTGATGGACAGCCTTAACTATTAAATCATTTTAAAGAATGGTGGCTCATTTTGTTTGCTCTGGGAGCCTTATCCTTTTTCTTTTAAAACTAAAGATTCACTTAATTTAGAATTTTAAAAACCAAGCCCATTTCTTCTTTTGGATTTCTCTGCAGGTATTGAAATAGTGTTTATTTTCACTAAATATAAGAGTACGAAGTGTATAAAATTTTACTTAGATCATTTCATTCCACAAATCACTATTTCTGCAAGCAAAAGAGTCAGTTGAGGTAATTTCAGAAATTGTATTACGTTTCAGTGTAGTTTTTATATTACCTCTAATTTTGCCATATCAGATCTAAATTTTCATTTAATTTTATGTATGGGTTGAAGAATCATTGTTCAGTATTTTCAACGGCAGTTTTTTAAATAGTCATTAGTTAAGCCCATAATAGATCAACAGTTAAATCCCCACAGAGTATGAGAATACTGAAAATGAAGAAAAGGAAAAATTATATGGACCTTTAATATATTTCGGTAAATTTTATTGATGAATGTTATATAAAAAAATGTTTCACGTAATATCTAATCATTAGTCTTAGCTCAATTTCAAGAACGTTTCACTAAATAAAGGATGCAGCTAGATAAAATTGTACTCGAACTAAGTTAATAAAAATTTAGACAATATAAATGAATAGTTTCGTGGGAGCGTTATATCGCGTAATTTTTGTGTACGATGATACTCGTTTTTGCTCGCCAAATGGTTAAAAATCACTGTTTTAGTCAAATTTATATTGGTGTATGTTATGTAATGCAGTTAGATTTTCTGGATGGCAACATTTGTTAATTTCTACAACTTGAAACAGTTATAAATGTGCCCTTGATCGAAGCTTCGCGGTAAATATTAGGCAGGGCGCTTGTTAGCTAAGGTGATATAGAAGGCTGAATTTTTGTACATTTATAACATCGGCCATCTAACAGAACATAACGTAGTCGGATTTTTATTCCCCTCCCCTCTGCGATTGAAATCATGGGTTATTTTGAACCGACTTTTCAGAATTTCAAGCAACCCTCCAGTGGCTCTACATTTTATACATTTCATATATTTTATCTATTTCGGGCCTAATTTTAACAATTGTCCTAATTTTTTCTTGAAATGTTATTTTAACGCGAAACGTTTCGCTCCATCTAATCCTGATGTCCGAATCTGTAGTTGACTATTGTATGCTATATCTGACAAACCCGATTTTCAAGTCCCGTCTGTAACTTAGCCTCCAAAACAACTATATACTTGATTCTTATCGCTCGGTAAAGCCCGTCTAAACGCTGACAAAAACAAAATGAAAAAAAAAAGTACAATCGGTGAAGTAGCACTTAAGAAAAATGAACTTTACAATGGCACATTTTACAATTGTCGTTCCGGTATTTTATTCTTCAGTGTTTTCCGACCTATAGTCTTAACTACTGAATGATTAGTGGCTCATTAGGGGTTGTGGTGTGAGGCACACACTTTTCTTTTAAAACTAAAGATACATTTGATTTAGAATTTTCTAAACTGAAGAAAATATAAATGATGCAAGGCGGTACAGTACAATTTGTAATGCCTGCTATATTTTTGTTATATAATCATGCTGATATATCGTTTTGTTTCTGGTTCGTAGTAAAAGATATAAAATGAGTAATAGATGAAACAAATTCTAAGAAATATTTTGCAAAAAACTTTTTTTACCGTGGATCGGAGCCAAATTTTCATGCAAAGTTGGAAAGATTTGTGATTTAAAAGTTATTTTAAAGTGTCGAACAGGAGTTTTTTAATTCCGTTCAGAAAAGCAAACGATAATATTAAATTAGGGGCTTAAGGTTCTGCGCGTAATACGATCTTATTTTGAATTTAGTAGTGAATCATGAAACTGTAATGCGAAATACCGATTTTATCTGCTTTGCTTCTTTCCTGATCATACTTTTTATTTTCCATGTTATTTGATGGGATATAGTATATAGCCATAGCGGTTTTTACCATACGCAAAGCAGGCAATTTCTGGGCAATTATTCACGCGTCCCTTTTCCTTACCTCTTCAACATTTCGTATAACTTTTGAAATACCTAATATTATCCTTTACCGCTACGTTTCGGCTCAGCAGATATCCGTCTGAGTAGAACAGCATATAATAATTTAAATGAGATTTGAATATTTTGGAGGCCATACAGTCCTATTACAAATTAAACAAATTGGAAATCCTGATAATTATGTTCCATTATAAAGAAAAATATTTGTTAAAAAATTTTGACAAGATTTAATTGTATACAATCGGCCCTACACGTGTTAATAGTTCCTTTGATTAAGCCTATTTTTTTCATTTGGATTTCTCTGCAGGTATTGGATACATTTTTATAGGTTTCAATAATTTCTTATTAAAAAATTTTATATATTAAAATGTTTCATTTATTCGATATCTGAAAAAAAAGTAATAAATGCTACGCCAATAAAAGACAGCTAGACAGACTACAATAGCAAAATTGTACTCGAACTCTGTAACTGAAAAGTTAGACAACATGCATGAATAAATAAAATGATGTTTCGATGGTACGTTATATCACGTTACTTTTTGTTTAGGAAGATACGCGTGTATATATGGCACGTGAACCTCTTACTGCCTTAAATGCAGCCCGTGGTTCAAAATGGTTAAAAATCACTGATTTAGTCAAATTTGTTTTGGTGTATGTCATGTAGTGCAGTTAAATTTTGCGGGATGGCAAAATTTGTTTATTTTTAGAACATGAAACAGTTATGGATGAGTCCTTGATCGAAACTTCGCGGAAATTGTTGGGTAAGGGGCTTGCTGGACTTACAAATTCTCACGAATCCAAAGAAGCGTTGGTTCAAATACTGCCAGAAATATTAAAACCATTGACCCATCTTTTCTATTCATCGCCTGCTGGTAAACTATACAATGAAAACACTTGAGGAAAAGAATGCAGTGTACCCAAAAACTTTAAACGCTGCTTATTCAACGCCTTTTAACATTTACTCTATTGAAATCGACACACATATTGAAATTAATGAAATATTGTGAATATCTTATACTAGGGGTTGTCATTACCCAAATTACGACCTCATGTCACAGACTCAATATATACATTTTTACTTCAATTTAAAATTTAAAATAAAAACTCAAATCTAAAGGTCTATGTGGCCTTTCTACTCCCCCTAATTGAGAGAAAATTTTGTTTAACAAAGTTTAATTGCGTCCCTAATTTTATAATTTGTTTATATTAAAATTCAGTGACGCAGTATAAAAGCTACTAAAGTTATAATTATTCGATATTACTAACACTTAACAATGATTAATAAATGTTGTTCCTTGATAAATTCTGCCACCTGTTAAATTCATAACCAGCTGTCTCCCATTAATTAACATCTTTAACTGTGATACCAGCTGTGATTTATTTTTTCATTTTTTCTTAGCATTAATGTCTTATCATTACCTATTAATTTATACATGCACGTGCTAAGGTAACTCAGATATAATCGATTACCTAAAACTGCAAGTGATATCGCTCTCATGAATTTACCAATCGATTAATCAATAAAATATTCTGTGAATCGACATATCAATACTTTGCCAGTATAATATGAAGCCGAAACATAACGCCAAGGAGAGGTCCAGAAGGGAAGCTAGGAACACAAACAAATAATGTCGAAAAACTGAGAGAAACCATACTTGATAATAATTTTATGAGATTTACTAGAGGAGACTTGCATTGTCCTGTGGCTAATACGGAATAACCAAATATTCTTATAGGGTCACCATACATCTTGGCTTAAGCAGAGTAAACACAGTTTATTCCTGCAGGTTCCTTATTTTTTCGGTTACGTAATAAGTGCAAAAGTAAAAATCTGATGTGGGCAGCACATGACTTTCCCAGCAGACTTATATCCACGTTCTCTTTATTTTAATTAAATTTAATTCACTTTTATTTCAATTTTCGTTCTCATTTGGTAACTGGACTTATTTTCAAAGGTGGCGTAGAGAAAATACGAAAAAACTAAAGTATCTCGAGAACTGTTAGTCCAAGTGTAATGGGGTTGGTCGAATTCTTTTCATCGTTAAAAATTACGTATAACACCAGCATTTATTAGCAGTAGCATACATAGTTTTTTATTTTAGATTTTGACGATTTTTGCGGGACATTTTGCAAAACAGGGCAGGTTATTTTTTTCCGAATCTTATCAAAATCTAATCAGCACCAGAGTAACACACAAGCGACTATCACCCGAATTCTGTGAAATTCGGTCCATTAGTTTTTCATCTAGAGTGGATACAGGTAATTTTTGCGGGCCATTTCGCAAAAGAAAAGGCGGGTTATTTTATTTCGAATCGTACAAAAAACTAATCAGCACCAGGGTCACACCCAAGTGTCTTACCTAGCAAATTTTATGAAATTCGGCCCATTAGTTTTTGAGTTAGAGTGGAAACATACATTGCACAGACACACAGACAGAAACACACATAGACGTCACGCTAAAAATATTTTTTTCGTATTCTAGAGGTCTCGAAACGTGTAGCTCCGTCGAAAACTCGAGTTACGATTTTCGGCATGATTCTAATAATTTCCCTATACATTGCCAGGTATTGCAGGGAAATTAAGATAACATACAATAAATGTTAATAAATACATTCAATTTTACTCAGGTTAAATTTAAAAGAAATTCGAATTCGATATTATTATTCTATTTTGCTTTTGTTCATGATGCCATTTATGTCTAGCCAATATTAAGTTCAATTATTTATGATTAAAATATTATGACACACGAAAGTAAAACATCACAATATTTTACGTAATTAAATATATATAATAACTCATTATGTCACTAAATATGCCAAGATATGAATAAGTTGTGTTCACGTGATTATACAGCTATGTTTCGATGTCACCAGAGAGGTACGAGGTAATGAAGTTTGTACAAATAGTTTTCTGGGAATACAATATCAGTAACATACAGTATACAGTGAAGCGGCTTCTGATTATAACAGAGTGTAACATATCAGCTACATTCCGGTTCCGGACATAATCCCGACAGCCGAAATCCCGACAAGCCAGAATTCCGACAGCCGGAATCCCGACAAGCCATAATCCCGACAGGGTCGAAATCCCGACAAGTCAAAATCCCGACAAGGTCGAAATCCGGACAAGCCAAAATCCCGACAAGGTCGAAATCCCGACAAGCCAAAATCCCGACAGCCGAAACCCACTCTTGCACAGACTAATACAACACACGTCACTAGGGTTAGAATTTACTAATCAGCACCCCCCCCCCCCCCACACGCACATGCGCTGGACTCACGCTGGGCCCACGCACATGGCTCTCTACGCCTATATGTATAGCTTGATCAAAATTATCGGCGTTTTTACATCTCTACATTTTACAAATTAATAGTTTTAATCACTAAATCATAACAATTATGCCATTACTGAAATAAATTTTGACAAATTGAAATGACAAAGATTAAAATGATATAACAGGTCGGTATAAGATTTAGGAAATTCATTTTATTAAAAAAGAAAAAAAAACACTTACACATTCTGCATACGTTCAAATAGCATATTCAAATAGCATATGGCCATTGTCGTAGCAAGCGGATGGAGACAAGAGGGAGTGTGAGTCCAGCGAGTCTAGCGCATGTGCGTGGGGGGGGGGGGTGCTGATTAGTATATTCTAACCCGTGTGACGTCACTGTGATGACCGCCTTAGTGTTGTATTAGTCTGTGCAAGAGTGGGTTTCGGCTGTCGGGATTTTGGCTTGTCGGGATTCTGGCTTGTCGGGATTTCGACCTTATCGGGATTTTGACTTGTCGGGATTTCGACCCTATCGGTATTTGGGAATGTCGGGATTTCGGCTGTCGGGATTCTGGCTTGTCGGGATTTCGGCTGTCGGGATTACGACCCAGACCCGCTACATTCATATGCAACAGTTAAGCAAAAAATGGAAAAATTTGCATATTCGGTGAAAGAAGCAACATGTAGCCACAAAATTTGCATACATGACAGACGCACAGAAACTAGCCCGCCGGAAATATTTTGTATAGCAACATTTTAGCAATGAAACATATTAGGTATAAAAACAGTTTTGAGCAGAGCCCATATCCCCACACAGAGCTTCTTAACTTCTTTTTTTGCCATTTACGTAATTTATTAATATTCCTAACTTATAATTTATATAAATTGTTTTGCATATCACAAAAATTAATTACATTTTAAATGATCGTTACAGTAATGCATATTCAGTATACTTCCATTGGTTACTCCACTCCGTTTAAGTCCTCCAATCCCTTGAGTGACGCCTTATCGAGGTTTGTATTAAATGCAATTGGTTTGAACTTGAATCAAAGGTTACTTTTATGTCAAATGATTTTATGTCTTTCTTATTTACTGGATATTAATATCGTTATTAAATGGGTTGCATAAACTTATTGAAAAAAAATCACTCACATCTGCCTCCCAGCAGAACTCATGCCATTAATATATTCACACACAAGCGAACCAGGATCGAGAACTCAATAACTTTCGGCCCGACCCATTATATTTGTATCCATATCTGGCGAGTATATGTTATACTTGTCGTGACAAATCCCGATTTTTTTGAAACCCTGTATATGAAGTTAATTATAGTTTTTCTTTACCTCTACGGTAAAGTTAGCTTTATCGGGAAAATAGTTGACTTGAATATAAGACTTTTACACGGATAGCCCTCTCCCAGCTACAATGTCACTTAGATCATTTTTCTAGGCTAGTCATCCTTTTTGACTTAAGAGTACAACTAATGCAACTAGAGCACCAAACTAATTGCACCAAAGGACCTTTTTCAGAAACCATTAAGGAATTCCAATCCCTCTTAAGTGCTTTGTCTGGCCATAATAAAGTAATTTGCCTGCAGTGGATACCTCCCTACTGCAACATCGAGGGTAATTAAAGAGCTGATATGTTGGCCAAAAAAGAGTCAAAAATGTTTTCAAACATCAAATTCTGAGATTCCGTATTATACTACCAAGTCAATAATTAAAACTACTAATCTGGCAAATGAACTAACTCTCAGAGAGGAATTCCCAGAAAACTTGATTGAACAGTATTTCAGGCTGTCCTGATTGGCCAAGGAGGTAAGCCATAGCGGAATTTCGCCTTGCTGCCGTGATTTCGCCATGATTGCCTTGCTTAACATCTGCTTAGTGAACCTTGTTGCAAGATTTGCAATCTTCGGGTGGTTATGAACAAGGCTCATTAGCATCACTGCCCCTGCGCTCTCAACTACAGCAATGAAAGAACGACACTGGGAACCGAGGGACCGACTGAGTTCAACAACTTTCTCCTGCTGCCCTTTGTTCTTGTGTTGCCCTTTGTTCTCCTACTGCCCTTTGTTCTTCTGTTGCCCTTTGTTCTTCTGTTGCCCTTTGTTCTTCTGTTGCTCTTTGTTCTCCTGCTGCCCTTTGTTCTTCTGTTGACCTTTGTTCTTCTGTTGCCCTTTGTTCTTCTGTTGCCCTTTGTTCTTCTGTTGCCCTTTGTTCTTCTGTTGCCCTTTGTCTGCTTTTTTGTTTCAGTTCGTCTTGTTTTGTGCCCACCATTTGAAATATATAATAACCTTCCAAATACGGGCCTCAAATGAACTAACTCATCGAACATTAACATATTCTTAACAAAAATATGCATCCCAAAGAAACCATTATTTTGAGTAATCAGTATTTATGATAGAAATGATTGTGAATTTCAGCGGATCATTGATCACATTCATTGATGATGAATATTTCCAGATCGATGGTTCGATATCGAGTCGGAAAAGAAAGGGGCTTTAAGATATTGGCTATGAAAGGTCAAATGGGCTTCTAAGCAGGTAGAGATTTAATGGCAGGAACTAATAAATACTTGTAAATATTTAAATAAACTTATGACTAGACGTCCTTAAAAATAACTCCATGAAATATTACAAACCATATAGACTTTTGTGATGCATGGAATTAAAATAACCAATGATCAAAAACGAATTTTTACAAATGTGTGCTATCTATTTATTCTAATTTTGTAAAAATTTCCGTTCTTATGCAGGGATAGATTGTATAAAATAAATATATTTTTGTAGTATGATTTTGAAGAAATGTTATGACACAAAAGTTTGATGCATGGGGATAAAGGGAAGGAGTTAAAACGTCTTGGTGGTAAAACACCAAATTCGTTTGCGACAGTAATTCAAGAACTGGGGTAACTTTTAAAGTATTCTAATCCACCCGAAGATATACGTTCTGACAGTGCACACGGGTCACGCGGTTAAATAATGTTTATTTAAAGTATACATCTTTCAAAAACATATCAGTTCAGTGACTCTCAAATAGAATATTACTAAGTAAAAGTAAAATTGTATGGAAACACGTCAATTTAGCAATTTAACTTTGCCACCGATGAAGGACTTAATAATGTCCGAAAGCGCTCTGGATGTATAATTTTATATACGTCATCAATGGTGCGTTTTTATTAAAGACATTTTAATTAACCAAATCTGGTTGTCTTTATTTTTCAAGTTATTACTAAGTATTCAAATTTAATTTGATTTATTTTTGTCCTATAATTCTCTACCCTGTTCTACAACTAGAAAAAAGATTTATTATTAGGTAACTTTAATTTAAAAATAATCACAAATACATATACTAAATGCTACGTTTCTCTGTTCAAGTACTATCGTAGAATACGACGTTCCAGAACGCTGTGTCACACAAGAAAAGGCCGCAGTGTAAAAGTTAGGAAAAGCAGACAACTGCTGAACATCTATACAAAAGTGGCTTGAAATTTCACCAATGTTAATTTTCCTGAGACGCTCGTCGCAGTTATCACGTGGATTTCTTTTCTTTTTACTTAGGCTTGGGCGTGAGTGTACTAAGTTTTTAGTAAACCGCGTCGGGCAAAAGTAACTTACGATGGAAGTGCAAAGGACTATCACAAAGGTGGAGGAACTCTTCATTTCACCAGTGAGAGCAGAAGGATTTCGAGCATGGAAGGAGTTAGTGATACAGCATGGTAGATATTCGAGCGAGCAGATTTCTGCGGAGCCAGTGAAGATCGACGTGGAAATTTTGAGAGATTGGAGAGGTAGACATGGCTGGAGAAAGCTTATGGAGGACATTTCTGTGGATTTTACTCAAGATCTTCGGTACAATATGGACGGGATAAAGATTGTGGAGCCAGCTGCCGTGAAAATGGCGCAAGGAGCGTCAGCCAAGCACGTGGAGCAGCGGGTGACTAAAGACAAGATGGAGTGGGCCGAAGTCATGGAGGACCAGGACCAGGCTCAAGGAGAGTCGGATTCCACATCGGAGGGCGATGAAACCCCAAGTGCAGCTGTTTACGAGGCAGCGTACATCAAGACCCTGGGACGTGGGAGTGACCAGATCAAGAAAGACACCACCGAGTGGAAAATATACAGCCATTTCAAGGTTTATGACTGGATCATCACCAGACTGGAGATGGATCTGGAGGAGGACGAGATCGACTTCGATCGGGCCAAGATGCTCAGGACTATAATAACAGGTACCATTTCTGACGCTAATCTGCTAGCCAGCCACCCTAACATTAGTACTTTAACTAATAGGAAATCTTATGATCTTGTATATGATATGTGTAGAAATAGGAAAACTAAATCTGAAGATGAGTTATATCTGAAATTTAAGCACGAAATGTTTAGCAAACTTGAGGGGTATATCACCCAGCCTAAATCCAAAAAATTAAAAACTTCTGATAGTAGTAAACCTTCTACTTCTAAATCAAATTCCCAGGAAATTCAGACTAAAAATAAATTCAGCAAACTTAACGACGAGGAAGTCGAAATGACTGATGCGCCCCGACTCCCCTAAGGAAAAAGTCGCGTCCTTCTACGTGGACTCCACAATTAATTGGGGAGCCCTAATAGAGGACTTAAACAAATCACTAGATAATAAAGTTCAGGGTCTTCTCATGGGGAGAGTGATCCGGATCACTCCTGGGTCCGTTGAGGACTACAGGAGTGTGCAGGCTCACTTAACCCGTGAGGGGATTCCTTTCAGCTCCTTAAACCTAAAAACGGATAGGCCGAGGAAGGTAGTAATAAAGGGCTTGCCCACTAACACCAGCATTGAGGATGTAAAAAAAGAGCTTGCCACGCTAGGCTTTAAAATTGTGAGGATTACTCAGCTAAGAAATAGACGAGATAGGACCCCCCTCCCCATCTTCTTGGTCGGACTTGAGCCGGCGGAGGGATGGGCGAGGATTTATGAAGTAAATTCCCTGTTTTCTATGCAAATTAAAGTTCAACTTTTTAAGGCAAGAGGCCATAAAATGTGTTACAATTGCCAACTTTGGAACCATCATTCTGACCAGTGTACCCTCCCCCCCCCCCGCTGCCTTAAATGCGGCGAAGATCATCCCACGAGAAACTGTACAAAAAATAGAGACACCCCGGCGAAATGCGCCAACTGCGCAGGATCCCACCCGGCAAATTTTAGGCACTGTCCCCAAAACCCCTGGTTTAGGAAAAAAACCCAGGAATTGAAAAAAATCCAGCAAACTACAAAAACTGTAAAAACTTCACCCACCCTTGGCGAGGATAACTTCCCCCCTTCCCACTAAGAGATCCCCCCCCCTGCACAGGAAGTGCCGGCAACTGCCGAAACGGTAGAAGGAACTACTGGCGAGCACTTAGTCCAAGCGCAACCTGGGCTGGACAAAAACCCTCAAACCGCGAGTGGAAACACTTTTCTTGAGTTTTTGAGTCTCTACAAAGAGGTAGAAAAATATGTAGATATAAGTAAAATCAGTAGCATTCTTAAAGATGTTGTACAAATTCTGAAAAGTGAGGAGGATGCTATGACTAAAACATTCCAAATTGTTGATATGGTCGCAAAAATCCTAAAAAATCAACCCCCCCAAATCTAAGTTTTGCTTTCTTTTGGCTGGCTTTCTGTGTTATCTCATTATGGTCACTACCCTCATTACCTGTTCAAGCATTTGGACTTTCGCTACGTGCCTCATCACCTGTTCAAGCATTTGGACCTTCACTACGTGCCTCAACACCTGTTCATCAACAGTTCAAGCATCGGGACTCCTCCCACATGCCTCATCATCTGTTCACCACCTGTTTCAAACATTAGGACTTTCCCACGGTCTCACTCCGTGCTGATTGTGTATGGACTTGTTCTCGCGTGCTTCACGTGCTTGGCGCCAGCTCTTGCGACGATGCCCCGCCTATCAGGGGACGTTCTACTTCTACGGACTTTTCAAGTATACAAGTAATGTTAAAGCTACAGTACAACGAATCACACAGCACAGAAGATAAAGGCGGCAACGCCAGGTGCTTCATCAACGACGACGACGGAGGTACGTTTCTCTGTTGTGTCTTATGACAACAGATGGCGCTTTACTAACACTAGCGACACCAAGATATAATTCTCAAAACATTTAATCCATTTTCAAGTTTTTCATCCATAGGATTTTTATGTCCATCTCTTTAATTCCGTGGTTTGGTGTATCAACATTTGACATTTACAGAATGTATATAAGAATATATAATATTTTGGTACGAATTATTTCGCACAGTTAATTTTTGAACGGACTCAGTATCAGCAATGACAGTATCAGCAATAATAGTATTAGCATATAATATCTGTATGAAGTCTTAACGCAAAGCTAACTTGGGTACAACAGTAGAAGTCAGTAATTTTTCACTCTGTTTTCTCCTAATACGCCCATTAGTGATCTCGATAACAAATTCGCTTTTGAACATAAGAATTAAATAAAGTATGTAGAGTTTTGAAATAAAATTGTATAGCTCGATTGACGGGAACGAAAATAATAATGCCAATAAGAAATATATGATATTAAAATCTTCAAATTACAGTGATTAGAATTTTGATTATAAGAATTACTATAAATTATATTTAGTTCTAGTTTTTCACATAATGTATATCTACGCATAAAATTTTAACTATACATAAATTACTTATACATAAAATTTTACTACGCACAGTGGAAGTATTCGTTTTTGAGCTATCGCTTTACGACCTCTCTCTCTCTCACACACACACACACACAGATACACACATATACATCAGACCTCTTTCCAAAAGAGTTCAAAATATATGCTTAAAACGTGCCCTTGCATTCGAAAACAAATCTCAAATTTGAACATTTTTGGGATAAACAATACGTTTTCTATGCAATAGTCTAAGAAGGTAAAAATTACTTATTTAGCAGCTGCAAGGATGCAACCGAAGATTATCAAGTTTGCAACCAAAATCATAACTCTAACACGGGTTAGAGTCATAATTTTGGTTGCAAAATTTCCTTTCATAACTTGCCCTGCAGCCACATGCTTAAAATAAACTCACAGAATATCATTATCGTATTTTTGACCAACATTATGCACCCCAAGGTAGCCAATCAGCAATTACGATAGAAATGCGGGTACACTTCAACGAATCATCGATCAAATTAATCGATGAAGGATCTTCCTGAACCATTGGATCGATATCCGGTTAGAAAAGAAAAGGGGATAAATATATCGGTTGCGAAAGGTCAGGGAATGTCTATTAGGTAAAGATTTAAAGGCAGAAACTATTAAATTATTTATAGTCACGTGATATATGCTGGTGGAAGTTCGTAAATCAGCGATAACACGATGTAGAGAACTATATTGTACAATCATTAACAAAATATAATCTGTGCTGAATGAGATATTTAGTCAATGATCGCTAAGAGATCCTTCAATTAACCATACTTTATTTATGTTAATTTTGCTTGAAATATCATTCGAATACACCGATCGATGAAGATGTATTTATAATTGCATGATATATGAGTATACGGCACGATAGGGTGTAAGTAAGAGAAGACCACCCCTTTATAACATGCATATTTTCTTTGTTGAAAAAGGTTAGCCCCTATTTCACGACTTTCTTAGGGGTAGACCAGAAGCATTTTTAATGGAGGGGGGTGGGATATTGATGGACTATGTTTATAATGAAGCAAAGGGCAAGAAAAATCAGGGAAGACCGAAGCGAAATGGTTTATCTATCGTTTGTGTAGCATAAAGAACTTGTTATGGCCGAAAATTAGTACGCTGGCTCTAAGTCACTTCAAAGAACCTAAATCACATGAACCGCCTCCAGAAGAATACTCTGTTAATTAATTAAATATTGATCGATGATTTGTACAATGTCCAATATTAATTGTGGATTTAATCATAAGAATATTTAAACATTAATAATTATGATAAAAATTAAATTTGAGTAAAAAGATGTATCTTCATTATGCAAAGTTAAATATTTTATCGAGTGTATGTTAATCAGTTTTGCTTTCAGTATAACATGGATCATATAACACACAATGGTGGGTTATCACAACTGCAAGTATTTACGACAATCGCGACAAGTAAATTTATTACCTTCCTTATATACATAATGTATAAGGAAAGTATTTTGACGGGGTCGAAAATTCGAATTCGAGTTTTCGACGGGAGAGCACGTTTCAAGCATCCCTGATCACGAATCGAACATTTTTGAAGTGATGTGTGTGTGTGTGTGTGAAAGTATGTGTGCGTATGTGAAAATGTGTGTGTGTGTATGTGCGTATATGTGTGAAAGTATGTGTGTGTATGTGAAAATATGTGTGTGTGAAAGTATCTGTGTGTGTGTGTCAGTGAGTCTGTGGAGACTATAACTGACGAACAAATGGACCGATTCGTACGACATTTGGTACAAAAATTGCAATCCGTAAACACTGGAAGCCTATTGTTTCTATAAGGAATCGAATGTTCAGAACCTCCCTAAATTTTCGAGTGAAATTTTGAAAAAATCGTCAAAAAATCAAAACCTCTAATAAAATTACGCAAATAGACATTTCTTATGTAATTTTTCATTAGAAAACGATTGACATAAATTTTAGAACGCTAACATGAACCGTTCTCGAGATATTGCACATGTTTAAAAAAAATTCAAAAAGTCATGTAAAATAAAAAAAAATATTTCCAATTGAGAAACATGTTCAATTTTCATATGTAATACCATGCGATAAATTTGGTGACATCATTCTAGTCGATATAGCTTGTTCCATTCATGAAAAGAGATACTTTGAGTAATACTTTTGTATTTGAACGCTAATAATCATTTATCTGCTGTAAGAATAGCTCATTTCTTAGCCCATAACGCTTGGCGAGATTTTGGAGACGAAATTGGTGAAATGTCGCCCACTTGGCGACTTTTTTAAATGTTGCTAAATTAACGAAAAACCCGCCAAATGTATAAAAATGAAGCTAAATCAATGAAAATGAAGACCCATTGACGAAAATTAAATATCTTGGAAAGAATATAAATATCTACTATAAAAATAATCTATCTTTTTTACTGTAAAAGTAGTAAATTCATTGCATTATATAAGGAAAGTGGTGTGCTGCCCACGTCAGAATTTTTTAATATGTGTCACAGTCTGGAAGAAATATTAAGAGTTTAAATGATGAGAAAATAAACCCGGAAGCAAAACGTAATTTTAAACTTACATCAGGTATTAATGAATGAAAAATTCAAAATGTTATTGTTTTAAAATGAAAAATGTAAAAAATCGTTTTTTGCTCCATTGTACCCCAAATGGGGGTCAGGATGGGGAACCCATATTTTTTTTTACTGTATGATTGACAAAATTTATAAACAAGTCAAGGATTCGCCGCTTTCTATTCCAACATATCAGTTTTGGGCCCACTTTTCACACTTAATACTTGAAACCCTACTTTCATCGGAGGTTGAATATAGTTTACTACAATACAAACACACTGAGTGCCTCCTGAGTAATGCTGAATGAGTAATGGCTAATGGCTATGATATCTCTCAGCAATTTTTTGGGCTTTGTTTCTGTTTAATTTGTAATAGTATGTGTCTCTGTCCCCTGCCCGCTACGCTTCACCAACCCTCCGTAACTCGCTTCACGCCCATATCTCCTAAAAATTCTACTTTAAAAAATCTCTTTTCTATTCCTACCTATTTTCCACAGGAGGGAAAAATCAGGGATTTTTTCCAACCCGGGAATCCCAAAACTGAATTCATTGATTCTTGATTCAGAGATCCACAGATCACTGTGAAACATAGCCGTGATGCAAAATTGTTTTAGTGATGTTATTAGCCCTCCCCGGGGACATATCACCCTTCCCCGGGGATGAATTGCCAAACATGGTATCAATCGAAAGATTTTTGCAAGCCCTTTAAAGTGACAGGTAACACACTATAATTGTAATCACTTGAATCCATGATCCCAATGATTTTTCAAATTTTTTTTTGTAAAATTTGAAAAAAAACAAAGGTACTAAAAATGGATTCTAGATAGAACATTTTGTATGTTCATTCGAAAATAATTTTTTTTTCTTTTATTTCGAGCGAATTTTATTCGAAATTTTATATCTTTTTGACATGGCAGCATAAGACAAAATTTGACATAATCATGCATAAAATGGTTTATTTACTGCTCAATGATCACGAAACTTAATGAGTTTCAATTATTGTTGTGAAAAATAGCCGCGATATAATTTTTTTTTGCTCGAAACACCACTAACCTCCACAGCAAGTCACTCCCCTCCTTCTCTCCGGCTTCGGGGCACACATTGTCGAGTATGGTATCAATCGGAAGATTTTTTTTCAAGTCCTTTAAAGTGGCGGGTAACCCGCTATAGTTGTAATCATTTGTACCCAAGATACCGATTTTTCAAATTTTGTCTTGTAAAATTTGAAAAAAAAATGAATTCTGATATGAGAAAGTCGAGTTGGGTCACACTTGAGTTAATGCATTATGTTTGCTTGATTGAAGCGCCTTTCGCAGCAGGGTTGTTTTCTTTTCTTTATCTAACAGCTTTCTCCTATACTACGTTCAGCCACAATAACGTTGCTCGAAAAAACGTGGCATAAACACAGCCGCCCATGTTATTCTTGCACTTGTGTCAGATAGAAACTTATTTAAAAACATGCTTTCTTAAATGGGTTAAACATTAATTGAGAAAAAAAAATTAATACGTAACTTTTGTTTAAACAATTCCGATTATTACAGTAGCATATACATGATTTCTTTCGCGACGTTTTTCGGTAAACTGTCAACGACGAGTAGTGGTCGACCCATAGTCGATTACTGCTATGTCGACAACTACCGGTCTCTGTGGTCAAAACGTCAACCCATATTGTTCGAGTGTAATAGAGCGCCACAGGCGACTCCAGACGCCCTTATGGGAAATAGAACCTCTACGACGCTCTACCCCGTTATCCCATTCCACCTTGGTCTCCTTATATAATAAACATAACTTGACAATCCTTAAAGGGGTTCAACCGACACCACAAGACTAATCCAAGGATTCTTTTCAACGAACTAATACTCGAAATAAACAAAAATCTGATGTGAGCATCACATGCATTTCCTTAGGGACCCAAATTCATTTTCTCTTTATGCCTCTAATAATTCATTAAACTGAGTCAAACTGCACAAAATAACACGCATAATTATTCAAAATTACACTGAATTTACACTTTCAACTTTGTCTCCGTCTGCATTTGGTAACTGTGCTTATTTACAAAACCCGCGTAGCAGAAATGCAACAAAACTCCAATATCTCGTGAACTGCTAGTCCTAGAGTAATGGGGTTGGCCTTATTCTTTTCAATGTCAAAAATTACTTGTTTAATAGACACATTTCATTCATGCATTTGAGCATACGAAATCTTTTATCTAAATGTTGTCGATTTTTGCGGGCCGCTTCGCAGAAAGGGGCAGGTTATTTTTCCGGATGGGTACAAATATCTTATCAGTACCGAAATAGTTCAGAAGTCACTTATTTATAAAATTTTGCGAAATTCGGTCAATTATTTTTTTAGCTATAAAGGATACATGCAATTTTTAAGGACCTTTTTTTTTTAAAAAAAAAAAGTTTTATCCGTGATAGTACCAAAAGCTAATCAGCACCAGGGTCACCCACAAGTGACTTACTACAAATTTTTATGAAATTTGGTCCATTAGTTTTTGAGTTAGAGTGGATACATACATTGTACAGACAGAAGACGGGCAGACAGACACTCTCACACAGACGTCACGCTAAAAATTGTTTTTTCGAGTTCTAGAGGTGTCAAAATGTGTAGATCCGTTGAAAATTCGAGTTGCGATTTTCGATATGATTACAATACTTCCCCTATACATTACCATGCATTGTAGGGAAAGTAATAAAAATTCGCTCAAACTACTGTTTAAATTTTCTGAAATTTTAAATACAACGTAAGTAACAGCATAATAATAACTTAGAACACCTCATAAAAGGCAAGAGCGAAGTAACTACTTTGCCTACTTTATCCTAAAGAAGACATTTTTTCCTCCGGAATAGAAAGGTACCTTTATGTATTTGTCTTGTACTGTTACTAACGAAGTCTTCGAAATTCCATTGAAGTCGCAATACAATTACTTTCATTCTCTTACAACTAAACGATGGCGTATTAGATCCGCAGCAAAATATTTTTGGCATAATTTTGGCAATTAATTAAAATTGGGAGCTTTTGGTAAGTTACGAATGGGAACAAAAGGCTTTATTCATGCTCACATGTAAAATCTCCATCAAACTGCAACTGACATTGAATTAATATCGTTTAAAATGAGTGACTATATTTATCATAACAATATTATTATCATATAATTATATTATCATAATGTATATTATATATATTATTTATATATATATTATATTAATATATATATATATTATATATATATTATGTATATATATATAAATATATATATTAATATATATATATATATATATATGTGTATATATATATATATATATATATATATATATATATATACATATATATTAATATATACAGATATATTAATATATACATATTAATATATACAGATCTGTATATCCTCCGAATATTCGAACACGTTTAAAATGTATAGGGTTCTCATATTCATTGATTGATTATAATAATCGTATAAAATGATTTTCAAAACGTTTCTTTCCTTACAGAAATATTGTGCCACAAACTCTCTCTCTCTCTCACACACACATACACAGAGAGACAGAGAGAGAGAGAGAGAGAGAGAGCGAAACCGCCTCAAAATTTTTCGAATTCGAATTTTCAACCCTGCCACAATACTTTTCCTACACATTACCATTACGCTATGTATGTAGGGAAAGTAATTAGACTTATGTCGGGCAAGTTGCCAATAACGACGATTTTAACGGGAAAAGTCATTCTATATAAAGACAGTGGATCAAATGAGTTAATTCCTACGTGTAATCACATGTTAAAAATAACCGCACATATTTTTAATTACCCCATTTTCGGAATGACATTGAGTTTGAAGGATATTATTAAACATGAAATGGAAGATAAATGTTCGATGTATTGCAATTTGGCTCAAAAGAGAAATTTGCTAGTGAAGCGTGCGGGTTGTTCCTTTTTCGATTTAAATATTATCATATTATCTAAAACGGTCACGACAGGTTCTGTCTATGCGAGAACGCTTCAACGGACTGTGTTATAAGTTTTGGATTGTTGCAATTAGAATAGCTATGAATTCTTCATGTGAAGGCGGTAACAGCGACAAAAATAGACCGACCATCTAGAATGCAACGTGATTGTGTATTTCCACCCCCACCCCCCTAAACCCCCACGGAATGCTAGAGAATTTAAATATTGCACAGTTATAGTATTGAAAGAATCTAACAGAGTTATATTTCTATTTTACCTACCTTCCGGGAGTGAAAAATATGGGATTCATTTTAAAACTTTATTTCTAGGCATTTTAGAAGCACCCACGGTGACATAGAAGGCGGAATCCTTGCATACTTATTGTATAGTTTAAACCTAAATGTTCAAACACTGAAAAATACTAAAATAGGCAGGTGATTAAGCGTAAAATAGGCAGGTGATAACGCCATAATGTGCGGCAAAAATAGGCAATTATTAAGTGCAGTGTATAGTGTTTGAAAAAATTCTAACATATATATATATATATATATATATGTATATTTATATATATATATATGTATATATATATACATATATATATATATACATATATATATATATATATATATATATATATATATATATATATATATATATATATGTATATATATATACATGTATATATATATATGTATATATATATACATGTATATATATATAAATATACATATATATATATATATATATATATATATATAAATATATATATATGTATATATATATATATAAATTAAAGGATTTTAATCGAAAATAATGCATAAACTACTGTATGTACAAAAAAACCCATCTCTAGCATATCTATTACAAATGAGTAACTATAGGCCAAGACTAAGGATAAAGAGAGAAGGTAACATATCACTACAATGGAAAGGGGGATGAGAAGAATATTAGGATTCAAAAATCACAATTAAAAGTATATAAAAATAAAACTCGGCAAAAATGAGAATAGGCAACAACAATCAGCTTAAGATAAGAGATTAAGAATAGATAATAATCAATTGAAACCCCACAAAAAATGGCGGTTAGTTCGAAATTGCATTCTCATCAGATATATATATATATATATATATATATATATATATATATATATATATATATATATATATATATAAAGTATTAAAGTATATATATAAAGTTTTATACTCACAATTATATGAATATTTATTATATTATTGTTCAGAATTTATTTATTGTGGCAGCGTTTATTTTCGACGAGTATTCGGCTAGTATATTAATCTATTCGCTTTATTTAAAAGTAAAATTTTAATACATTTTCTTCATTTTTTATATATCACATTGTGTGACATCCATTTTATGGCATGATTCATTGCGTTTACGAATTTTCTTAAATTTGCCGATCTCTTAAAACCGATCTTACGTTTTATAAAACTACTTATATGGGCGACCATGTGCAGCTTGCTTTCATCCATCAGGAATGCATCCATTTTAGTACTTGAACAACATTCTAGTACTTAAACAACATTTTTAAATACAACTTTCGTAAATATTTAACGTTTCAAGTTACGCTCTTCAGCCTCACTTTCTTTTCAGGCCTACAGAATGTAATGCATAATGTCCTGTTATCTCAATAATAATCAATCTCTGTCAGCAAGTATACCACTTCTGCTATCAGAGTTTTTAAACAATCAATTTGTAAAACAGCTGCGTTCCATCATCCCGCTTCCAAAAAATGCCGTGAAATCTTGAAACGTTATAACTTCAACCTATCATTTTAAAGAGAAAGTTCACATTTTCGCTTTTCATACTATACATGATTTAACATATCGACTGATAAGTAGTTAAAACATTTATCGCCGGGATAAACAAAAATTAGTAAATATTGTGATACAGAGCTTTTTATAATTTGTTAATGGTGATAGTTTTTAGTAATAAATACAAAGTGGCAAGAAGGCGTCAGACTTGATGTCATGGGTGGACAACGATTTATGGTGGGATTTATGATAACATGTCACATGGTATGTTTGGACTGAAGGCGGGGCAGGTAGTTGACAGATGAGGAGTCAATTTCAAGGCCCATAAGAGATTGTCCAATGGAAGCCTTGACTAAGCGCACCGCCCCCCACACACACAGATGCCTGCGATCCAATGGGCGGCCGAGGCGGAGTTAACAGAAAACCGTAACTGGCTCTTTAACAGGTAGTGAAGTGCAGACATTAAAAATGTACAAGTACAGAATACTGTTAAAGTAACTACGATCCAAGAAAGGACATACTAGATTCCTATGAATCAGCATTACGAGCATGACAAAAGCAAAGGTAAATCAGTGTATTGTCAGTTATGAGGAAAAGTAGTAAAATCTGGCTCTAAATCACTCGAAAATAACCCTGTATCACTGGTTAACTGTCAACAGAAAATTTTGTTAATTAATATAATAATCAATGATAAGTACAATGTTAAATATTATTGTGAAATTTAATAATAAGAATGTTTGCAATACAAATAGTAAATATAAAAAAAAATTAAATTAGAGCAAAACATGTCTCTTCATTACTCAAAATTTTATTATATGTATATAAATCAATTTAATTTCAGTTTAGTAAATGGACGAGGCACACTGGTGGGTTATTGAGGCTACAAGCAAGGTACATAGTACTTAATAAATGTAATTTTAATGGGTTATCACAACAAGCAATAATATTCGACAAATATAAATACTAATTTCAAAAAGTATATTTTAATGCCAAATTTACGTTCTTATTCTTATTTTAAAACTCGAATCATTTTCGTGTCAAATATAAGGGGCTAATATAGTTTTTCAACCAACTTTATTTCTTGAGGCACTGTATCAGGCGCATAATTCTATAACGCACAAGTAACGGGCATAATGCCTACGAGACAAATAATGGTTAGTAGTCAAATTAATTACTAATTCCAAAATAAATATTTCGTTAGTAGTTCAATGTTTTTATTTTCATTTAAAATCTTAAAGAATATCACTTTTGTTTCATATATATGCATCTGACCTGACTCTGTTGCCTACTTTATTTCTTCAGACGCTATGTTAATCACGTAGATGTGATACTCAATTCCCTCCGAACTTGAGTAAGACTCAGGAAGCGCTATTATCAGTTGTTAAATTAATCACTAATTCCAAACTATTTATTTCATTGGTTGTTCAGTTTTTTTATTTTCATTGGCCATCTCGAAAAAGATCACTTTTGTGTTATATACATATGCGTCTGACCTGGCTTTATTACCCGCTTTATTTCTTTAGACTCTATGTTAGTCACATAGATATATATATATTAGTGACACTACTATTATCAGCTGTTAAATAAATTTTTAATTCCACCTGTAATTTATTCAAAATTTTATATTTCCATTTTCATTTAAAAATTCGAAAAATATGAACGAATACTTATAACGAGGATTTTGGCAAATGAGTAAGCATTTGATTTAGACTAATAAATTACTAAAATATTATAATTTTAATTTACGTGATGTTAATTCAATCCCAAAACACGTCTTTATTTCGATACACCATTATTTCGCTATAAAAGAAGTAAAGTCATTGCATTCTGTTGGAAAAGTCACCTGCTCCCCCCCCCCCCCCCCAATCAGATTTTTCTTCTTTTATCATAAACCACTTTCCCTTTAAGCGTACTGATTAGCATAATTTATTGCATGTCTACATATTATTTTGCATGTTTATATTATATTTCGTAAATATAAAGTATTCTTACATCTTCAATCCTTATTATTATTTCTCTAGTCCCTAAACACATCCTTATTTCGATACACCAATATTTCTCTGTGAAAGAATTAAGTTATTGCATTCTGTTAAGAAAATCGTCTGCTGCCCCCATCAGATTATTATTTCTTTTTTTATAAATTGTTTTCCCTTTAAACACACTTTTTGGTATGATTTATAGCTTCTCTACTTATTGCTTTCCATGTTTCTATCATATTATATAAATATATAAAATATTCTTACATCTTACATCGTTTCTTTAAAAAAAAAAAATAATGCAGTTTTGCATTTATTTCTCATCTCATTTTTATTGAGCACATGAATTTCCAACTTCATTTTTACAAACAATATATTTACTACAAACGCTAAAAATTCACTTAAGCATTTTAAATTCGGGGCTTTAAAAAAAAACTTTTAAATAAGTTCCTATGTTCGCTAGAATAATCTGTCTTCGTCACCAACTTTTCCCTTTCAGAATTTTAAACATCTGCGTACTCTTATTTCATTACCTAAACAATAATACCTCGGAAAACTCTTATAAGATGTTTTTATCCAACCCATCAACTTAAAGAGATTGTTTGCGTATGTGCTTGAAGGTTTTTATTTTCTTTGCAATAGTATATGGTGATGTATAGTGAAAAAAATTGAAATGGGATTAAAAATTGAAATTTGTGTTTTCGACCGATTTAAGCGTTTTGTGCATGCCAGAACGTGAATCAACCATTTTCAAAGCGACGGCTGTATATGTTTGTGTATGCGTGATTTATGTATCCATTCCAGCTCAAACACGATATGACGAATAATTTTAAGGGATCTCAGGAGTCTTAAAGGAGCAGAGTAATTTTAATTAAATTTAATAAAAGTTTAAAAAGAGAGTAAATTTAATTAAATTTAATGAAGTTTAAAAACAGAGTAAATTTAATTAAATTTATTACATTAAATTTAATTTAATAAAGTTTAAAACAAGTAAGTTTAATTAAATTTAATAAAGTTTAAAACAAGTAAACTTACTTAAATTTAATAAAATTTAAAAACAGAGTAATTTTTATGAAGTTTAATGAAGTTTAAAACAAACAGAGTAAATTTAAATAAATTTAATAAAGTGTAAAAACAGAGTAAACTTAATTAAATTTAAAAAGATTAAAAACAGAGTAAATTTAATTAAATTTAATAAAGTTTTAAAAAGTAGATTAAATTAAATTTAATAAAGTTTGAAAACAGACTAACTTTAATCAAGTTTAATTAAAGTTTAAAACAGAGTAAATTCAAATAAATTTAATAAAGTTTAAAGGATAGTAAATATAATTATTTAAATTTGAAATTACATTTTTAAAATTGTAAATTATGCAAATGTTTTTAAAAGCAGCAGTTATTTTGCAATCATGTGCACAAGCAGCATATATCAAAATAATTTTTTTTTAAACTCATGAACATTGTACAATTTTTGAAAATACTGTCATCAGATTCGCCGTTTTGAGAAAATTATCATACATGCGACAGGTATTCACTTATTAGCCATAATATTTTTAGGTATTATCGATGTATAGGAGAAGAGATACAAAATAATATGCGAAGCATGAGAATTCACTCTGTTTATGGCACATTAAGATTCCTGAAGCCAGTTCAATTCTGTAAGTCATTTATGCATTGCTTTGATGCTGATTGCAATTTGGTGCAATTGAAAAAAAAAAGAAAATTAGCTTTCTTTTTTCACCAAATGGCTTGAAATAAGTTCAAAAAATTTAAAGAAAGGATTAAGTGTATTGATTAAATACTTGTTTTGTACGTAATTTTTATTCTGAAATAAAAAAAAGCAACCTCATAAATAATGGTTAAACCGTTCTGTAGATAAGGAAATCTTGAACACGTAATTGAGCACAAAAATAATAAACAATGCAGGATGAAGCTCTTTCAAGGACACGTTCAATCCCCTTCTTCAGGGCAAGACAAACCAATTGAGTTTAATTGCACAAAATGACACCCATAATTATTTTAAATTACACTGAATTTACACTTTTAATTTAAATCTCGTTCTCATTTGGTAACTGGACTTATTTTCGGAGGTGGCGTAGGCAAAATGCGAAAAACAAAAATATCTCGAGAACGACTATTCTAAGTGTAATGGGGTTGATCTTATTCTTTTCATCGTCAAAAATTACGCATAAAACGAGCATTTAATTGATATATTTGGGCATATGTAGTATTTTGACGATTATTTCGGACCATTTTGCAAAACTAGGCAGGTTATGTTTTTTAGAATCGTACTAAAATCTAATCAGCGTCAGCCTAATTCTACAAGTGACTTATCCACCCAATTTTATAAAATTTGGTCAATTAGTTTTTCAGCTAGAGTGGATACAGCAATTTTTTCGGGCTATTTTACGAAAAAAGATAGGTTTTTTTATCCCGAATCGTACCAAAATCTAATCAGCACCAGGGTCACCCACAATGGACTTACCTAATAAATTTTATAAAATTCGGTCAGTTAGTTTTTTAGTTAGTGTGGATACATATATTGCACAGACAGAAGCACAGACATACACACAGACACACACACACAAACGTCACGCTAAAAATAGTTTTTTCTTATTCTAGAGGTTGCAAAACGTGTAGATCCGCCGAAAACTCAAGTTGCGATTTTCGACATGATTCCAATGCTTTCTCTATACATTACCATGTATTGCAGGGAACGTAAAAACTAAATGGGTATAAATGGGAGAAAACAGACAGATATATGTACACTTGTCGCGGGTGATGATTCTACCAGACAGATTGACTCTTAATATTCGACTCGGGTATACCTTTAAATACTCGTTCTTTTATGAAGTTCCAAAAAACGAATTTCCATTGGTAAAATACTTGAATAAAACTCGAATATTAAAATTTTTGTTGAAAAGTTATGTCAGTAAATGTTTGTCGTTCTAATTATTCGTTTTCGAATCGTTCATCTTCGAACCGTTCGTCGTCCGAATCGTAGTCGTTCGAATCCTTCGTCTTCGAATTGTTTGCTGTCCAAATCATTACTCTTCAAAAAGTTCGTATCGTTCATCTTGGAATCGTTCATTTTCGAATCTTTCGTCATTCAAATCGTTTGCCGTCCGAATCGTTCGCCTTCGAATCTTACAACAACTTTAGTCATCCACTTCAAATTTTAGATTGAGTACTTCCTTTGAGTAACCATATCGTCGTAAATACCATGACAATGGATAACATCAGAAATAGCTACTAACAAGTCCCACATGGTATAGAGTAGGCAGGCATTTTTCAACATTTTACAACAAAGTTGAAAAGTGTTTATGACTTTGTTCATTCTGTCTCTCTGTCTGTCTGTCTGTCCATTAACACGATAACTGTCGTAAAACTGACTTAATCAAAATGAAATTTTAGTATGTTTTTTAGACGGTCTGTGGGACCTATGGGAATATAAATGAATAATATCACCCAATTAGTTTTGGAATGAACCCGGGGTTGAAAAAATGAAATACATTGAACCCTATGGGACCTAATTTTTCAAACATTTTTTAAGCGGATTTAAAACTCACAAATTGCTTTTAAAATTTTATGTAATATTTAAATTATTCCATAAAATATATAAAAAAAAATTCAACGAAATATATTCAGTAGTTTTTTTAAATAAAAATTAAAATAATAATTACATCTCTTATATGAAGCGATCACGTGACCATGATATGAAAAGATCACGTGACTCCCTTCAAAATGAAATATGGCATCCATCTTGCCTCAAAATCGTGATTTTTAAATTTTTTTTAATTCATATTGAGTGTTGTATCCGTCCTAAAACCGCTTTGTTTTTGTTTAAATTCTGTGCATCTACATACTGAAACAACGAAATTACAATATATTTGAGTTTAAATGATCACCCAAATTTGATTAATTATATAACGAAGCCTATTTTTCAGTTATGTAAAATATAAACAGCAAAATATGTAGAATGAGTTGTATAAGAATTGCTGTATTTTTTTAAGGCAAAATTATTTAGCTCATGGAGTCTACATAGCTGATATGAATGAAATATTCATTGATTTTACAGAGAGAAGGATGACTTTTTTCGATGAAGTTTTAAGCATAGAGTTTAATTACTCGTAGCTCCATGGTCTTAAGTTTTTAAATAAAATAAATTATTTTAGTACTATGATGAATGAAATGAATGGAAAAATGTGTATGAATGAAATGTTGCTTTTATAGAGTCAGGCGTGTTATTTTTTCTATGACGTCATTTGAATGAATTTCAGTTGTTTTCGATGAAGTTTTCAAATATAATAAGTTATTGTAGTATTATGATAATTTTTAAAATATTACCGAGGAATGTATTGCATTTTAGAGATGTTTAAACCAGGCAATTTATATTTCAATGTCGCAATTTGAATGAAGTTCATTTTTTTCGATGAAGCTTTAAGTTTTCAAATATAATAAATTAATGTAGTATTGTGATAAGATTTAAAATATTACCGAGGAAGGTATTGCATTTTAGAGATGTTTAAATAAAATTGCATTGAAGTTGGAAAGCGTTTCATAATCAATGCTTTAAGCACGATTGATCTTTCTTGTTTTTTTCTTAAGTTTGTTTGAGGAAAATAATTATTGGCAAACATCGAATGATAAATCATGAGAAAAGCAAATTTTCAATGTCCTCTCCTGCTCAACAACTGTGCATGAAAAAGTGGGGAGTAGATTTTAACAGCACTCAACATTTAACTAAATTGTGGGTGTGTGAGTTTAGGCAGATTTAGTTCAAAAATTGCTAAATAAATCTTATCATTATCTAAAATTGATATTATGCAGAATTTTCAATTGAAAATGATCCAATAAAGCCCTAACATAATCCAATTCAACTCGATCCATTAATTGCAAGAATAGATTGAAAAGAATTTTCTTTTAAATTCTGTATTTAACAAGAAAACTTTCTTCATACCCAGGATGCATATTTTCCGTGTAGGGCGCCAAAGACTTTGTCGCTAGAAATAAGTTATGATTTTCCTCCAAGTCTTTCATGCCTTAGGCATATAAATTCCTGTTGACATCATAATAATCTCTCTCCATCAACAGTGCTTGTCTTATCAGAGATTTTAAATCAATTTGTCTTGCATTCTATATTTAACTCTCTTCGTTTCCTGGATGCATATTTTTCAGTATAAAGTGTCAAAAAAAAAAAAAACTTCGCTGCTGGAAATTAAGTTATGATTTTCTTTCGAGTATTTCAGTATTTGAAACATATATATGCCTGTTAACTTCATAAAAAAAAACTTTCTTCATCAACAGTGGTCATCTTATCAGAGATTTTAAATTAATCTGTTAAGAATCTGCTTTCTGTCATTTCAAGTTCAAAACAAAAATGGATGGGAGAATTTTTAGGACGCTTATTTTGTTTATACAACACATTATCTTAAAGAGGTGATCTGCGTCTTTTCATGTTCTTTTAATATTTGTGAACCTCCAAAGTTATGCCATAAAATAATTTCTGAAGAATTTTATTTCAAAAACATTTAGTAATCACGCGACGCATCAGATCAAGAAACTGAAACAAGAAAGATCAATCATGCTTAAAGCATTGATTATGAAACACTTTCCAATTTCAATGCAATTTTATTTATAAAAGTCTAAAATGCAAAACATTCCTCGGTAATATATTAAAACTTATCACAATACTACATTAATTTATTATATTTGAAAACTTAAACCTTCATTGAAAAAAATGAACTTCATTCAAATGACAGCATTGAAATATAAATTGCCTGGTTTAGATATCTCTAAAATGCGATACATTCCACGGTAATATTTTTAAAACTATCATAATACTACGCCAATTTATTATATTAGAAAACTTCATCGAAAACAACTGAAATTCATTCAAATGACGTCATAGCAAAAAATAACACGCCTGGATCTCTATAAAAACAGCATTTCATTCATAACTTTCTCCTATCCATTCCATTCATCACAATACTATAAAAACTTATTTTATTTAAAAATTAAGACCATGGAGCTACAAGTAATTAAACTCTATGCTTAAAACGTCATCGAAAAAAATCGTCCGTCTCTTTATAAAATCAATTAATATTTCATTCATATCGGCCAAGCAGACTCCATGGGCTAAATTATTTTGTGTTAAAGAAATACAGCAATTCTAATACAACTCATTCTACATATTTTGCTGTTTACATTTTTAGGAATTTGGATAATCATTTAAACTCAATTATATTGTATTTGCGTTGTTTCAGTATGTAGATGCACAGAATTTAAGCAAAAATAAAGTAGTTTTAGGACGGATACAACACTCAATATGAATTAAAAAGAACTTAAAAAATCACGATTTTGAAACAGGATGGATGCCATATATCATTTTGAAGTGGGTCATGTGATATTTTCATATCATGGTCACGTGATCGTTTCAAATAAGAGGTGTATTTATTATTTTAATTTTTATTTAAAAAACAACTGAATATATTTCGCTGATTTTTTTTATATATTTTATGGAAAAATTTGAATATTACCTATAATTTTCGGTGCAGTTTGTGAATTTTAAATCCGCTTAAAAAATGTTTGAAAAATTAGGTCCTATAGGGCTCAATGTATTTCATTTTTTTAACCCGGGTTTAATCCAAAACTAATTGGGTGATATTATTCATTTATATTCCCATAGGTCCTACAGACCGCCTGAACAACATACTAAAATTTCATTTTGATTAAGTCATTTTTACGGCAGTTATCGTGCTAACGGACAGACAGACCGACAGAATGAACAAAGTCATAAACACTTTTCAACTTTGTTGTAAAGTGTTAAAAACAGAAATTTAATATATTTTCATAAAGATGTTTCATTTGTTTAAAACCATGCCTTTAATTATCCCCCATGCCATTTATATAATAACATAAACGCACATTGTAGTTCAGACTATAAAAAATTATCTTGGCGACATGTATCATTTGGATTATTTTCAAACGACCAGTATGATTAACTGAAAATAATCTACACGCAATGTACAGTTTTTCGATACATGTCCTTAAGTACCGTAATAGCTTTGTAAATAAATATTCATGAGTATGTGGAGGTTTGATTCACTTGCAGATGTGATACTAACTTATTCTCCACAAACTCCACAGCCGGGGTGTAAAGTACCCCAGGTAAGTAATTCACTCAGACGGATGTAAGCTCATGAAACACACCCCACAATTCAGGAACTATATTTTATTTTAACAATGGTAAACATTAACAAGAAAGATCAATCATGCTTAAAGCATTGATTATGAAACACTTTCCAACTTCAATGCAATTTTATTTAAACAAGTCTAAAATGCAATACATTCCTCGGTAATATTTTGAAACTTATCACAATACTGCATTAATTTATTATATTTGAAAACTTAAACCTTCATCGAAATAAATGAACTTCATTCAAATGACGGCATTGAAATATAAATTGCCTAGTTTAAACATCTCAAAAATGGTATACATTCCTCGGTAATAGTTTTAGAATTATCATAATACTACGATAATTTATTATATTTGAAAACTTCATCGAAAACAACTGAAATTAATTCAAATGACGTCATAGAAAAAATAACACGCCTGGATCTCTCTATAAAAACAGTATTGCATTCATAACTTTCTCCCATTCATTTCAATCATCACAATACTATAATAATTTATTTTATTTAAACATTTAAGACCATGGAGCTACAAAAAATTAAACTCTATGCTTGAAACTTCATCAAAAAAAATCGTCCTTCTCTTTATGAAATCAATTAATATTTCATTCATATCAGCCATGCAGACTCCATGGACTAAATTATTTTGTGTTAAAAAAATACAGGAATTCTAATACAACTCATTCTATATATTCTGTTGTTTACATTTTACATAGGTGAAAAATAGGCTTAGTTGTAGAAATAATCAAATTTAGATGAGCATTTAAACTCAAATATATTGTCATTGCGTTGTTTCAGTATGTAGATGCACAGAATTTAAGCAAAAATAAAGTAGTTTTAGGACGGATACAACACTCAATATGAATTAAAAAGAACTTAAAAAAATCACGATTTTGAAACAAGATGGATGCCATATATCATTTTGAAGTGGGTCATGTGATCGTTTCATATCATGGTCACGTGATCGTTTCATATAAGAGATGTAATTATTATTTTAATTTTTATTTAAAAAACTACTGAATATATTTCGCTGAATTTTTTTTATATATTTTATGGAACAATTTGAATATTACCTAAAATTTTCGGAGCAATTTGTAAATTTTAAATCCGCTTAAAAAATGTTTGAAAAATTAGGTCCCATAGGGCTCAATGTATTCCATTTTTTCAACTCGGGTTCAATCCAAAACTAATTGGGTGATATTATTCATTTATATTCCCATAGGTTCTACAGACCGTCTGAACAACATACTAAAATTTCATTTTGATTAAGTCATTTTTAAGGCAGTTATCGTGCTAACGGACAGACAGACAGACAGACAGAATGAACAAAGTCATAAACACTTTTCAACTTTGTTGTAAAGTGTTAAAAACAGAAGAAATCATAAGAAGTGCATGCCAACTTGGCATACAAACATGATAAGTCAGATCGTTATGCGAAACTGATATTCTGCAGACCTGATGATTCAGGAATCTTTAGCAGAATCTGAATCTCGCATGGAATGTGGAATGGTTCCAAGGCTTTTTCATTTCGGGGCACCTGTGAGAAAACTCACGTATCCCCACATCGGAAATATAAGTTCTTTGAATAGTTTTATAGTAAAAATTGGTGTGGATTCTTTCCTTTTCTGGATGGATGCTTGAAAGGGTTAGCAATCATGATGGCCTAGACTGCAGTCAAAAATACCTTGGAAGATGGACCACCAATGTTGAGAGGCAGACAAAAAGAAATTTGAAAAGGAGAGTTTACAGAGAGTAAACAAGCTCGCTGAAATAAGATGGATTCCAAGTGAAAGTCGCTGGACTCAACGTAGTCAGTTTCAATTCAGTGGCACGAAGTCAAGGGGTGAGATGATCGTGTTGTAAACAACATTATCATTTAAAGATCATAAACTTTGAGTTACACCGTAACAGTCAGTGCAGGCAGGTCAGGCAGCCAAGCTCTTTTTGCTCTGGGCTCGTAGGTTCCTCTAGGATCTGAGATGATGTGTCTGGGTCTGCGTTTCCTGGTTTTAGGTTACAGTTGATATCAGTATCTGCCATTCAAGGTTTCTTAAAGTTTTTAATGTAGAATTTTTGGGTGATTAATCTAACATGCTCTTCAATGCCAGAGACTTTAAGATCATATGTGGAATGGTCTGTCATCCATCTGGCAGTTCAGCCTTTTTATATCCGGATCGGCGCATGTGCAGTACTCTGTGCTGCGAGCGCCGCCACAAGTATAAACTCCATATCTACTTTCTCTTTACACACATTCTCTTTATTTTAATTAAATTTAATTCACTATTAATTCAATTTTCGTTCTCATTTGGTAACTGGACTCATTTTCAAAGGTATCGTAGAGAAAAAACGAAAAAATCGAAATATCTCGAGAACGGCTAGTTCTAGTGTAATGGGGTTGATTTTATTATTTTCTTCGTTAAAAATTACGTATAAAACAAGCATTTAATGGATATATTTCAGCATACGTAGTTTTCTATCTTAGATTTTGTCGATTTTTGAGGGCCATTTTGCAAAAAAAGGCAGGTTGTTTTTTTCCGAATCATACCAAAACCTAATCAGCACCAGGGTAACCCACAAGCGATATATCTTCCAAATTTTGTGAAATTCGATCCATTAGATTTTTAACTAGAGTGGATACAAGCTTTTGCGGGCCATTTCGCAAAAAAAGGCGGGTTCTTTTATCCCGAATCGTACCCAAAACTAATCAGCACCAGATTCGCTCACAAGTGACTTACCTACTAAATTTTATGAAATTCGGTCAATTAGTTTGTTAGTTAAAGTGGATACAAAATCTGCACAGACAGACAGACAGACAGACAGACACACAGACACACAGACACACACACAGACGTCACGCTAAAAATAGTTTTTTCGTATTCTAGAGATCTCGAAACGTGTAGATCTGTCGAAAACTCGAGTTGCGATTTTCGACATGATTCCAATACTTTCCCTATACATTACCATGTATTTCAGGGAAAGTAACAAATTGTTCAGCCCGCTATATAAAGGAGTCTAAAACCCATAAACATTTTCTCCCATCGGTCTACCTGCAGTGCACTAATAAAATTGAAACACACGCATACTACACATATCTATTGATTGTTATTAGTTACTTTAAGGTCTCCAAACGAAATATAATAACGACACCACCCTAAAACGCAATTTCTATCCAACCCCCTTACTAAACACAATAAATGATACCATTCCTAGACCTCTTACAACAGCGTAATTTCCGTACAACCCCTTATGAAGCGTCGCACACAAACAATCTACTTTGTATGAACTCAGAACTAAATAAAATCAATAGTTACCATCAAAATTAAATAGTTACCACGGGCTTAAGCATTGCGAAGCTTTTGAACTTACAAAAATGTGCATGTAAAATATATTTCCTGGAATATTTCCTGGGTCTATTTAGAATTACTTTATGACACAAGTAAAAGCATAAAACGTAGGTTTTTAAAGAACACCCCTTTATTGTATGTAATTAGTGAATGAAAATTATCGCATTCTATTGAAGATTAGTTATTGCAATTTACTTTAATTTGTGTTTTCCTCCAAAGCGACCGCATTTCTGAGACAGGCCAAAGACGAGTTAGGCAGATAAGATTAAAAAAAAAAATCTGATGTGGGCAGCACATGACTTTCCCTGCAAACTTATATCCCCATTCTCTTCATGTTAATTTAATTTAATTCACTTTTAATTCAATTTTCGTTCTCATTTGCTAACTGGACTTATTTTCAAAGGTGGCGTAGAGAAAATACGAAAAAACTAAAATATCTCGAGAACGGCTAGTCCTAGTGTAACGGGATTGGTCTTATTCTTTTCGTCGTTAAAATTTGAGTATAAAACAATCATTTAATGGATATATTTGAGCATACGTAGTTTTTTATTTTAGATTTTGTCGATTTTTGCTGGGCCATTTTGCAAAAAAAAGGCAGGTTATTTTTTTCCGAATCGTACTAAAATCTAATCAGCATCAGAATAATCCACATGAGACTTATCTACCGAATTTGGGAAATTCAGTTCATTAGTTTTTTAGCTAGAGTGGATACAAACTTTAGCGGACCATTTCGCAAAAAAAGGCGGATTCTTTTATCCTGATTCGTACCCAAAACTAATAGCATCAGATTCGTCCACAAGTGACTTACCTACCAAATTTTATGAAATCCGGTCAAGTAGTTTTTTAGTTAGAGTGGATACAAAATCTGCACAGACAGACAGACAGGTAGACACACAGACACACACACACACAGACGTCACGCTAAAAATGGTTTTATCGTATTCTAGAGGTGTCAAAACGTGTAGATCCGTCGAAAACTCGGCTTCCGATTTTCGGCATGATTCCAATACTTTCCCTATACATTACCATGTATTGTAGGGAAAGTAAAAAACACAAATGGTAATGACTTTTAAAATTTGGAATTTTTACTATTCTGGTTCGCCGACGTAGTGGTCGTGTGGTCAAGGCGAGCGTTTCCACAGCAATCGCTCGACCGCCGCCTTGTGGGTTCGAGTCCCACGTAAGGCATGGATGTTTGTATTGTGGGCACAGTGTGTTCCGCCCCTTCTGGTGCGCTTGGGGCAACGTCCTTGGACGGCTAAATGGTTCACGTTCTGGCCGCAAAACTATTCTGGTTCTCAAATTATTCCCACAAAACGAGTATATATCGGTCCAGAACCGGATGAACCTATAAGGTTTGAAAGAAAAAAAAATTCTGACGTGGGCAGCAGATGACTTTCCTTGCAGACTCATATTCATATTCTCTTTATTTCTTCAATAATTCATTAAATGGAGTTTAATTGCCCAAACAAACTCCCATAATTATTTAAAATTACACTGAATGTGCACATTTAATTCAATTTTCGTTCTCATTTGGTAACTGGACTAATTTCCAAATGCGGCGTAGCGAAAATGCGAAAAAATTAAACTATGTCGAGAACGGCTTGTCCTAGTGTAATGGGGTTGATCTTATTCTTTTCATCGTCAAAAATTACATAATATAAAACAAGCATTTAATTGATATATTTGACCATGCGTAGTCTTTTATTTTAGAGTTTGACGAATTTTGTTGACCATTTTGCAAACAAAGGCAGCTTATTTTTTTCCAAATCATACCAAAATCCAATCAGCAGCAGGGTCACTTACACGTGGCTTATCTACTAAATTTTGTAAAATTTGCTCGATTAGTTTTTGAGCTAGAATGGATACAGCTATTTTTACGCGCCAATTCGGAAAAAAGGCAGGTTCTTTTATCCCGAATAATACCAAAATCTAATCAGCACCAGGGTCACCCATAATTTTTTAGTTAGAGTGGATACATACATTGCACAGACAGATAGACAGACAAACAGGCAGACAGCCAAACGCACACAGACGTCACTCTAAAATCTGTTGTTTCGTATTCTAGAGGTGTCAAAACCTGTAGATCCGTTGAAAACTGGAGTTGCGATTTCCGACATGATTCCAATACTTTTCCTATTCATTGCCATGTATTGCAGAGAAAGTAAAAACATATATAACTCGAAAGACAGCAATATGCCTACTTTGAACCTCTTTCTACTACAGATCTGGATGCAGTTGTATAGTGGGTACAAAATGGGCTTTATCGGTAATTTGAAAATCCAAAACATTAAAATATAACACAAAAGAAAACACACCGAATTTCATGTTGATATGATTACTGGAATCCGATTAGTTATAGCCATAAATCATACTGATAATTGAATCACTCTGATAAACAAACAAGTGAAATAAAAGGTGTTAAAAGTGGCCACGAAGCTAAACGTATCTAGAACCTACAACGATAAAAAATATTGAATAGAAACTTGAAATTTGTTACAATCGAATAAATCATTTAGTCATAATTCATCATTTTTGGTCAAACCCATCAGCAGCTCATGCGTGGGTGTAAATCCAGGCAATATTACCACTAGAATAACTATGGTTCTAAATACCACCAAGGAATGTGGCTTTACTTTAAGCTCTTCCAGATACTCCCATACGTTGAGTTGTACATGTTAAAGGAAAAGACACTCATGCGAGACAAAACAAACTTCTCTATTTGTGGAATGTAAAACGTACGGAAAGTAAAACGTATGGAACGTATGGAAAGTAAAACGTATGGAACATATGGAAAGTAAAACTTCTTTATTTAAGGAACTTACACTTCCCTAATGCACAAAACTAAAAATCTGACGAGGGCAACACATGACTTTCCTTATATAATGTAATGAATTTACTGCTTTTACAGTAAAAAAAATAGGTTTTTCTTATAGTAGATACTAATATTCTTTCAAAGATATTGAATTTTTGACAATTAGTCATCATTTTCATTGATTTAGCGTCATTTTTATCCATTTGGTGAGATTTTTGTTAATTTGCCAACATTTCAAAAAGTCGCCAAGTAGGCGACATTCCGCCAAATTCGTCGTCAAAATATCGCCAAGCGTTATGGACGAAGAAATAAGTTATTCTTACAGCAGATAAATAACTATTGGTGTTCAAATACAAAAGTATTACTTAAAGTATTTTTTTTCATGAATGGACGAGTGAGATTCACGAAAACGATGTCACCCAATTTATCGCATGGTATTACATATGAAAAGTGAACATGTTTCTCAATAGGAAATATATTTTTTATTTTATATGACTTTTTGATAATTTTTTTGAAAATTGTACAATATCTCGAGAACGGTTCATGTTAGCGTTCTAAAATTTATGTCAATCGTTTTCAAATCAAAAATTACATAAGAAATGTCTATTTGTGCAATTTTATTAGCGGTTTTGATTTTTTGACGATTTTTTCAAAATTTCATTCGAAAATTTAGGGGGGTTCTGAACATTCGATTGCGTATAAAAACAATAGGCTTCCAGTGTTTACGGATTGTGATTTTTGTACCAAATGTTGTTCGAAACGGTCCATTCGTTCGCCAGTTATCGTCTCACTGACACACACACACACATACTTTCACACACACACACACAGACATCACTTCAAAAATGTTTGATTCGTGATCAGGGATGCTTGAAACGTGCTCTCCCGTCGAAAACTCGAATTCGAATTTTCGACCCCGTCACAATTTTTTCCTTATACATTATGTATATAAGGAAAGCAAAAACACGTATTCTCCATCTTTACAAAGAGAAAAACATGCTTACAAAGTTAAAGAAGCTCAGCATAGCTGAAGTGTCCTGACTCAGAATGCAAGCAAAAATAGCATACTCTCGAATGAACGACCAGAATTTTGGTCAGGGTTATTGCCCAAAACGAGGGCGAAAGAAAAAATGATCATCTCCAGTCTTGTCTGTTTAAAGTTACCTCGGCGCTGCGGTACCTCGGTGCTCATTAAGCTTGACTAGATTTACATTTTTTTCGGTCTAGTCCCAATTTAATAAAAATATAAAGAATAAAAGTATATTTTAAATATTCATTATTTCAATTCATAGGTCTGTAGAAATAAGGAAAAGTTCGCCAATTTTAAATTTTCAGTCAAAAGTTTAAAGATGCTCTTAACTGTAAGAGATTAAAAAGCATTTACTTACTGGCCTATAATGACTGTCCAGATTAGTCTAATGATACAAACTCTACAAAATAAAAATTAAATAAAAAATCTGATGTGGGCAACACATGACTTTCCTTATATAATGTAATGAATTTACTACGTTTACAGTAAAAAAATAGGTTTTTCTTATAGTCGATACTAATATTCCTTCCAAAATATTGAATTTTCGACAATTAGTCATCATTTTCATTAATTTAGCGTCATTTTTATCCATTTGGCGAGATTTTCGTTAATTTGACAACATTTCAAAAAGTCGCCAAGTTGGCGACATTCCGCCAAATTTGTTGTCAAAATCTCGCCAAGCTTTTCTGACGGAGAAACAAGTTATTCTTATAGCAGATAAATGTCTATTGGCGTTCAAATACAAAAGTATTACTCAAAGTATCTTTTTTCATGAATGGAACGAGCTAGATCCACGAGAATGATGTCACCCAATTTATCGCAATGTATTACATATGAAACGTGAACATGTTTCTCAATAGGAAATATTTTTTTTTTATTTTATATGACTTTTTGATATTTTTTTTGAAAAATGTACAATATCTCGAGAACGGTTCATGTTAGCGTTCTAAAATTTATGTCAATCGTTTTCTAATGAAAAATTACATAAGAAATGTCTATTTGCGTAACTTTATTAGTGATTTTGATTTTTTGACGTTTTTTTCTGAATTTCATTCGAAAATTTAGGGGGGTTCTGAACATTCGATTGCGTATAAAAACAATAGGCTTCCAGTGTTTACGGATTGTGATTTTTGTACCAAGTTTCGTTCGAATCGGTCCATTCGTTCGTCAGTTATCGTCTCCACAGTCTCACTGACACACACACATACACACACATACTTTCACACACACATACTTTCACACACACACACACACACGCACAGACATCACTTCAAAAATGTTTGATTCGTGATCAGGGATGCTTGAAACGTGCTCTCCCGACGAAAACTCGATTTCGAATTTTCGACCCCGTCACAATACTTTCCTTATACATTATGTATATAAGGAAAGTAAAAACCTTTGTACAATTTTCTGGATATCTAGTCCATGTTTCTAGTCCATGTTTCTGGATATATAGTCCATGCCTATAATGACTGTCCAGATTAGTCTAATGATACAAACTCTACAAAATAAAAATTAAATAAAAAACCTTTGCACAATTTTCTGGATATCTAGTCCATGTTTTCTTTGCTTTTAACCGCGCGTTTATTGATTGCCTTGAATTTTTATGATTGGTGGTTATTTATGCGTAAACTGTGTAATTTGAATATATTTTTATTGGGGATTTTCCGACTCTTTATATACAAATTTTGTTTCATAGCTGTGGATTGTAGATAAGAGCTAATGTTCCTTACATCTTAAACAATTTATATTGCCACTGACGAAGGGCATGTAGCGCCCAAACACACTCTATCTCTTGTAATTTAAATGCACGTCATTGAAGGTGTTCCTATTAAAGCCCTTTTCTACCAAACACCTGGCAGTCTTTGCTATACATTTTAAAGTGTACAGTTAGAGTTTTTGTTCTACGAAGAAATACAGCTGACATGAAGGAAGGAGGACATTTTCTTGTTAAATTATTAATTTAACATTAAAACTTTCTTCGGTTGCTAATCGCAGCTTGTAAAGAACATTGCTACCCTAACCGGGGACCGAACACTGGATCTTCAAACTGGCCAGCCGACGCTCTATCGTTGAGCTACTGGGACGAAATTGCAAGCTCTTGTTGCCGAAGTGGACTTTGGAAGCTCTTGAAGTTAACCAGGTTGAAATGATTTTAGAATTTAATTGTCAATTAAGGAATGCTTGAAATGTGTCCTCCCGTTGAAAACTTGAATTCGAATTTTCGACCAGGTCACAATATTTTTTCTATACATTATACTATATATGTAGGGAAAGTAATAACTGACTTCTAAACTTTTTTCTATTTAATAAAACAGTTTCAACGACATGACAGTTTTTACAATGTAGCTATGCATCCCCATGCAGAAAAACGACCATTTCAAGTGATATATCATAAAAATCTGATGTGGGCAACACATGACTTTCCTTATATAATGCAATGAACTTACTACTTTTACAGTAAAAAAAAAGGTTTTTCTTATAGTAGATACTTATATTCTTTCCAAGGTATTGAATTTTCCACAATTAGTCGTCATTTTCAATGATTTAGCGTCATTTTAATCCATTTGGCGAGATTTTCATTAACTTGACAACATTCCAAAAAGGCGACGTTTCGCCAAATTCGTCGCCAAGCTTTACTGACGGAGAAATAAATTATTCTTATAGCAGATTTATATAGCATATGATTCTTATAGCAGACTATTGGCGTTCAAATACAAAAGTATTGCTCGAAGTATCTTTTCTCATGAATGGAACGAGCTAGATCCACGAGAATGCTGTCACCCAATTTATCGCATGGTATTACATACGAAAAGTGAGCTTGTTTCTCAATAGGAAATATTTTTTTTTTAATTTTATATGACTTTTTGATAATTTTTTTGAAAAATGTGCAATATCTCGAAAACGGTTTATGTTAGCGTTCTACAATTTATGTTAATCGTTTTCAAATGAAAAATTACATAAGAAATGTCTATTTGCGTAACTTTATTAGCTGTTTTGATTTTTTGACGATTTTTTCAAAATTTCACTCGAAAATTTAAGGGGTACTGAATATTCGTTTACGTTTAAAAACAATAGGCTTCCAGTGTTTACGGATTGTGATTTTTGTACCAAATTTCATTCGAATCGGTCCATTCGTTCGTCAGTTATTGTCTCCACAGACTCACTGACACACACACACAGACATCATTTCAAAAATGTTTGATTCGTGATCAGGGGTGCCTGAAACGTGCTCTCCCGTCGAAATCTCGAATTCGAATTTTCGACCCCGTCACAATACTTTCCTTATACATTATGTATGTGTTCTATAACCCCTTACAGTTCTGACCATCAATTTATATACACCCTGTATATATACTGAAATACACCCTGTATATATACTGAAATATAAAGCCTAAATTGAATAATAATGTCTTATTAAATTTGCTTTTATTTTTAGAACCAAGTTTAATTTTGTTTAAAAAATATGTAATATTTAAAAATACACCACCCAGTACAGTTTGCAGAAAATATGCTTTTTGTTTCCAAAAGCGAAGTTATCATCCGATGCATTTTTCAAAAATGGCGATTTGTTCTCAACAACAAAAAAAATCTTTAAAAAAGAGGCATTCGATTGTGTCTTCGGAATAAAATTTACTAAGCTCTAAATGCGTCTCTTTTTGAAGAACATAGTAAACAAAATATTTATGTGTATATATTCTTAGAATATTACTCTTCCTTAGATCTCTTTTAGACCTTTGGTACTTTTGCATACATATTTGAGCTCATAAGAATGGCTGTGTGTCTTTGTATAATTTTGAAACAATATGTAATTAAAAATAAGAACAAACCCCGGTCATTTCGCTCCACAAATATTCTAAAATACATATTTCGCAAGACAGCACATCAACTAAAATAAAGTCTCATATAAAACCTGCCCTTACGTATCTGATTTATTGTTTCTATTTGGCAGAAAAATAATCAAAGAAATATTAATCAAAAACTTCTTACTCATCTACTTCATTGTTACTACTTGGCAAAAAATAATCAACAAAGAAATAAATATTATAAAACCTCCTATTCATCTGATCTGCTTCATTGTTACTTTCCCTATGTACATAGTATAATATATAAGGAAAGCATTGTGACGAGGTCGAAAATTCGAATTCGAGGTTTCAATGTTAGAGGGCGTTTCATGCATCCATGAACTTAAATCGAACGTTTTCGAAGCGGTGCGTGTGGATGCAATATCTCAGGAACGAATGGAGAGTTTCTAACGAAATTTGGTACAAGTACTACAACTAGCGAACCTCATTGATTTTAAACGCAATCAACTGTTAGAAAGAACTGCCTCCCCAAATGTATAAATGAAATTTTAATAAATTATCAAAAAAACAAAATCTTAAATAATGTTACGTAAATAATTATCTCTTATGTAATTTTTCATTAGAAAACGAATAACATATACTTTAAAACGCTAGTATTAACCATTCTCGAGGTATTGCATATTTTTCAAAGAAATTCATCAAAAAAATCGCATACAATTAAAAAAATCTGATGTGAGCAGCACATGACTTTCCCTGCAGATTTATATTCACGTTCTCTTTATTTAAATTACATTTAATTCACTTTTAATACAATTTTCGTTCTCATTTGATAACTGGACTTCTTTTCAAAGATGGCGTAGATAAAATACAAAAAAAACTAAAATATCTCGAGAACGGCTAGTCCTAGTGTAATGGCGTTGGTCTTATTCTTTTCTTCATTAAGAATTACGTATTAAACAAGCATTTCATGCATATATTTGAGCATACGTAGTTTTTTATTTTAGATCTTGGCGATTTTTGTGGGCCATTTTGCAAAAAAAGGCAGGTTACTTTTTTCTGAATTATACCAAAATCTAATCAGCACCAGGGTGTCCCACAAGTGACTTATCTACCGAATTTTGTCTAATTTGATCCATTAGTTTTTCAGCTAGAGTGGATACAAGCTTTTGCAGGCCATTTCGCAAAAAAAGGCGGGTTCTATTATCTCTAATCGTACTCAAAACTAATCAGCACCAAATTCATCCACAAGTGACTTACCTACCAAATTTTATGAGATTCGGTCAATTACTTTTTTAGTTAAAGTGGATACAAAATCTGCACAGACCGACAGACACACAGACAGACACACAGACAGACAGACACACATAGTCGTCAAGCTAAAAATAGCTTTTTCGTATTCTAGAGGTCTCGAAACGTATAGATCCGTCGAAAACTCGAGTTGCGATTTTCGGCATGATTCTAATACTTTCCCTATACATTACCATGTATTGCAGGGAAAGTAAAAATATTAACGATTGTACATGTTCATATATATATTATATTTGTTCATATTCTATATATGTTCACTTTTCATATGTAATATTATAAGATAGATTTGTTAACATCATTCTTGTGGATGTAGTCCTTACCATTTACGAGAGAATATATTCTGAGTAATAGTTTTGTATTTTTATGAACAATACTTCACCAATTGTCAGTTATATATAAGAAAAACATTTCTCTTAGTCTGTTTGCAAGGTTTGGAAATGAATTTAGCGAATTTGGTGGCTAATTTATCGAAATATCGTCAACTTGGCGATGTGTCGCCCCTGATTGTCAAATATAGCCAAACGCCATAACCAAACGCGTTAGTCATTTAGGTATAAGAAAAGCTCTTCTCTGCGTTTGTCTCTAACACTTAGCGATAAATTTGTTGACTTTGGCGACTCATTTAGCGAAATATCTGAGGCGATATTTCATTTCAGATTAACGAATATATTATAAAAATTGCAAAACTGACTCTACATTAACTAAAATGATGATAAATTGATGAACTAATTATTAAAATAGTTTAATATATAGACTATATTGCTTATTGAGGGTGCTATCAATATAGCTAACTGTCAATTTTAGAGTTCTTCGAAATATAATTTAATTGGTTATTTCAAAGTAATTTTACATGTTGTTTTCGGAAACCCTTCAAATGTACAAATTAAACATTAAAAACCTTGCGCCGTTGATCATATATCATGTTTTCACTGTGAAAGAAGCAAATTCATTACATTATGTAGAGAAGTCATGTGATGAACGCATCATATTTTTTCTACTGGGCAGAAAAATAATCGAAAGAGAAATAAATAAAAAAATAAGAGCAAATTAAAAATCTATTCAACAAAATTTCTTCCTATTTGGAGCCTTCCTTTGTGGAAATAAAATAGGATGTGTGCAAGATTTTCACAAAAATAAGTAAAAACTTCACAAAGACGAAAAACGAAGTGCACAACCGGGAGAAGAATCCATAATTACGCCACAAAAATGTCGTCTGCGAATTTTCTTATATTTTACATGTTACACTAATTTACATAATAAAGCAAAATTTTTGGCACACAAGAAAGCATGTTTGATTCTAATAGAACATTTTTCTGCGGAATTCAAATATTAGTATTTTTACTTTCCTTATATACATAATGTATAAGGAAAGTATTGTGACGGGGTCGAAAATTCGAATTCGAATTTTCGCCGGGAGAGCACGTTTCAAGCATCCCTGATCACGAATCAAACATTTTTGAGGTGATGTCTGTGTGTGTGTGTGTGTGTGTGAAAGTATGTATGTATGTGTGTGTGTGTGTGTGTGTGTGTGTGTGTATGTGAAAGTATGTGCGTGTGTGGGTGTGGGTGTGTGCAAGTATGTGTGTGTGTGTGTGTGTGTGTGTGTGTGTCAGTGAGTCTATGGAGACGATATCTCACGAACGAATAGAGCGATTCGAATGGAATGTGGTACAAAAATCACAATCCGTGAATACTGGAAGCCTATTGTTTTTAAACGTAATCGAATGTTCAGAACCCCCCCCCCCCTAAATTTTCAAGTGAAATTTTGAAAAATTCATCAAAAAATCAAAACTTTTAATAAAGTTACGCAAATAGACATTTCTTATGTAATTTTTCCTTAGAAAACGATTGACAAAAGCTTTAGAGTGATCCGTTCTCGAGATATTGCACATATTTCAAATAAATTTATCAAAAAATCCCATAAATTAAAAAAATATATATTAACTGTTGAGGAACATATTTACTTTTCATATGCGATATCCTGCGATAAATTGGGTGACATCATTCTCGTGTTTCTAGGTTCCATTTATGAGAAAAGATACTTTGAGTAATACTTTTGTATTTGAACGCCAATACTCACTTATATGGTATAAGAATATCTTATTTCTCAGTCCATAACGCTTGGCGAGATTTTGGCGACAAATTTGGCAGAATGTCGCCAACTTGGCGACTTTTCTAATGCTGCCAAATTAACGAAAACCTCGCCAAATGGATAAAAATGAAAATCAATGGAATGAATGAAAATGACGACTCATTGAAGAAAATTCAATATCTTGGAAAGAATATAAGCATCTACTAGAAGAATAACATTTTTTTTAACTGTAAAAGTAGTAAATTCATTGCATTATATAAGGAAAGTCATGTGTTGCCCACATCAGATTTTTTTTTATTACGCAGGGACTTTTAGTGATCTGAAAAAATAGTATATGTATGTACATTTTTTCACTATTCATATTACTTAAAAGAGATAGTTGAAGATTTTCTTGTGTATTTAGCATCTGCAAAATCCCTCTTAAGTGTCCAACATTAGTCAGCAAACATACTAGAATTCCATTTTCTCTGGTATCTCATTTCCATGACTGGGATGTCATGGTGAAATCGCTCTTCAAATTCGTCGGCTCAGAGAAGAAATTCCACTAAAAATCAAAGAAATTAACTTTGATTACACTCCATATCTTTCAATGAATGCCATAATTCACCCACAATATCACGGTAATTGGGTGCTTTAAAATTTCCCAAAAAATTTTCAACGACATGTTTAAACGCTCTTTGGTGTTTTTCAACTTAGCTAAATAGATATTTAAATTTTCCCATCTTGAATCGAATATCTTATTTATGGGCCCACAAAATTGACTTCTTACTTTCCTTATATACATAATGTATAAAGAAAGTATTGTGACGGGGTCGAAAATTCGAATTCGAGTTTTCGACGGGAGAGCACGTTTCAAGCATCCCTGATCACGAATCGAACATTTTTGAAGTGATCTGTGTGTGTGTGTGTGTGTGTGTGTGTGTGTGTGTATGTGTGTGTGTCAGTGAGACTTACTTTCACACACACACACACACACAGACATCACTTCAAAACTGTTTGATTCGTGATCAAGGATGCTTGAAACGTGCTCTCCCGTCGAAAACTCGAATTCGAATTTTCGACCCCGTCACAATACTTTCCTTATACATTATGTATATAAGGAAAGTAATAGATATACTGAATACTACGTTTTTTCCTTGTATCAACTAACAATAACAACTGCTTTACTAACATTAGGGTCACCTAGATATAATTCTTAAAGCATTATGGCATTTTCAAGAGTTTCTTCCATAGGAGTTTTATCAATTTCTGTCTAAGTTCATGCCCTCTAATTCCTTTCTAATTCCAATGTTATGCACATTTTTACTTTATATACAATAATGTATAAGCAAAGTATTGTGACGGGGTCGAAAACTCGAATTCGAGGTTTCGACGGGAGAGCACGTTTCAAGCATCCTTGATCACGAATCGAACATTTTTGAAGTGATGTCTGTCTGTGTGTGTGTGTGTGAAAGTATGTGTGTGTGTGTGTCAGTGAGTCTGTGGAGACGATAACTGACGAACGAATGGACCGATTCGAAAGAAATTTGGTATAAAAATTACAATCTGTAAACACTGGAAGCCTATTGTTTTATACGCAATCAAATGTTCAGAACCCCCCTAAATTTTCGAGTGAAATTTTGAAAAAATCGTCAAAAAATCAAAACCTCTAATAAAGTTATGCAAATAGACATTTCGTATGTAATTTGTCATTAGAAAACGATTGACATAAGTTTTAGAACGCTAACATGAACCGTTCTTGAGATATTGCACATTTTTCAAATAAATTTATCAAAAAATTATATAAATAGAAAAAATATATTAACTGTTCAGAAACATGTTCACTTTTCATATGTAATATCATATGATCAATTTGGTGACATCATTCTCGTGGATCTAGCTCGTTCCAATCATGAGAAAAGATACTTTGAGTAATACTTTTGTATTTGAACGCCAATAGTCATTTATCTACTATAAGAATAACTTATTACTCCGTCCATAACGCTTGGCGAGATTTTGGAGACGAATTAGCGGAATGTCGCCGACTTGGCGAATTTTTGAAATGCTGCCAAATTAACGAAAATCACGCCATCTGGATAAAAATGACGCTAAATCTATGAAAATGACAACTAATATCGTAAACTCAATATCTTGGAAAGAATATAAGTATCTACTATAAGAAACACCTATTTTTTTACTGTCAAAGTAGTAAATCCATTGCATTATATAAGGAAATTCATGTGGCGCCCCCATCAGATTTTTTACTTTTAAAATCGCATATACGAGGACTTTATTTTGCATGAAGCGTCGGTAAATGTGATGACTACGTGGATTTGGATAGATATCTGACGAAATATCGCCAAATTCACATGCTGACGCATTTTATATGCTAATGACAATATCGGTTTATGGATGCTGTTATGTGCAATGGGGACGCGATTTAATTTTGAGAACGCAATAGATGAATTGAGTAAAATATACTTCAGCCAATAAGAACGATTAAAAGAAAGCTTGCTACTACATTGTCCCTTTGCATTATACTTGGATATTTTACTTTCAAAATCATATTATTTCTTTGAAAACAAAATAGTATTTTATCTTTTCTTACCTTCCTTTATGTCTGTATTTAAAAAAGGAATATCTTATACCTTAAAACATCATCTCAGTTCAGCCTAAGGAAAATATGTTGCTGCTTTCCCAGAGGAGAGTTATTATCTAATGCATTTTCTGAAATGTAATGTATTTGTTTTCGTCTAAGCAAACTTTCGAAGTTAAGAAAGTTGCATCAGTTTTTACCTTGGGAATAAACTTTATTCTAAATTCGAAATGTGATACCTTTTGACAATCCTAAAAAATAAAAGATGTTTCTAATGTAGATATATCTTTAACGATTGCTTAAAATGTTGTTGTTGTTGAGACCCAGACGGTCCGACCTACCAGAAAGGTGTAAGGTAACTGTTTGGACGGCCGGGAAGTGCCACCCAGTTTAGAATGGAACCCAGTAGGGGAGGCATCCACAGTAGGGGAGGCATCCGTACCCTCCTTCCCCTACCACCAACCTCTCGGATGGACTTACGGACCCACATGTTTAACGTGATCGTACTCCGCATGAACACGGCGGCAGTTGTGGCAGCGTGCAAATCCAGCGCGCAAACCACCGGGCTACCGCACCCGAAATGTGCCAACAGCACGCGGTGCTCCCAGGTGGTCACCCACCCAAGTACTAACCGCGCCCGATGCTGCTTGACTTCAGTGATCTAACGAGAACCGGTGTTTTCAGCACGGTAGGGCCGTTGGCCGATTGCTTAAAATGTGTCTTTCATTAACGTATTATTTTTTCATTGCAATTTTACTTATATCTTTAACTAGAACGAATTACCCTACGTCGGCAGGGTCCTAAGATGAATAAATAATAAAAAGATGAGGAAATAATACAAAGATGAGTAAATAACACAATTGAGGATGGGAATAGCACACCTCAATTTCCAAAATGCCTGTTTTGAATAAAACTCGTTCTCGCGCCTTATTTTTTTTTCTATTCGCAGCAACAAGCCAATTCAATAGCAAAATTTTATAATGGCTGCATGGGAGTGACCTCAGTAGGTAGAACACCTTCGGAAATGTATCCGCTCCGTGATGGGGAAGTGTTCGATTTATTAAAAAATTCCAAGACATGGCTCGGTTAAAAAAAGTCAATTAATCAACGAATGGATCTAAGAAATTATTTTTGGAGTAGTCTGTGATATCTTTAGCAGCTGCTGGTAAATGATAAACGTTGGATGGTGTGTCAATTTTTTATATTGTCATATATATAACAGAGTGAAAACATAGCAATTTTTGAATATTTTCTTTTGCAAATTGAAAAAGCATTTTAAATATAACTATATTACAAAATGTCAAAAGTATCATATTATTTATAATTTTTCGCTTTAAAACATGTAATACAGTTCACGAAACAGTCATGGGCTTATCACCTTGAGATATTGCGTGTTTGATCTAAAACAAAAAATAATAATAGTACAGGTAAACAGTAGTAAATAAAAGTAATGCTATTTTTTTTTTTTTTACAAATATCTACAATATTAATTTCTACAATATTGAAATGCATCCGACTTTTTGAGTGTCAGTGAGTCAGTCCTGAGATTTAAAACTCGAACTTCAGTGGTAGAAAGTGTTGGCTTGCCAAAAAAGGGAGAAACAGATCTCGGGATAAAAATTGTGAAAACCAACATTTAAAAATTATCATTGACTTTAAATTAATTGAAAATCAAAAACGTCCCCAAACCTAAAAGCTCCTAAACTTGAGCTATCCAGGGATTTAAAAGCAAATTCTCGCCTTATTAAATGAAATTGCAATTATCATTTATTGATGATGATTGCAATAAATGAAATTGCAATTATCATTTATTGATGATGATTGCAATAAATGAAATTGCAATTATCATTTATTGATGATTGCAATAAATGAAATTGCAATTATCATTTATTGATGATGATTGCAATAAATGAAATTGCAATTATCATTTATTGATGATGATTGCAATAAATGAAATTGCATTTATCATTTATTGCTGATGATTGCAATAAATGAGAAGTGCAGATCTTGAGATGAAAATTAGGTACCTAAAAATGATAGAATTATAATTATTTGTAATTAACCGGCAAGCTTTTTCGAAATCTAGACACTTTCTTGTCAAACGAACTCAATGTTTTGGTATTCGTGATTAAGAAGAAATCCAGGATTGAGTGGCGGGACACGTGTGTTTGAAAAGCCTCATAACGGAGGAAAGGGAAATTAAGCCGATAAAGAACAGACAGAGATTAGAAATCAAAATTCTAAATTTCTCCATCGTATAGCTATATATGCTTAAAATTGAATATGCAAGATGGCCGTCCCATGCAACTGCTACAGGTGAGCTGGGCGGTCTGGGTTATAAAAATAATCGAATATGTAAGTTTTCTCATAACATAATCCACGTTTAAAAAACTTGTGATTTTTTTTCTTTGCAAATTTTCCATGAAAAAAAAATTGAAACGCGTGTTTCATTGGTCCAAACGATCAGAATTATACCATTTTACCACCCTTCGTTTAAAATGGCTATATAAATATATTTCGATTAATGCCTGTTCCTTATTGGGGAGTTAACTTGCCCCCCCTCCTCTTGTCTCTGAGGGGGCGAATGACGTTTCAAACACAAAAATCGTATTGCCGCTATTTTTCATTACAATGATTGAAACTGTTAATTTTTGTGATAATTAAACCATAAACAATATTTTTTATTCATAATTATGTCAAATTTGTCCTATGCAGCTATGTTATGAAATTATAAAAAGTTTCCGCGTGAACTTCAAAAAATTCTTTCTAGATCTATATTTTTCATTATACCAAAGCAGGATACAAAATTTCGTGAAAATCTCTTAATATATGTGGCTGCTATGCGGTACATACCACAGACAAACGGTCATCACTCTAAGAATGGTCAAAAGGTGTTTAGAAGGTTCGAAATAGAATATCGACAACAAAATCTGAAAGTCGAAAATTATCATGAAAACGACATTTTCTCGCTATATTTTTATAGTATAAGAAAATAAAAAGCAGGAATATAAAAATCAGATAATAACAATTATTTCGAGGGAGTTTGTATCCCTCTTCCTCAGGTGAAAACAGTGTCATTTTTTAACAACCGCTTTCCCTAACGGTTATTAAAAAAATACACTGATTTTGCCTGAGTAAGAGGGATAGAAACTCCTTCGAAACAATTGTTGCCACTAGATTTTCATATTCCTGCATTCTTTAAGGAAGTAATAGAAACTGTTACCTACGTGTCAGTATATTCGGAGTAAAAATGTGAATTATGAATTTATTCAACGCGGAATTTTTTTTCAGTTTATTTTGTTCGATTCTTGTGTAAGGTAGGCGGGAATATTTTCGGTGAACTTATTTCGCACCCATCCTGTCAACGTAGCATGAAGCAACCTGGTGCATACATAAGCTTAGTACAGGACGCTACAGGCGCAAAGTGGATTGTAGTATTGATTATGTCAAGGACATTTATTATCTGTTTTGCTACGGATCATGAAAACGAACCGGATATTTCCGGCTGTTTTGTTGTTACTGCTAAAATCCGCTACTAACACTACTGCTGAAAAGCTACTGTTTTTTACCGCTACTACGGCTGCTGCTAAAAAGCTCCTTGTAATCGCTACTGCCGCTGCTACTAAATAGTTCCTTCTTATTACCACTACTGCTAAAAAGTTGCTGCTTGTTATTGCTGCTTTCGCTACTGCTAAAAAACCACTGCTTGTTACCGATACTGCCACTACTGCTAAAAAGCCACTACTTGTTACCTATACTGCCGCTAGCGCTAAAAAGTCACTGCTTGTTACCGATATTGCTAAAAAGCTACTGCTTGTTACCACTGCTGCCGCTTCTTCTAAAAAGTCACTGCTTGTTACCGATACAGCTAAAAAGTGACTGCTTCTTGCGAGCACCGCAACTAGTTTTCACTATTATTACATGAGTGGATGCATCTTACTTTTTATTAGAGAAAAATAATTGACAACAATTGTTTGCTTGTTACCGATACTGCTAAAAAGCTACTGCATGTTACCACTGCCGCCGATTGTTCTAAAAAATCACTGCTTGTTACCGATACTGCTAAAAAGTGACTGCTTCTTGCGAGCACCGAAACTAGTTTTCACTATTATTACATGAGTGGATGCATCTTACTTTTTATTAGAGAAAAGCTACTGCTTGTTACCACTGCTGCCGCTTCTTCTAAAAAGTCACTGCTTGTTACCGATACTGCTAAAAAGTGACTGCTTCTTGCGAGCACCTCAATTAGTTTTCACTATTATTACATGAGTGGATGCATCTTTCTTTTTATTAGAGACAATAATTGACAACAATTGTTTGCTTGTTACCGATACTGCTAAAAAGCTACTGCATGTTGCCACTGCTGTCGTTTCTTCTAAAAAATCACTGCTGGTTACCGATACTGCTAAAAAGTGACTGCTTGCGAGCACCGCAACTAGTTTTCACTATTATTACATGAGTGGATGCATCTTACTTTTTATTAGAGAAAAGCTACTGCTTGTTGCCACTGCTGCCGCTTCTTCTAAAAAGTCACTGCTTGTTACCGATACTGCTAAAAAGTGACTGCTTCTTGCGAGCACCTCAACTAGTTTTCACTATTATTACATGAGTGGATGCATCTTTCTTTTTATTAGAGACAATAATTGACAACAATTGTTTGCTTGTTACCGATAATGCTAAAAAGCTACTGCATGCTACCACTGCTGTCGTTTCTTCTAAAAAATCACTGCTGGTTACCGATACTGCTAAAAAGTGACTGCTTGCGAGCACCGCAACTAGTTTTCACTATTATTACATGAGTGGATGCATCTTACTTTTTATTAGAGAAAAGCTACTGCTTGTTACCACTGCTGCCGCTTCTTCTAAAAAGTCACTGCTTGTTACCGATACTGCTAAAAAGTGACTGCTTGCGAGCACCGCAACTAGTTTTCACTATTATTACATGAGTGGATGCATCTTACTTTTTATTAGAGAAAAGCTACTGCTTGTTACCACTGCTGCCGCTTCTTCTAAAAAGTCACTGCTTGTTACCGATACTGCTAAAAAGTGACTGCTTGCGAGCACCGCAACTAGTTTTCACTATTATTACATGAGTGGATGCATCTTACTTTTTATTAGAGAAAAGCTACTGCTTGTTACCACTGCTGCCGCTTCTTCTAAAAAGTCACTGCTTGTTACCGATACTGCTAAAAAGTGACTGCTTCTTGCGAGCACCTCAACTAGTTTTCACTATTATTACATGAGTGGATGCATCTTTCTTTTTATTAGAGACAATAATTGACAACAATTGTTTGCTTGTTACCGATAATGCTAAAAAGCTACTGCATGCTACCACTGCTGTCGTTTCTTCTAAAAAATCACTGCTGGTTACCGATACTGCTAAAAAGTGACTGCTTGCGAGCACCGCAACTAGTTTTCACTATTATTACATGAGTGGATGCATCTTACTTTTTATTAGAGAAAAGCTACTGCTTGTTACCACTGCTGCCGCTTCTTCTAAAAAGTCACTGCTTGTTACCGATACTGCTAAAAAGTGACTGCTTGCGAGCACCGCAACTAGTTTTCACTATTATTACATGAGTGGATGCATCTTACTTTTTATTAGAGAAAAGCTACTGCTTGTTACCACTGCTGCCGCTTCTTCTAAAAAGTCACTGCTTGTTACCGATACTGCTAAAAAGTGACTGCTTCTTGCGAGCACCTCAACTAGTTTTCACTATTATTACATGAGTGGATGCATCTTTCTTTTTATTAGAGACAATAATTGACAACAATTGTTTGCTTGTTACCGATAATGCTAAAAAGCTACTGCATGCTACCACTGCTGTCGTTTCTTCTAAAAAATCACTGCTGGTTACCGATACTGCTAAAAAGTGACTGCTTGCGAGCACCGCAACTAGTTTTCACTATTATTACATGAGTGGATGCATCTTACTTTTTATTAGAGAAAAGCTACTGCTTGTTACCACTGCTGCCGCTTCTTCTAAAAAGTCACTGCTTGTTACCGATACTGCTAAAAAGTGACTGCTTGCGAGCACCGCAACTAGTTTTCACTATTATTACATGAGTGGATGCATCTTACTTTTTATTAGAGAAAAGCTACTGCTTGTTACCACTGCTGCCGCTTCTTCTAAAAAGTCACTGCTTGTTACCGATACTGCTAAAAAGTGACTGCTTGCGAGCACCGCAACTAGTTTTCACTATTATTACATGAGTGGATGCATCTTACTTTTTATTAGAGAAAAGCTACTGCTTGTTACCACTGCTGCCGCTTCTTCTAAAAAGTCACTGCTTGTTACCGATACTGCTAAAAAGTGACTGCTTGCGAGCACCGCAACTAGTTTTCACTATTATTACATGAGTGGATGCATCTTACTTTTTATTAGAGAAAAGCAACTGCTTGTTACCACTGCTGCCGCTTCTTCTAAAAAGTCACTGCTTGTTACCGATACTGCTAAAAAGTGACTGCTTGCGAGCACCGCAACTAGTTTTCACTATTATTACATGAGTGGATGCATCTTACTTTTTATTAGAGAAAAGCTACTGCTTGTTACCACTGCTGCCGCTTCTTCTAAAAAGTCACTGCTTGTTACCAATACTGCTGAAAAGTGACTGCTTCTTGCGAGCACCGCAACTAGTTTTCACTATTATTACATGAGTGGATGCATCTTACTTTTTATTAGAGAAAATAATTGGCAACAATTGTTTAATTTACATGAACCACTCTCTAGGCATTAGAATATTTTCAAAACATAAGAAGACTTCAATATTTATAGGGATGCCATGTATGGACACTTCAAATATTTTTGCATTTCACTATTGTGATAGTATCATTAAATTATTCAATTTAGCAATGATAAGAAAATATATTATTCTTTTCTCAACATTTCTCTAAAAATGTTCTGTATGAAAATATTGTTATCACCCACTAAGTTGCAATGCTTAAAGTCTGCCTGATATTACATTATACTTTTTAATCATACTTCGTATCTTATGTTCAAAAATAGATTATGAACTGCAAAACATAATATTTTATTTCCTCTGTTTCTTTTTCATGTTTCTCCTTTGTCTGTATTTGTTTCAGAAAAATTTAATATCTTAAAATACATCATCGCAATACCGCCAAAGGAAAAAAATGATGCTGCTTTTTCTAAAATAAAGTTATAATCCAATGCATTTTCTGAAATGATGCATTTGTTTTCCATCAAAGGAAATTTTCGAACCTGAAAAAGATGCATCAGTTTGTGTTCTGGGAATAATCTGGACTCGAAACTTTTAATAAGTTGTCCTTTGAAGATGCCCCCATTCCCCCAAATAAAAGAATTTCTAATGTATATGTTCTTTAAAAATGATTTTCTTCCATTAATGTATTTTGTCTTTAATGGGTCTTTTCTTAGATACATAATATTTCATGAATAGTTTTACGTGTTTGTTTTTTACAAGATATAGCACATATGAATATGAAATGTGTGGAGTATGAATCTCCATTCGACTTTCTCGTACACTCTTACACCATAGTGTTTAAGGCTACTTGTATCACAAATGTTCCTTAAAATTTTCTTTTTTCATGCCGGCAACAGAATTGTGGCTCTGATAAATGCATTTAGATTATATGTGTTATTATAAACTTGTTTAGCGTAGTTCAAATTTCCAGTTTTCCTCTTTATATTATGCTATTACCGAACACCCGTTATTAAGATAGCAATTAGAAGTAGATTAGAAATTAGAATTGGGTAAGTAAATTAGAATTAGGCAATTATATTTCCTGGACATTTGACAGATCAACACATTAGTCAAATGTTGAAAGAAATATATTGATTTAGAAATTTTTACGCCTATTTCGAAAATAAATGCTTAAACATGCCTTCAACTTTTGAGAGACCGCACACACGTCTGCATTATGCCCGCTGCGGGGGCGTTATATGTCCAAATAAATAAATAAATAAATAAATATATATATATATATATATATATATATATATATATATATATATATATATATATATATACATTTTTCCCCAGCCGATAACTGATGGTATACAACTCGCTGACGTCTTCGAGGCATCGCTTCTTTACTTTTTCAAAGAACTTCGAATATATATATATATATATATATAATAAAGTTGTAATATGAAGCTCCAATGACAGATTAGAGAGAAGTTATATCTCATAAAACCTTAACTTAAATAATGCTAACAACGTAAAAAGATGTAAATAGTAGAGAATCGTTAATCAAGAGGAGAATAAAATGCATATATCTACTCCACAAGTTAAATATAATGAACACATATCAGTTATGAGAATTCAAAAATTAGAAAACAAAAAATAACCAATCATTAAAGCCAGTCACGTGGATAAGCACTAGGCTTGAAAGTTGTTCATTTTGAACAAATTCGTCTTCAAGTCCAAGTATCTATTCAAAATGAACAACAAAAGCTTGTTTCTGAAGACAGAGATAGGTGATATCTATAAACTCTGCCTCATTGGACAACAAGCTAAAAGATTGAAAAATAAAATTAGAATATGAAAATACCTGAAAAAATACTGCAGATGTCCTATCCAAAAAAGAAACGAGCAATACATGACGAGACAACTGTTGCCATTCGCAGAAGATAAAAGTAGAGATCAACTGTTGCCAATCGTAAGATATACACTATATGACAGCGAAATTGAGGGGTAGACGCAGCTCACCGAGTTATGTAAATGATGCGAAATGCACAACTGTCTCGCGCACGTTGAGTGAGATGTAAGGGAAGGAACCTGCAGAATCGGTAATAGTCGCGCCGCTCTGTTTGCCAGGGAAACATTTTGCAATTGTTTTTGTCTCAGAGGAAACGTGTAGTAGCAGAGAATGCCAGGCCGCTGGCAACCGAGGCAGTTCCAGCAGACAGACGATTTCACGAGGGGTATGGTGATCGGATTCAGACGGGCAGTTTGGTCCATACGTCGAATCTCAGCGGACAGCCATCTACACGCGTCCACGGTGCTCCGGCTGTGGCGAAGAAGATTGGAACAAGGGAATGTGGCACATTTGAGGGGTGCCTGTACGGCCAGAATGACGTCAACACCAGTGGACCGACGCATCCACCGGAAAGCGTTGGCTGTTCCGCAGTCCACTTATGTCGCCCTTTTGCAACATCTGAAGGACACCCTTGATGCTCCCATATCGACCTAGACCATTATCCCCCGATTGATCGCCGGCGACCTGCACTCATGGCGCCCGTTAAAAAGACTGAGATTGACACAACAGCACAGACACCTCCGTTTACAGTGGTGTCGGGATATAGCTACGTGGATCGCGGAATGACATAGGGTCGTGTTCTCAGACGAATCACGCGTCTGTTTCAGCAATGACAATTGCGGCGTACAAGTCTGGCGCCGAAGGGGTGACAGGTCCAATACGGCCGCATATGTGGAACGCCACACCACGACATCATGTTTTGGGGCGCCATCCTGTACTATAGCAGATCACCTCTGGTTCATATTGAGGGCACTACGACGGTCCAACGATACGTGGATGACGTTCTGCTGTCGGTGACACTACCCTTCCTTCAAGGGGTGCCCAATGCCATTTACCAGCAGGATAACGCCCTACCACACACGGCACGCATCAGCTAACGTGCCTTGCAAGGTACAAAGCTGCTTCCCTAGGCACCAGTCTCCATGATCTCTCACCAATCGATCACGTCTTTGATATGATTGGATGCCGCGTGCATGCGCTGCCACCGCCGCGTCTAGTAGACGAAGTCTGGCTAATGGTTGACAGGGAACGGACAGCTATCCCTCAGGACACCATCCGCACGCTCATTGACTCTGTATCTAGACGTGTTACTGCCTGTATTGCCGCCCGCTGTGGTCCTACAACTACTGATCAGATGGTGTTATAGCTCGGTGTATAGGTGTAACATGTTGCAATAAACATCACTTATTGGTCGTTGCTGTCTCTCTATTTTTGCCGATTTTCATCAATTTCTGCCCACTCCTTCTTGGTGTCTCTTTATCACTGTCACGTAGTGTAAATAACAGTATTGCAAAAAAGTAATAACAGTATTGCAAAAAAGTAATAAAGTATTGCAAAAAAGTAATATATATATATATATATATATATATATATATATATATATATATATATATATATATATATATATTGCAGTGAAAATTGCGTACAATCCGTATACATCGGCATAACGGACGTGATACAAATATTGCCTCAAATTGCAAGACCGAAATCCGTCTTTTACGAATTCATATATTGGTCGCATCTATATTGCTCATGAAACCATGAGTGGATCAAAATGGTTCCGATACCATTCCACCATGATCACCGGCTACCTCCCGGTTACGGAGAACACATCCATCGTGTTTATATGCGCATGGAACTGGTAAGGAACCTTATTCTTCGAAATATTTGCTTAGATAGAAAAGCTGGGCATCGAAAATGTTAGCAGTGTGCTCGCTTAAAACGTTTATACTTAATGAACAGATGGCGTCAGGAAATAATTTTTATTAGAGCAGTGTATGATATTTAAAGTAGGTAGTGTTAAATTATAAAATCTTGGTTTGCCTTCAATATTTTTATATTGCAATTTAAAAATCTGGGAGGTTTAGAACACACGAAATATTTATATATATATATATATATATATATATATATATATATATATATTATTAGTCGCATGATTTCAGTTCAAAGTTTGTTTAAAAGAGAATTTTTTGATCTTATTGATTAGATAATCTAAATGATATGGTCACTTTGGGAAAAGCGGTTATAGTCAGCGGTCATAGCGGGTTTTAGTCATGTGGTCAGTATATACCAAGATGGTGATATTGCCAGGTTTTTCATGAAGTAAACATAAGTTCTGTCTAGTAGACAAAATTTGAGCTAGTGGACAAAAGTGATCAATTGAAATTACCAATATTTTGATGCGTAGAATATTTTATATATAGTAACTAAATTTTAGTACGCAAAGCATCAAAGAAAAATTCAAATTATCTTTGTACTGATAAAGATAACCTATGTGTTTATGAAATGTTTATTTGGTTTTACTCTTTTTACTCCGATTTACGCTGTTTACTTCATCGATTTTTGTGCGGGTCACGTTCAGATCTTATGGTATTAAATTATTTTGAAACTTCCTCGTACTTGAAATTCTACGCCGAAAAATATGTTATCAGATTGAAAAATGCCTAACTAGTACTTTTTTCTTTCGCTTTTTGCATTTCTCTTTCTTTCAAAAAATCTAATAACTGGAAATACAATACATCATCTGAAAATCGTTGTAGCATAAAAGAAAGTTCAAACCACCAGAAAAATTTTATTAAGTTACACATTTTAAAAAAAAAAACATTGTTTTTACTGTACTGTATATGTAAATTTCTAATTTTGAATAGATGCATTGTTTTATTCAGGAATTATTTTTGTAATATTAAAGAATTACCCGTTGAAGAATTTTGAAAATAAAACATTTTGTTTTAAATTTCTTTGAAAGATTGATAGTATTTTATTTCCATTAAGACCTACCTCCCTTCGCCTTTGATAGATAGTTTTGCAAACGGTTTTAATCTTTAAAAATTACTTTTACGTTACGTATACAGAAGTTTTACATTACGTATAGAGGTTGAAATGTTCGGAATCAACAAATGATTAACAAAGTAGATCATGACGAATCAAATGGAAGTGCTTGTAGAGCCCCGTAATGGATAATTTAGTTCAAATGTAATTTAAAATACCTTTTGCACGAGTCTTCATTTGGCATTTTTATACATTCATATTCCACAGTGGTCAACTATATTTGTGTCACAATCACTCAGAATAAAAGATAAATGTATATACTTCACATTTCTTACCCGAGTTTTATTTTATAATGTTTTGTAAAGATACATTAAACGTTTCTTTCCAAGTTGACAACTGTTTATTGACGCGGATGAATTCGTTTCGCTTATCTCTGTTAATATAAACTATTGTGATTAGTCATGTTCATAGCACAGTTTAAATTATTAATGGTCCCCATATACTGTCTATACTATCTGTGAGAACAGGAGGCATCATATGCAGTTTTTGATGTTTACTACGAAACAAAGTGCAGACTTCTAGGCACCGTTTAATGAGAGTCTTAGCCCGGAAAATCATGACCCCCAGTAAATACACGTCATAAAAATTGCAGGTGTGGTTGGGGAAAAATATCTTAGGGGCCAAGGCTTAAACCAAACTTCATTGGAAGCTGAAAGAATCAATAACACGAAGATTCGGCGTTGCACCGAGGAGCATCCAATGAGAGTAAGGAGGACGTATCTGAACCTTAGGTCAAATGATGTGGCTACAAGAAGGAAAAGTCAACCAATATAATAAGAATATTTATTGGAAAGCGAGAGAGAGAGGGCGTAATGATTCGAGCAGTATTTTCAAGAGAGTGAGTCGTTAGTCATTTGAGTATTGAGAATGTTACAGAAAAAGACAAAGTCTGACTCTAAATGTCAGAAAATACATCGGTAAATATTCTAGTCATGCTGAGCTACAGACCCGAAATACAAAGATATGTGCCAGTCTTCATGTATGTTAGGTCAATTGATTTTTGGAATAAGATTCAAACACACGGTACTTTTCTCCTCCTTAGCTTTTGTTAAAATTGATGTAATTTTAATTATAACAATAATAGAGAAACGAATAAACGATATATTTATTTTAAGGATTAAAATGTGGATTTTAATGTGTAATATTTTTAATTAATTAATATGTTGAGAAACTCGGGAAAAGAGGTAATGGTGGGTTTTGCGGCCACGATAGCAATGTTACGATTCACGACCACGTTATTCCTGGATTATTCTACATTTCCAGATTATACGGTGTTTCAACGTTTTTAATTTATCACCACACTACCACCAATATTTCAGGAATTACCATTATATTAAATAGGAAGTAATGTAATGAAAATATTAAAATTTCTATTTGGTGTATCACATATTACTTTATCACATAATGTAACTATATATCAAATTTTGAGCTTTTGTGAGCTTTTTGATACAAACACACAGATGGCACTTCTTAAGGCATCCTGAACATATTTGGAGCACTTTTGAAAAATTGTGTGTGTGTGTGTGTATGTGTGTGTGTATGTATCAATGTATGCGTGCATATATGGAGTTGTTAACTAATGAACGAATACAGTTATGTCTAAAATTTGAGTGTAGATATACTACAAAAATCTATAACTAAATAGAATATCAAAATCACAGAACCCGCATGTAAGGTGCTTCCCACAAATTTGGAATGCTCACCCATTGCTGACAACAACATCCATGGACCGGTTTCACGCTTATTATGCGCTAGTCAACACGGAATAACCGTCATCTGCAATAGCAGCAAGAAAACTTGCTATATCACAATTTTGCAAACTTCTGCAGGAATTGACAATTTCTGTCCTTCTACATAACCAGTATCTAATTCATATACAATTTAACTCGTTTTCTTATTTCGTTAACTTTATTTTTCTTAACTCGGCCTTTGTAGCTTCGTGTAGACCGAGCTAAATTGTATATGAATGCGATGCCTTATACGGAGAAGGGTTGAAATCTAACAAGCTCATGAAACGACCGTCAAATACAGTTGAACAGCAATTAAATGTTCCACTATTTCCCAAGACAGACAGACGATGATATTCTCAGATCACTAACCCATTTACAAGCCACATTTACTCGCTTCGAGTCAAGTCGTACTGATTGTAACTATGTCCACTGTGAAAGATTTCGGAAAACTACGTAACACGAAAATTTTTTAATCAATCTACAAGATATTGAAACTTCCCAAAGCTCGCCTATTTGACGGTGCTTTGCTAAATGTATTGCCAAACGCGCCAAATTATTCGCCAATTGACCTGATCCTTCACAAAAAATAATTGCTTGTGAAACTGCCTTTACAGTAAAGGCACACTTTACGCAGTAATAAGATTAATTTCGTTTGCATCAGAATAATTAAGTAAAATTAACTGAAGTGCAACTCAACTCTCTCATACCAGAAACCAATTTAAAAAAAAATTCAAATTTAACAAGAACATGTTTGAAAAATCGGTTTAATGGATCCAAATGATTACAGTTATAGCGTGTTACATTTTACTTTAAAGGTCTTGAAAAAATATTTCGATCGATACCATTGAATAAAAATTCTATGAAATGTTTAAATAAAATGTTAATAAAAAATTTGATATCCACAAATGAAAATGCTAAAAATCAAAATGTCTAAAAAATATCTCAAATGTCTCTAAAATAATATTAATTATCTCAAACATTTATTTTTCATCAATAGACTTATCAGGTTTTAAAGGAACATCATGGTATGAGATCACATAACTCTCATTATATTTATTCATTTAAGTCCTAAATCCAAGTTATAAACTTTCAACTTAAAAACATTTAAACTGTTCATTACCTAAAATATCCTTTTAATTTAGAATATCTAATACATCAGTAAATAGGAAAAAAATATATTCTTAAAATAAAAAGGGATGCTATCATGTACTGGACTTTTGTAATAAAGTATTTTTATAGCTGAATACTTTTAATTTTCAATCAATGCATCAGTTTTTTTTCAAATTTAGATTGGTGAAATTAAAGAAAAACCATTTAAAAAACTTGTAGATTGTGTTGTAAATATATTCAATTTTTTCTTCCTTAAGACCTTATTTCTTCTTTAAAAGTTTTGCATGTGAATTCAATCATTTAGGAATGTATTTATTTAAGCATTCAAACAATTATTTTTACAAAAAGAAATTTAAAGTTGTATCTTTTTAGTACGACCACCATTCCTCCAGAATAACTGCCAGGTATTTCTTATACTTCTCAGTTGGTTAGTATATAAGAAATATTGCTATCGTCCGATACACATCGTTCAACGTAATTAAACGCATGAAAATTGTCCGACGATAATTGTTCTGTTTATTTCATCTAACTGCGACCTTAATCACCATCTTCTTGGAATCTAGCTTCTAGAATCTGTGTTATATATATTATTTTCTACAACTGGAAAAAGTGATCATTATTCATATAAAATATTATTAAAATATAATTTGTATATTGTAAAGGTAAGTAAAAAATATTTCATTTCTTTCTCTTTTTCTTTTCGCAATCTCGTATTTCGTGCGGCTTTTCGGAATTAAATCTTTTTATACTCCTATTTTTTAAGCAATGTCTTTTGTTTAAAAATTAGGAGCACATAACAGCACATATTTGTTTGAATTTTCTGTACATTCGGTTTACATACATTCAATTTACTAAAACTTTTCTTTCTTTAGGCCCAGGCCGTCAGACCCGCTCGAAAGTGTCGAAAACCCAGATCACTCAACTCATAATACGAGTAGCAGTTTGAGTGGCCGGCCACTCGAAAGTGTGAGGTACCTGTTTGGACGGCCGAGACAGTGCCACCCCAATTTTGACTCGAACGCAGTGGGAACGAAATCCACAAAGAACATATCCTCCTTCCCCTACCACCAACCTCTCGGAAAGACTTTAAAACCCACAAATGTCACACGTCCGTATGTGTCTTCTGTTTACTTCATTTTTTATAGGTTTGTATGGTCAATCCTAGTCCAGAATGCCGATAATGCGTGAAAGCGTATTACTCCTAACCCCGCATTGTTAATCGCACTGCAATACTCAAGGGATTTATTTAATGGCGATAATTGTAATGATAATAAATAATGATACTACTGTTATGTCATCCATTATAACTAGAGCAGTGATTTTGTGACGAAGATTTGCCCATATTCTGCGAAATGTTAAATATAATCTCAACAGTGAAAACTTCAAATTCTAAACTTTTTCACTAAATTTCTGCTTGCAAATTGTATTTCTAATAATTATTGAATATTATATTTTTGCATATAGCGCAAACTCATTTTTCCGCTAAAGAGTTTTAAATGCAAGGAAAATGTTAAGCTACTTCACAGTCTCCAAAATGACAGTATATTGCAAAGAATATTGCAACGCTACAAATAATATTTATTCACGAGCAATACACTAGATAACCTGGAGAGCTCTGCACTGAGATTCAGTAGATCGGAAATTTGGGCAAGAGGCCTCATACTTGCCAAGCGCGGGTTTAAAAATCCCTCCATCAAGTCACATGCCCAGAAGTACTAATTTAGTACAAGGTTAGGCGGAAACTCTGTCGCCCCCTAAGATATCACAATAGACCATTACGAGCGTTGATAGGACTTAAAAGAGTTAAAAGGCATAAATGAAGACGCTGATCAGTTTCTTTAGACTGTAGATGCATTCATCTAATTTCAATTTGCGAAGAAAAGTGTTACAATTTTTCGTTAAATGCAAAAGATGCTATTTCGCAAGTGGTTTTAAAAATCTTCTGTTGTCAACAGTTTGCATTTGCAAACTATTGGCAGCAAATAGTGCAGAAAATGTTATCGTGCAAATTATGTTATTGTGCAACTGATATTATTGTGCAAATGATGTTACTGTGCAGATTGACAACAATAATACAGAATATGTTATTATACAGAAGATGTTATATGCAATTGCTTTTAAAAATCATTTGTTGTCAATAATTTGCATTTTAATGTGTTTTATTATATTTTAATCTGTATATTTTGTATTATATTTTATCTTGCCCGCTGTTACTGGGACTTTGTCCTGTAGCTTGCATTCTTTAAAATAAATAAAATAAATAAATAACATTTTAAATATTCCTCCATTTATTATGGTCTGGTGGCACCATATATACCGTGCAATTCGCCACTGGTATAGACCCAAAAATATTCAAACTCTTTGAAATTACTTTATTCTTGTTTTGCCCAGACGAAAATGAAACATATTTCTAAGGTTCAAAAGTGATGTTAAGGAGTGCTAAAAGCTGTTTTAAGAAATGTATACCAAATTTTGGTCAGGTAAACGGTTCGGATCCCTGCATAATTGCGGCTCCCTGCATTTCCCAAATTTACTGAACTCTTTTTACACACTCTTTCCTGCTATTGATCGTATATAGGAAATTCAGTGATTCAAGTCTTTAAAATACCCTAGCTTAAGTTTTGGCAATTTTTAAACAAACTAAATGTATTATGCATAGTTATAACTGTCCCAACCGTCATGGAGAGGTGATGCACCCCACAATTTTCACTGCAAAAGAATCAACTTAACAGTTGCATCGTATCTTGATTCTTTAGAACATATAAAATACATATATAAACGAAAGAAACTTCTAACATTTACGAGTTTAGCAGTTACTTTTTTTAAACACATTAAAATAAATAGACAATAGCGTTTATGAGAGAACAAGATACTTACTATTAAATTTCGCTGTAATTATTTCAAAATAACACCGATTGTCAGCGAAATCATGATGAATACTTCTTTTGTGTTTCTGAGTAAGTACAATTGTACATATATATGTTATATTAATAGGAACAAATTAAAGACTGGGTTTTTCTGCCACACTTTTAAGTGTTAATGTACTGCACTCTTCATAAACTAATGATATATATCATTGGTACATTTATTTGTATATTTTCAAAAATGAATTTGTTTTTGAAACAATCTGAGAACGCTACAGTACCCATGGCATAAAAAAAATTGGGGGGAGGGAGTAACCAAATAGATTATTTTTCATTTCTCCAAATATCATTTTTTTCGAAATTCAATTTATTCGATGGGTTCCTGGAGGGGTTGTGACACCCAAATCACCCCTTGGTGACGACACTGTAACGTTGGAAATAAAAATGTAATTGCATCATCTTGAACTTATATTCAATATTTTCCAACCACAAAATCAATTTATCAGCTAGAAAAGATGAAAATTGCATTTTTTCTTTTTTCGTTTTCCTTTAGAACAGTGTTTATATTAGAAAATCTAATATCTAGAAATATATTATATGGGTACTGCTACAAATGAAATAAAATATATTTTTTCTCAGGAAGATAAGTTATTATAAGATGCATTTTTACAAAAAGCTTTAAGATGGAATGAACTTTAAAATGATATCACATTTCACCAACTATTTAATTGTTTGTTCTTTCTTGTATGATATCACACGATTAAAAAATGATATTACACTACGTTAACTATTTAATTAGGTCGCCAACTACTTAATTGCTTGTTTTTATTAAATTGAAATAATACAATTTGCATTCTTTGCACAACCTACAGAAGATTGTTACGATTAAACTTTCCATTTGTTTTGTGTAAACCATAAGTCAGTACCCACCGAAACTATGTTGAGTTAGAATATAATAAACTTGACCACAACATAAAATGCACAGCAAATAAAATAAAGTAATCAGACTTGCGTTTCGGAAATTTTTTATTTCTTCCTTCAGTGCAAACAAACCTGGACTTATCGCCCAAATGAGAGCAAAACACTACCAGCCAAACAGAAAATGGTTAAACAACATAACTTAATAGATTAACACCATCTAGTGGGACAAAAAGGAGTAAAACAAAAAAAGGTTAGAAGGAAATGTGAACTAACGAAGCAAACAAGAAAAAAACAAATTCCAGAGTAGAAAAAAGCGAAAAAGATAAAAAAATTTAGACATGGTCATGCCATACCTTGTAGAAATAGGGTGTCATTGACAAATCATTACTCAATTCAGGTTACTCGAATTTTTTATTGAAATAAAAAACTTAAAAGAAATTCATATCGAATACTGAAGCACTCTGAAAGAATGGAGGCAGAAGAAAAATCAAACCTGTGACTAGTCATCCGACAGTGATTAACGATTGAAGATTTATTAATTTCTAGTTTTTTTTAACAATTTCGAAATTCAGTCACTAAATGTCACACTTACACACTTGATCGAAATTGTTGATAACAAGTTTTAATTGTTGGCAACGAAAGGATATCAAATTTTTTACTTATTTTTATTTTTTTCAGGGGCAAAGTGGTAGTTATTTTCTGAAAATATCTTTGTATCGTCACCCCTAATTTTATTTTCTGAATTTTTTGTTGATTTGGAAGCTGAGACGCTTTGCATGAGAACAAAAACCAAGATTCTGGCTCGAGTAGAAGTGCTCGATCATTTTGAAAAGTGGTTTTGAATATTTTAGTAACCTCTACGCATCGTCACCCCTGATTAGAATATTCAAAATATTAGACTTTTTCATTAACCTAGAAACTGAGGCGGATCGAATAAGACCAAAAAAAGATTTTAACTAGATTGTAATCGCTCGACAATTAAGTAATTGAGTTTTAATTAAGGTAGAGTAATTTAATTAAGTTATTGAGTTTTTTAACTCTTCACAACACAGTTGAAAGGTGTTTATTACTTTGTTCATTCTGTCTGTCTGCCCGTTAGCACGATAACTACCGTAAAAATGGCATTATCAAAATGAAATTTTAGTATGCTTTTCAGACTGTCTGTGAAACCTACGGGAGTATAAATAAATGATATCACTCAATTAGTTTTGGATTGAACCCGGAAGGAAAAAATTAAATACATTGAACCCTATGGGACCTAATTATTCAAACATTTTTTAAGCGAATTTGAAGTTCACAAATCACTTCGAAAGTTTGAGAAAATATTCAAATTATCCCATAAGATATATAAAAAAATTTCAGAAAAATATATTTCGTAGTTTTTTAAATAAAATTTAAAATAATAATTACACCCATTATATGAAGAGATCACGTGACCATTATACGAAGAGATCACGTGACCCACCTCAAAATAAAATATACCATCCATCTTGTGTCAAAATCGTGATTTTTAATGTTTTTTTAAATTTATATTTAGTGTTGTGTCCGTCCTAAAACTAGTTTATTTTTGCCTAAATTCTGTGCATCTACATACTGAAACAACGCAATGACAATATATTTGAGTTTAAATGATCATCAAACTTTGAGTCTTTCTACAACGGACCCTAATTTTCACTTATGGAGAATGTTAACACATCAAGCTGTAAGATGAGTTGTATAAAAATTGCTGAATTTCTTTAACCCAAAATTTTTTAGCACTGGAGTCTGCAATATAGTTGATATGAATGATTGATTTTATATAGAGAACATTGAGAAGAGTCATTGATTTTATATAGAGAACAGACGATTTTATAGCAAACTTTTCGGTGACGTTTTAAGAATAGAGTTAAATTACTTTCACCTCCATGGTTTAAAATTTTTAAGTAAAATAAATTATTGTAATATTGTGATGAATGAAAGGAATAAAATAAAAGTTTATGAATAAAATTTTTACTGAATTTTTATAGAGAGCCAGGTGATTTATATTTCAATGACGTTATTTAGATAAAGTTCATTTTTTTTTTCGATAAAGTTTTCAAATGTAATAAATTATTGCAGTATTGTGATAATTTTAAAAATTTAAAAATGTGAATGTATCGCATTTTAGAGATGTTTAAATAAAATTGCATTGCAGTTGAAAAGTGTTTCATAATTAATGCTTTATGCATGATTGATCTTTCTTGTTTTATTATTACTTTACACTATCACCCCTAATTCAGATTTTGAACTTTCAAATATATCTCCTGGCCTCGAAGCCGAGAAGGACCAAATGACGAGATTCTGATAAATTTTTAAAATGATTCTAGAAAATTATCTTAAGATTCTATATCTAATTAAGATTCTAGAACTAATCTTTGAATTCGATTGAATATTTGAGTATATCTATCATCATAATGTAAAATGCAATCTCTAAACAAACGAAAACACATGGATAAACTTTGAAAGGCTACAATCTTTGAATTATATTTGAATTTGAATGAATATACTATCTTTGAACTATCTTTGAATTTGAATGAATATTTGAGTATATTTATCACCATAATGTAAAATACAATCTCTAAATAAACGAAAACACATTGATAAACTTTGAAAGACTACTATCTTTGAATTATCTTTGAATTTGAATGAATATACTATCTTTGAACTATCTTTGAATTTGAATGAATGTTTGAGTATATTTATCATCATAATGTAAAATACAATATCTAAACAAACGAATACACATTGATAAACTTTTAAAGGCTACTATCTTTGAATTTGAATAAATATACTATCTTTGAACTAACTTTGGATTTGAATGAATATTTGAGTATATTTATCATCATAATGTAAAATAGAATCTTTAAATAGACGAAAACACATCGATAAACTTTGAAAGGATACTACTATTGCATTGCAAGTCAATTTGGGGCACACCCTAATCATTGCACAACATCAAGACAGGCGTTTTCAAATTCAGTGTTTATTGTCTATAGAGAATAAAAAGCTTCTTTTTCCATTGTTGCTTAAATGTTTAACTTCCCAGAATACTTGGTAGAAGTCCATTTTGCTTTCATGCACTGCCTTTGTAAGTAAGGCAATATTACCAATTATGAAAAACAAGAAAAATCAATCATGCATAAAGCATTGATTATGAAATACTTTCCAACTGAAATGCAATTTTATTTAAACATCTCTAAAATGCGATACATTCAGAGATGATACATTTTAAATTATCACAGTTCTACAGTAATTTATTATATTTCAAAACTTAAAACTTCATAGAAAAAATTAACTTTATTCAAATGACGTCATCGAAATATGAATCGCCTGGCTTTCTAAGTAAAAGCAGCGAATATTTCATTCATACGCTTTTTACTCCAGACTCCAGAGTTATATAATTTTGCGTGAAAAAAATTCAGTAATTCTTATATGACTCACCTTGCAATGGATTGTTACATTCTGCATCCATTATAATTAAGCTTCGTTGTAGAAATAATCAAAGTTTGATGATCATTTAAATTCAAAAATATTATAATTGCGTTGGCACCAAATATCTAGGCTCAGGTCATGAATAGACGCAGTCCATGCGATCACACCACCTGGAAGAGTCCGAGGGCCTAACTGCCTCGCCGAAGCTCGACAGCCGGTTTCCCCGGATTTATTTGCCCCCAGGTTGGAGGATCAGAGCTACAAAGCTAAGATCCGTTCACTACTCAGAGAGTGGGCCGCACCGGGGGGGTGGGGGACAGACAGACGGACAGAATGAACAAACTCATAAACACTTTTCAACTGTGTTGTAAAGTGTTAAAAATGAAAAAATCTAGGAGTCGGAAAAGAACAGAGGAAGAATTCAAAATTCATTCCATTGGATAAGATTACGAACTTGGGTAGCCTCTGATGAAATGAATAGCCCATAAATCGCGAACATAGCATCTTAGACACGCGGCGTGTACGATATGTTCAAGGATAACTGTGCATCTGCATAAACTATTGTTAATCGAAATAATAAAATGTATTGTAAAAACAGATATAGTATAATTACATACTGTGTTTTCCTAAAGCTGCCATCTGTATAATGAAAGAAACATCAACAAAGTTTACTTACTCTTTGTGCAAAAGTTCACAAAAATCAATGAAATTTTTATCTTTTCCGCAATTAATAGTCATATTTTCTTACTTATCTTCGGAGAAAGAAAAACCAGGAATATCTGACATTTGTGAGATTTTTTACGAGATAAATTGTATCACGAAGCATTATGTCATTACCTACTCAAAAACACATGAGAGTGACTATAATAATTGAAATATACTTTACCAATATTGAAATATACTTTACTTTACCCCAAACTTTAATGGGATGATAAATTGCATCTAAACATGCAATTTTTGTCATACAAAGCAGGGTCAGAAACAAATAGAAACACAAAAATGACAGAGTAGCCACAAAGTACGTTTTACTGACAGAAATTGCAGAATGCCTGGACAAAGTTACAGAAACTGCTCAAGAGTGCGACCACCAGCAGTAATGCATGCTTCACACCTGCGACTTAGCGAGCGGCGCACGTTAGCAAAAACACCCGCCATATCCTGGACAACACCGGCAGCAACAGCAATCATAGCAACAGGTCCTCATCGGAGTCGATGGGGCTAGCGCCAATGAGATTTTTCATATGTCCCCATAAGAAAAAGTCGAGACAGGAGAGATCAGGTGATCGTGCCGGCCAAGCTATGGGACCACCCCGACCAATCCATTGCCCTGGGAATGTAGCATCTAAGGTGTGCCGCACATCCACGCTGAAATGGGATGGTGCTCCGTCGTGTTGGAACCACATACATGCTTTACATGTTGCAGTAGCTGTGGCAATACCTGCTGTAAAAATAGGTGGTATGTTCTGCCGTCCAGTCGGTATGGTAGACGATATGGACCAATCAAATGATCTCTAAAGAAACTTTAAACTCAGCTTAAACCCTGGCTAGATCTGACGCAGTCGTCACGGCGTTCAATGTCAACGACGTCTAGCGGTTCACCTCTTGCGTTACGACCCTGTTTTGTATGACAAAAATTGCTTGTTTAGATGTGATTTATCATACCTTAAAGTTTGGCCCAAGAGTTCTGACTCACCTTGTATATTTTGAAATAGAATCGACCTTCTCGAGAATGCTGCATTTATCTATGGTATATTGTTGTTGCGTATTTTAGGCGTTATTTGAATAATTATTAATTATACGACAAAAATACATTCAGTTTCCTAAAACTTTACTTTCTTCTACCCAGACCGTGAGTTCCACACAAAGTTGTAAGTTATATGTTTTTAAGGCCTGAAAACTGAGACCTAACTTAGATTGTAACTCAATGGGGGTAACAATCACAGAGATCGTACCATACTGCCCCTCACCCAGCACCTCTCAGATAAAATTTTACTTAGAAATAGAAATTTGTTATAAGGGAGTTGTAAATCTGTGCGTGTGTGTGTGTGTGTGACTGTGTGTCTGTCTGTGCGATACATGTATCCACTCTAGCTGACAAACTATTTGGCTACATTTCACAAAGTTTGGTAGGTAAGTCACATGTGGATTACCTTGGTGCTGATTAGATTTTGGTACGATTCGGAAAAAAAAATTATCGGATCATTTGTAGGGAAATGGCTCCGCAGAAAAAGCATGCATCTACTCCTCCTGCTAAATTAATTGATCCAATTTCATAAAATTCGGTAGATAAATCAACTGACGAATGCTTTGTCGTTGATTACATTTTTATACGATTCGGAAAGGAAAACCTGATTTTTTGGCGAAATGGCCAGCAGAAGTTGCGAAAATCTAAACTATAAGGCCACTTGTACTTAAATGTATCAATTAAAAGCTCATTTTATGCGTAATTTTTGACGACAAAAAAAAAAAATAAGACAACTCTAGAATAACCGTTCTCGAGATATTTTAATATTTTCGTATTTTTGTCACGTCGACTTTCAAAATTCGTCCAGTAACCAAATGAAAACGAAAACTAAAAAAAAAAATGCAAATTCAATGCAATTTTGAATAATTATTCATATGGTTTTTGCTATTAAGGCAATTCAATGAATTGGGAAAGAAAAAAAGAAAAAATGAATTTGGGTCTGTAGGGAAAGTCACGTGCCGCACACATCAGATTTTTTTTTTACTTTCCTTATATATATAATGTATAAGGAAAGTATTGTGACGGGGTCGAAAATTCGAATTCGAGTTTTCGACGGGAGAGCACGTTTCAAGCATCCCTGATCATGAATCGAACATTTTTGAGGTGATGTTTGTTGTTGTTGAGACCCAGACCGTCCGACCTACCAGAAAGGTGTAAGGTAACTGTTTGGACGGCCGGGAAGTGCCACCCAATTTAGACCGGAACCCAGTGGGGGAGGCATCCACAGGGACCGTACCCTCCTTCCCCTACCACCAACCTCTCGGAAGGACTTACGGACCCACATGTTTAACGTGATCGTACTCCGCATGAACACGGCGGCAGTTCTGGCAGCGGCGAGAATCGCGCGCTAACCACTGGGCTGCCGCGCCCGAAAAGAGCCAACAACACGCGGTGTTCCCAGGTGGTCACCCACCCAAGTACTAACCGCGCCCGATGCTGCCTGACTTCGGTGATCTAACGAGAACCGGTGTTTTCAGCACGGTACGGTCGTTGGCCCTGAGGTGATGTTTGTGTGTGTGTGTGTGAAAGTATGTGTGCGTGTGTATGTGTGTGTAAGTATGTGCGTGTGTGTGTGTGTATGTGCGTGTGTGTGTGTGTGTGTGTGTTTGCAAGACCTGGAAACTGGAGACATTCGTATATTTACACACCAACAAACCGCGGAGTCTTACTTTTTAGACCTTACATTGTCTTGCGCCGTTGGAAAACACTTTGACAACTTCGATGGCGAAATAGCCGCCATTTCTTTAGTCTTAGACAAAATGGAGCAGTGTGAAAAGGAAAATATCGTCTTTTTGTTGATTCCAGGGCGGCAATTAAAACCTTAACAACTTTCAGTCTCTGAGAATGTGAGATTTCATAGAATTGTGTGGAAAAAATAGATAAGCTGCTGAACATCAAGAACCGCATTGTCCTGCAGTGGATTCCAAGCCGCTGCGGAGTATATGGAATTCGCTATGAATGGATCTCAAATGATGCAACCGGAGCCGCCCTTGCCTGTGCGGCATCTAAAACGATATATATTCTTCTCTATTGAAGCTAACCGTTTCAGTCTGTACAGGGAGAGAGCTTCTGGGAAAAAGTAGAACTCCCTGTTACATAAGTCGGCAAGAATACCCAGTTCCTTGCATAGAGTAGTTGGCGTGGCTTGCTTTAGACTTGCCACGGGTCATGATTGCTTACAAAGTCACCTGTATCGAATGGGAATGACAGATACAGATGTCTGCCCTCTTTGCGACCATGGCGTTCCCATGACTGGAGAGAACACCTCAATATTTGCCCTGCTGTTCTTGACAGTTTTCCTTTTTGTGTTACTGACAGGGCTTTAGTAACTATTTTTAACATTCTTCTTTGTATTGGGCTGCTCGTCGACTTATGACCGAGAGGTCGGAGACGGGCATAGAATAAAAAAAAAAAAAAAAAAAAAAACGAGGAGTGTGTCAGTGAGTCTGTAGAGAAGATATCTCACGAACGAATAAAGCGATTCGAATGAAACATGGTACAAAAATCACAATCCGCGAATACTGGTAGCCTATTGTTTTTAAACACAATCGAATGTTCAGAAACCCCTAAATTTTCGAGTGAAATTTAAAAAAAATCATCAAAAAATCAAAACCATTGATAGTTACGCAAATAGACATTTCTTATGTAATTTTTCCTTAGAAAACGTTTGACATAAACTGTAGAACGCTAGCATTAACCATTCTCGAGAAATTGCGCATTTTTCAAATAAATTTATCAAAAAATCAATTAAAATTAAAAAAAAATATTAACTTTTATGAAACATGTTCACTTTTCATGTGTAATAGCATGCGATCAATTTGGTGACATCATTCTCGTGGATCTAACTCGTTCCATTCACGAGAAAAGATACTTTGAGTAATACTTTTGTATTTGAACGCCAATAGTCATTTATATGCTGTAAGAATAACTTATTTCTCCATCCATAACGCTTGGCGAGATTTTGGTGACAAATTTGGCGGAATGTCGCCAACTTGACGACTTTTTTAAAAGTTGCAAATTAAGAAAATCCCGCCAAATTGATAAAAATGACTCTAAATCATTGAAAATGACGACTAATTGAAGAATATTCAATATCTTGGAAAAAAAATAAATATCTACTATAAGAATAATATTTTTTAACTGTAAATGTAGTAAATTCGTTACATTATATAAGGAAGGTCATGTGCTGTCCACATCAGCTTCTTTATTTAGATACTAATTGTTACAAAAATGGGAGTATAAAATAGGGAATAATAATTGAAAATATAGTTGAGTTGGAAATCCCTTTTTACTTTCCCTGCAATACATGGTAATGTATAGGGAAAGTATTGGAATCATGTCGAAAATCGCAACTCGAGTTTTCGGCGGATCTACACGTTTCGAGACCTCTAGAATACATAAAAACTATTTTTAGCGTGACGTCTGTGTGTCGGTATGTCTGTGCAGATTTTGTATCCACGCTAACTAAAAAACTAATTGACCGAATTTCATAAAATTTGGTAGGTAAGTCACTTATGGGCGAATCTGGTGCAGATTAGTTTTGGGTACGATTCGGGATAGTAGAACCCGCCTTTTTTTGAGAAATGGCCCGTAAAACTTTATATCCAGTCTAACTGAAAATCGAATCACCGAATTTCACAAAATTTAGTAGATAAGTCGCTTGTGGGTCACCCTGGTGCTGATTAGATTTTGGTATGATTCGGAAAAAAATAACCTGCCTTTCTTTTGCAAAATGGCCCGCAAAAATCGACAAGTTCTAAAATAAAAAGTACATATGCTGAAATATATCCATTAAATGCTTGTGTTATATGTAATTTTTAACGAAGAAAATAATAAGACGAACCCCATTACACTAGGACTAGCCGTTCTCGAGATATTTTCGTTTTTTCTCTACGCCACCTTTGAAAATGAGTCCAGTTACCAAATGAGAACGAAAATTGAATTTAAAGTGAATTAAATTTAATAAAAATAAAGATAATGTGTATATAAGTCTGGAGGGAAAGTTACGTGCTGCCCACAACAGATTTGTAGATATTTTTATCGTGTAATCATCGTGTAGTCTCGTATAGTGATATCAATAATATTTAGAAAGAATGGGACGATACAGATACAGTATGAAATATTGATTTTTTTTCATGGTCGGCCATAATTTCCAAACCGATCTTTCTGCCCATCCAATTATTTCGGTCAACACTTCTAAGCGCAGCTCGAGCAAATAATGACGTCACGCAGCGAATCCCTTTCTGCTCATAAGAACGCTCATAAATGTCATAAATGTCATATATTTCTTGTTTCGTTTATTAAAAGATAAATTTCGGAAATTGTGTTGCTGTTTACGTTACGGAATAAAATTTTAAAGTTTTTTAAATTTCATTCGAGGTATAACTACCCTATAGAAACACCTTTGTATATAGAATTCACTCTTATAATAGGAATACAATTTGAAAATAAAGAACTTCGTTTCTGAATAGTACGCTTTGAATTAGTGTCGTATATTAGTACGAGGTGGCCAATAAATATCAATGCATCATGGGTAGAAGTGTAACTAGGAATTTCTGTCTTTCAAGTTAAACATATAAAAGATCCCCCCCCCCCATTTTAATTTGGGGAAAATTCTATTCCAATGTGTTAAAATAGTTTGAGCGTCTAATACAATTTTCATTCAAATACCTGTGGTTGATAAAAATGTAAATAAAACTAGTGAAGTTTCAAACAAGAAAGATCAATCACGTGTAAAGCCTTGATTATGAAACACTTTCCAGCAGCAATGAAATTTTATTTAAATGTCTCTAAAGTGCGATACATTCCTCGGTAATATTTCTAAAATTATCAAAATACTACATTAATTTATTATAATTGAAAACTTAAAACTTCATCGAAAAAAATGAACTTCATTCAAATGACGGCATTGAAATATATATTGCCTGGTTTAAACATCTCTAAAATGCGATACATTCCTCGGTAATAATTTTAAAAGTATCTAAATACTACAATAATTTATTATATTTGAAAACTTCATCGGAAACAAAAGAATTTTATCAAAATGACGTCATCGAAATATAAATCGACTGACTCTCTCTATAAAAGTAGCATTTCATTCATAACCATTTTTCCATTCCCTTCGTTCATCACAATACAATAATAATTTATTTTATTTAAAAACTTAAAACCATGGAGGTACAAGTTATTTAACTCTATGCTTAAAACTTAATCTAAGAAATAGTCTTCTTCTCCGTGTAAAATCAATGAATGTTTCATTCATATCAGATATATGCAGACTCCATGAGCTAAATAATTTTGCATTAAAGAAATGCAGCAATTCTTATACAACACATTCTACATCTATTGGTGTTTACATTCTCCATAAGCGAAAATTAGGCTTCGTTGTAGAAATAATCAAAGTTTGATGATCATTTAAACTCAAATATATTGTAATTGCGTTGTTTCAGTATATAGATGCATAGAATTTAAGGAAAAAGAAAGCGGTTTTCGGACGGATACAACACTAAATATGAATTAAAAAGAACTTTAAAAATCACGATTTTGACACAAGATGGCTGCCATATTTTATTTTAAAGTGGGTCACGTGATCTCTTCATATAATGATCACGTGATCTCTTGATACAAAATATGTAATTACTATTTTAATTTTTATTTAAAAAACTACTGAATATATTTTGCTGAAATTGTTTTACATATTTTATGGGATAATTTGAATCTTTTCTAAAACTTTCGAAGCAATTTGTGAATTTTAAATTCGCTTAAAAAATGTTTGAAAAATTAGGTCCCATAGGGTTCAATGTATTTCATTTTTTCAATCCGGGTTTCAATCCAGAACTAATTGGGTGATATTATTCTTTTATATTCCCATAGGCCCCATAGATCGTCTGAATAACAGACTAAAATTTCATTTTGATAAAGCCATTTTTTCGACAGTTATCGTGCTAACGGACAAACAGACAGACAGACAGACAGACAGAATGAAGAAAGTCATAAACACTTTTCAACTATGCTGTAAAGTGTTTAACACATTCACTTTTTTGTGATTCGGGTGTTTTTTTTTTTTTTTTTTTTTTTGCAAAAGAGTGTACATCCGAGCACTTTTTTTCTCATTCAAGAAACACAGAAAAAATGATCTTAGTAATTAGATTCTTTTCTTTTGCAAATTATCTACTCAGAGCTGAAAGCAGATTATGAAAAAATGCTAGAAGCTCAATCATATTTTCACTTATCCCACATCCCATAATTTTAAACCTTCTGAATGAGCTTAAAACAATTTTAAATTGTTTATCATTATTTTGTATGTAAATATTTAATTACTCTTTAGAATTAATGCTGGGGGGAATAATTAATGTAGTCTTAAAGTAAATAGTCTGTCAAAACTATTATTCCAACATAGTTGTAAAGTGTTTATGACTTTGTTCATTCTGTCTGTCCGTTCGCATGATAACTGCTGTAAAAATGACTTTATCAAAAAGAAATTTTACCATGTTGTTGAGACATTCTGCAGAACATTTGGGAATGAAAATGAATAATATCACCCAATTAGTTTCGTATTGAACCCGGGTTGTTGTTGTTGTTGAGACCCAGACCGTCCGACCTACCAGAAAGTTGTAAGGTAACTTTATGGACGGCTGGGAAGTGCCACCCAATTTAGACCGGAACCCAGTAGGGGAGTATTGAACCCGGGTTGAAAAAGCGAAATACACTGGACCCTATGGGACTTAATAATTCAAAGATTTTTTAAGTGGAGTTAAAAATCACAAATAACTTCAAAAATTTTAGGCAATATTTAAATTATCACGTAAAATGTGTAAAAAAAATTTCAGCAAAATATGTGAGGTAGTTAATAACTACCTAACATATTTTGCTAAAAATTGAAATAATAATTACATATACATTTACATTTGCCTATATATTAATATTTAGTGTTGCATCCGTTTTATAACTGCTATATTTTCGCATATTATCTGTGTATCTAAATTCTGTGAAAACGCAATTACAAAATTTCCTATTTTAAGTGATCACTAAACTTTGATTATTCCTATAATGAAGCTTAATTTCTATAGCATGCAGAATTTTAACAAATCAAGCGATTGTAAGGTGAATTGCATAAGAATTGCTGAATGTTTTCACGCAAAATTATTTAGCTCTGTAATCTGGAATATAAGTGACATGAATGAAACATTAATTCCTTTTACATAGCTTAAGCAAACGATCTATAGCATTGTCTTTTTTGAGGAAATTTCAAGTTTCCAAATCTAATAAATTATTGCAGTACTGCGATAATTTAAAAAATAACAATGTTGAATGTATCTCAGTTTAGAAAAGTTTAAATAAATTGGCATTGAAGTTGGAAAGTGTTTCATAATCAATGCTTTATGCATGATTGATCTTTCACGTTTCATTTGGCCCTCTTGTAAATAAGTTTGTATATCCCTGTTATATATCCTTATTCTTCGTGTATGTGCATAATTTAATGTTTGTAAATGTTCTTATTGTATTGCTCCCCCTCTCATACTATTGTCTTTACTAAATATTTTTCGCGTAATATCTATTTCTTAGGATCTGTTATAGGTCTCTCAGGATCCCGGTCTAGCTTAGATGATGGTTGATATGGATTCAGCATCAGAATTTGGGGAATTTAGTGGAAAATTCCATTTGCCGTTCTTTTTCTATTTTTGGCCCTAAAATCATTTTATTTAAAAAATATATTTCCGAAGATTAACTATACATAGATGTCAGATGGCAACTGATATAAATTTATCATCAAATTCTAGAAGAGGTAGAATATTATTTATTAGGGATTTACACGATTGGTTCTTTTTTCACATCCAAAATATTTCTTAAAAATATATTTCTTAAGAATAGCTATTTATTGATGATATGGACTCATCTCATCGACTACCAAAGAATATAAGGAGTTCGCTAAGTATTTCAAAATTTGTATGACTGTACGAAATAAATAAGTAAAAGAGAATAAAAATGCTTAATAATTTCGTCAAAAATGAAGTGTGGACATCATTTGCCACCATATAAAGGCATCTTCAAAACTTTCTTGTTGCATTTTGTTTGTATTGCTCTTTTGTTTTTTAACTTGCATCCTTTTCATGAAATAATAAATATGTTTGTCATTTTTGTATCCCATAAATATATAAATGTTGTTGCGATGTTGTTATTACTAATTCTATCCGATCTAGTCAGAGACCAGACCAAGCAATCCTATTATCATCATATATATAGACCAGGTCTATCCTATTATCATCCTATATAGACCAGGTCCATCCTGGAGTTATCTAAAGATCTTTAGATTATCTTAAGATATAAATATCTTTAGATAACCCCAAAAAGTACAAGAGATGACCGATGGAGGTCTGTTCAATATTACACTTGGAGTAAACGGTATAAACCTTGTGCCCCTGTTCGAATTTAAGAGAATTTAAATGTCCACTAACAAATCTGGAAATGGTAGTTTGTAGATTTCTGTAGCTCCCATAAGTAAGAGCACTACCCTATCTCTACCAATCATGCACGGGGGGACCGGACCTCCATGCACGGAGATTTGAAATCTTCCTGATTACAAATCTTCATTCAAAGGAAAGGAAATATTCCTGATTTCCTTTCCTTTGAATCTTCTTCGTTTCCTTTCCTTTGAATTTTCCTGATTTCTTTTCCTTTGAATTTTCCTGATTTCCTTTCCTTTAAATCTTCCTGATTTTCTTTCCTTTGAATCTTTCTGATTGCCTTTCCTTTGAATTTTCCTGATTTCCTTTCCTTTGAATCTTACTGATTTCCTTTTCTTTGAATCTTCCTGATTTCCTTTCCTTTGAATCTTCCTGATTTCCTTTCCTTTGTGGCGATTGAGCGTCGCCGGGCCCCGAACCAGGGACCCTTAGATTACAAGACCGACATTATAATCACTGAGCAAAAGCTAGCTTCTCCTCTGTTCTTATAATTCGAGAACAGGCTCCAAGCATCTTTGACAGATGTCTTTGCTGCCGCACACTCCCTCCGCTGATGAGGAATGCCGGGAGGCGTGTCGCCTCGGCGTGACGGACAGTCGTGGTCAACCAGGAAGGGAGTGTCAAGGCTTCTGACTCCGTATGGTGCTGCCATCTCATGTTGAGAGACGAAATCGTTGGAAAGAAAAGTTGCGTGTTTCAAACGTCCAGTCATCATTGTGGCGATTGTGCGTCGCCGGTCCCCGAACCAGGGACCCTTAGATTACAAGACCGACATTATAATCACTGAGCAAAAGCTAGCTTCTCCTCTGTTCTTATAATTCGAGAACAGGCTCCAAGCATCTTTGATAGATGTCTTTGCTGCCGCACCTTTGTACCTTCTTGAATTCCATTCTTTTGAATCTCCCTGATTTCCTTTCCATTGAATCTTCCTGATTTAATTTTCTTTTAATCTTCCTGATTTCCTTTCCTTTCAATCTCCCTCATTTCCTTTTCTTTTAATCTTCCTGATTTCCTTTCCTTTCAATCTCCCTGATTTCCTTTCCATTGAATCTCCCCTATTTCCTTTCCTTTCAATCTTCCTGATTATAAATAAATAAATAATATTGTTTGCATAAATTATGGGTAAAGCATAATCCATCTTGCAGATAGAGGACTGCTATCTGTATGTGTTGGTACAGAGGGTTCATGTATAGAATTAAACTCAAGACGCATTTGAGTTTCGAAAACAACACCATTATTTCCCAATTTCAGATCGAATAAATAAACGAGACATAGCTAACATTTTTACGAGCAAAAGTGGATTACGAAGCGTGACGTCATTATTCGCTCAAACTACCCGTGAAGGTGTTGACCATAATAATTGGATGACGATTCTCGCCAGTAAATACTAATGCCTGACCATATATATAGTATATTTTGTATACAAGTTGTTATGTTTTTTTTTCTGAAACTTATTTGTATCACTATAATGATAGCACAAGAGAGACTTATTTTTTCTCAATATAGTACAGTTATGACTGCTTTTCTCACGAAGTGTGGCTCTTTAACGCTTTTTTAACAGTAAAAAAAAAATCAAGGATAATTTAAAATGACAAAAACGCATCTATGGAAGAAAATTATTTAGGTACTTATCTTTCAATGTGGCTTTTTGGCGTTATTCTACACCACCTTTGAAAATAAGTTCAATTACCAAATGAGAAAGGAAATAGAATTAAAATTTAAAATGTAAAATTCAGGGGAATTTAAAATAATTATGAGTGTTATTTTATGCAATTAAACTGAATTTAATGAATTATTGAAGAAATGAAGAGAACGTGAATATGAGTCTGCAGGAAAAGTCATGTACTGCACACATCAGCTTTTTTTTTAATATCCCCTCGCTTTTAATAGATCGTAAAAATTAGATTTTTTTCGTTGACGTAGAAGCAGAAATCAATTGAATGAGATCAAAAATTGGGAATGAAGATCAAACGAATGGGGCAGAAATTCTGATCCGAGCAAAGGGCCGCATTAATTTTTAAAAATAGTTTTGAGTGTTTTGGTTAAGAAATCACTTTCAATCTATCAGGCATAGTCACTTTAAAATACTTTATTAATTTATTGGTACTTAAGGACTAATCTAGGAAAACGGTGTACTGGATTTATAATAAAACCTACTTTGCATTTTTAATACACATTCCACTATTATTTTTTAGGCGTGATTTAATTGTTCGACGCCATTAGTGAAATTTTGTTTATTTTTTTTTACATTTATTTTTGGTGATCTTGGTATATCATTTATAGTTTAGCTTAGGCCCATAGACACTGAAATTCCAATCTAGATTTCAAAAACATATAAATGCAAAACGTACTCAATTTTCTTTCCCACAATACTACTTTGCTACTATTTAATTTCCTTACAATGCAAGGTAATGTATATATAAAAAACTAGCCGCCTTCGGCGACCAGCCTGTTCGCTACCCTTGAAAATTCTGACCGTGGCAAACTCGCTGGCGCCATAACCCCGCGGAGTTGTTGTTGAGACTCAGACTATCCGACCTACCAGAAAGGTGTAAGGTAACTATTTGGACGGCCAGGAAGTGCCACCCTATTTAAACCGGAACCCAGTGGGGGAGGCATCCACAGGGGCCGTACCCTCCTTTCCCCTACCACCAACCTCTCGGAAGGACTTACGGACCCGCATGTTTAACGTGATAGTACTCCGCGTGAACACGGAGGCAGTTTTGGCAGTGGCGGGAATCGAACCCGAGCCTAACAAGTGCAATTCTCGCGCGCTAGCCACTGGGCTACCGCGCCCCTAACCGTAGAGTTAACAAAGTTTGGTTTAGTTTAATGACATTAAAACTAATAATGAAATTTTAAGACGAAAAATAATGTTTTAGTGGAGGTTCTTGAAAATTGATTTGTAAAGTGAATTTATTCCAATGTTTGTGAACTGTGATAACCCCGTGGAGTTAACAAAGTTTGTTTTAGTTTAATGACGTTAAAACCATAATTCAATCATTTAAATTTTATAATAGCCATATGCTAAGCTCTTAATTCCATCATTTAAAATATAACGTAATTTTCTATATAAACATAACTTTCGTTTTATTAATTTTTTTCTCCATGGAAACCCCGTGACGTCCCCTCCAACTTAAAAGCACTTTCCAACTTCAATGAAATTTTATTTAAACATCTCTAAAATGCGATACATTTTCCGGTAATATTTTTAAAATTATCACAATACTACATTAATTTATTATATTTGAAAACCTAAAACTTCATCGAAAAAAATGAACTTATTTTACTTCATTTAAATGAAGGCATTGAAATGTAAATTGCCTGGTTTAAACATCTCTAAAATGCGATACATTCCTCGGTAATATTTTTAAAATTATCATAATACTACAATAATTTGTTATATTCGAAAACTTCATCGAAAACAAATGAAATTTACTCAAATGACATCATCGAAATATAATACGCCTGGTTCTCTCTATAAAAGCAGCATTTCATCCATTAACTGTTTTCCATTCATTTCATTCATCACAATACTGTAATAATTTATTTTATTTAGAAACTTAAGACCATGGAGGTACAAGCAATTAACCTCTATGCTTAAAACTTCATCGATAAAAATCGTCTGCTTCTGTGTGTAAAATTCATGAATATTTCATTTATATCAGATATATTGCAGCCTCCATGAGCTAAATGATTTTGCGTTAAAGAATTGCAGCAGATCTTATACGACTCATTCTACATCTTTTGGTATATACTTTTTCCATAAGTGAAAATTAAACTTCGTTGTAGAAATAATCAAAGTTGGATGATCATTTAAACTCACATATATTGTAATTGCGTTGTTTCAGTATGTCGATGCAAAGAATTTAAACAAAAATTAAGCGGTTTTAGGCCGGATATAACACTAAATATGAATTAAAAAGTACTTTAATAAACACTCTTTTGACACAAGATGGATGCCATATTTTGTTTTGAAGTGCGTCAAGTCATCCCTTCCTGTAATCGTCACGTGATCTCTTCATATAAAAGGAGTAATTACTATTTAAATTTTTATTTAAAAAACTACTGAATATATTCTGCTGAAATATTTTTTATAAATTTTATGGGATAATTTGATTATTTCCTAAAACTTTCGAAGCAATTTGTGAGTTTTAAATCTGCATAAAACATGTTTGAAAATTTAGGTCCCATAGGGTTCCATGTATTTCATCTTTTTAACAAAGGTTCAATCCAAAACTGATTGAGTGATATTATTCATTTATATTCCCATAGGTCTCACAGACCGTCTGAACAACATACTAAAATTTCATTTTCATAAAGTCATTTTTAAGGCAGTTATCGTGCTAACGGACAGACAGACTGACAGACAGAATGAACAAAGTCATAAGCACTTTTCAACTATGTTGTAAAGTGTTAGTAACAAATTCTAAGTAATCATGAAATGTTAAAATCACCAAGGCAGTCAAACCAAGTCCACTATGCTAATAAAAGAAATGAAAGACGCGGATCCAAAATCGGATGTATTTAAGGCAATAAGCCGCAAGATGAAAACAAGGAAGGTCAATCATGCATAAAGCATTGATTATGAAACATTTTCCAACTGCAATGCAATATTATCTAAACATCTCTAAAATGCGATACATTCCTCGATAATATATAAAAAAATCTGATGTGGGCAGCACATGACTTTCCTTATATAATGCAATGATTTTACTACTTTTACAGTAAATTCATTGCATTATATAAGGAAAGTTATGTGCTGCCCACATCAGATTATTAAATTATAAAATAGTCTTACATCAGATTATCAGATCATAAAATTTTAGATTATTTTTCTAGTAGTTATTTGTATTCTTTCCAAGATATTGAATTTTCGTCAATGAGTCGTCATTTTCCATGTCGTCATCATCAAACAGTCGCCATTGATTTAGCGTCATTTTTATCCATTTGGCGAGATTTTCGTTAATTTAGCAACATTTAAAAAAGTCGCCAAATTGGCTTCATTCCACCAAATTCGTCGCCAAAATCTCGCCAAGCGTTATGGACGAAGAAATAAGTTATTCTTACAGCAGATAAATGACTATTGGTGTTCAAATACAAAAGTATTACTCAAAGTATCTTTTTTCATAAATGGAACGAGCTAGATCCTCGAGAATGATGTCACCAAATTTATCACATGGTATTACATATGAAAAGTGTACATGTTTCTCAATAAGAAATATTTTTTTTTTATTTTATATGACTTTTTGATAATTTTTTTGAAAAATGTGCAATACCTCGAGAACGGTTCAGGTTAGCGTTCTAAAATTTATGCCAATCTTTTTCTAATGAAAAATTACATAAGAAATGTCTATTTTCGTAACTTTGTTAGCGGTTTTCAGTTTTTGACGATTTTTTCAAAATTTTCACTCGAAAATTTAGGGCGGTTCTGAACATTCGATTGCGCATAAAAGCAATAGGCTTCCAGTGTTTACGGATTGTGATTTTTGTTCCAAATTTCGTTCGAATCGGTCCATTCGTTCGTCAGTTATCGTCTCCATAGACTCACTGACACACACACACACAAACACACACACAGACATAACTTCAAAAATGTTCGATTCGTTATCAGGGATGCTTAAAACGTGCTCTCCCGTCGAAAACTCGAATTCGAATTTTCGACCTCGTCACAATACTTTCCTTATACATTATATATATAAGGAAAGTAATAATCACAATACTACATTAATTTATTATATTTGAAAACTGAAAACTTCATTGAAAAAAATGAACTTCATTCAAATGATGGCATTGAAATACAAATTGCCTGGTTTAACCATCTCTAAAATGCGATACATTCTTCGGTAATATTATTAAAATTATCATAATACTACAATAATTTATCATATTTGAAAACTTCATCGAAAACAAATTAACTTTATTCAAATAACGTCATTGAAGTATAAATCGCCTCTACATAGAAGCAGCATTTCATTCGTAAACATTTTTCCATTCCTTTCATTCATCACAATATATATATATATATATATATATATATATATATATATATTACTTCCATAGTTTTAAGTATTTAAGTAAAACCATAATTTATTTTACTTAAAAACTTAAAACCATGGAGAGGTAAAAGTACTTTTACTCTATGCTTAAAACTTCATCGAACCTGTCTGCTATAAAATCGTCTGCTTCTCTATGGAAAATCAACGAATGTTTCATTCATATCAGCTATATTGCAGACTCGAGAGCTAAATGATTTTGCGTTAAAGAAATTCAGCAATTCTTATACAACTCATCTTACAGTTTGATGTGTTTACATTCTCTATACGTAAAAATTAGGCTGCGTTGTAGAAATAATCAGTGTTTAATGATCATTTGAACTCAAATATATTGTAATTGCGTTGTTTCAGAATATAGATGCACAGAAATGAAACAAAAATGAAGTGGTTTTAGAACGGATACAGCACTAAATATAAATTAAAGAGAACTTTAAAAATCACGATTTTGACACAAGATGGATGCTATATTTTATTTTGAAGTGGGTCATGTGATTTCTTCATATAATATGGGTGAAATTATAATTTTTATTTTTATTTAAAAAACTACCAAATGAATTCTGCTGAAATTTCTTTCATACTTTTTACGTATTATATATTATAGTTTAGATATTATATTATATTATAATATATTACACTTTAGATATTATATTATATTATAATATATTATAGTTTAGAGAATTTCAAATTCCCAAATTCTTAAACAGTACTTAATACTTTTACTGCGAATTCATCTATAATGACTCTTTAAATGACAGACATACTTTTTTTTCAGATTTAAACGTCTATATTGCTTGTGTAGAACTCCTTAATATGCTTATAGGATCTACGTATTTAAGAATAAAATATTTGGAATATAAACAACAAACGTCCCTCTCTTAAATCCAACCTACTTGGAAGGTTTAATCATGAAGATATGTTTAAAAAAAAATAATCTATGTTCAATTTTATGTGTTTGGCAGAAAATCTAGATTTTCAGTTAAAACAAGAATTTTGAGTGTCATAAAAACTTCTTTGTTGTGATATACGTGTTATAAAATAATCATAAGCTCTTTTATTTCGGAAAGATTATTTTTTAAATTTCAAACAGGAAATGTGCGTATTATATGCATGTTTTCAAAAAACAACGTTGATATAACACTATAGTCCATTTTACAGATATTACTACTAGAATGTGTATATCTAACACTGGATTTACTATACCTTCTTCTGGTATCCTATTATTACTTTCCTTATATACATAATGTATAAGGAAAGTATTGTGACGGCTTCGAAAATTCGAATTCGAGTTTTCGACCGGAGAGCACGTTTCAAGCATCCCTGATCAGGAATCGGACGTTTTTGAATTGATGTCTGTGTGTGTGTGTGTGTATGTATGAAAGTGTTGTGACACGTCACAACACTTTATTTTATTATTCCAAATTAACATTTTTTTTTATAAATCATTAAATATTTTATTTGGAGTGCCATGGGCACTCCTAGCTCTAATATGGTTTTATAAAGGTGTATGTGAATCTGAATACATCAGACACATTGTTAAGTATATATATATTGTTAATTTGTGAAAAGAATGCAATCTACTGAATGTTTTGACTGTAATATGAAGTTGTAAAAAGAAATTGTTCTGCTGATGATTTTTATATGGCAACAGCAAGTCATTTATTGTGTGTGCAAGTATCTATTAATCATTTTATTAAATATTTTTGAGCCAAGTTGGAGAATATTATTTATATCTCAGTTTGACAGCATTTTGCCTCTATGGACAATTTCAGTGAAATTCATCTATTGTCTATTAATATGCAAATTTGAATTATGGAGTAATCGACATGTTGATTATTGATTCGACATAATTATTATAACCTTCTTTCATCTGCCTTTTGTGGATTATTCAAAATGATTTGCTTTCAAAATATAGAAAAGAGTTAATAAGTCATCATGAAGATAAGAAATATTTTGTCATTTGATCTACATTGGGAAAATATATTATTATACAGCAAAGTGCATATTGGTATTTCCGTGTACAGTTTCATTATACATTGTGGAATTGCGCCCAGACATTATTCCATTATTTTCTTTTGCACTATGTGTTTAAACTTTAACGAAAAATGGGGCTCTGGATGTAGTCATCACCATTGTGGTACATTTTGGAATTGTATTCTGCTATTATTTTCATTTTTTTTTACAAAGAGAATGAACTTTGAGTATAGTTAAAAAGGACTTTAGATTGTGGTCATTACCATGATGAATATGTGTGATTTTGCTTCATCCGATTGGTGAAGTGTTTTCAGCATTAATTATGTGACACCTTACACTATTCATTAATTAAAAGTAAGTAATTTTAAGGCGCTCACATACAAGTATGGTTTAATATTTAATTACACAACGCAATGCTTTATATTCAAAATTCTATTCCCTACTATACGATCCCCTTCCATTAAGTAACTAACTTTTAATTCAATTAATTTTCCCTTATAATTGTATGTGAGTGTCCGACCCAATCAGGTGTTGAGATATGATCATTCGATTGATTTTATTCTTTAATTAAGTCTTTTGAATGGTTGTATCACAACAGAAAGTATGTGCGTGTGTGTGTGAAAGTATGTGTGTGTATGTGAAAATATGTGTGTGTGTCTGTGTATGTGTGTGTGTGTGTGTGTGTGTGTCAGTGAATCTATGGAGACGATATCTCACGAACGAATGGAGCGATTCGAATGAAATTTGATACAAACATCACAGTCCGTGAATACTGGAAGCTATTGTTTTTAAACGCAATCGAATGTTCAGAACCCCCCTAAATTTTCGAGTGAAATTTTGAAAAAATCATCAAAAAATCAAAACCTTTAATAAAGTTACACAAATAGATATTTCATAGGGGCCATTTTTGGAATCTTGGTTTTGCGTGCTTTTTACCGCGATTGACGCGACGCCTATATATGTATGACGCGAACTACACGTCACGTTTTGGCCGTTATCGGCGAATGTTAGAATTTAAAGTGCCATTGGGAAAATATATATTATTTTTGCTGCTTAAATTTCGGAGAGATATATAATCCTGTCCAAAATACGAATCTATAATTTAGATAGATTTAAACGTATTGAGCTTCCCTAAATGCAAATCGATGTTTTTGATTGATTTGTGGTTTGTTTGATTTTGTAGGCAAGAACATTCCTAGTTCTGCAATCAATAGGGTTTTAAACAAATTTGATACATTTCATTTGCTTGTTTTTTTAGGAGATAAAATTGGCTTAACGATTTCATAGCAGATCTAACCAGGTTTAGGGCATTCCATCTTTCTAAGAAAACCGAAGGAAAAACTCTATAGTATATTACATTTTATTAAAATGTTAAAAAATGACTGAGGTATATATATTTCTTACTTTTCTTACAGTTCATGGTAATGAATGATGAAAGTATTGAAATCGTGTTAAAAATCAGAATTGTGTTAAAATTTTAGTTTTCAATGGGTCTGCATGTTTCGGGCAATCTGGAAAACGAATACATTATTTTTAGAGTGCCGTCTCCGTGTGTGTCCGTCAGTGCTACATTTGTATCTATTTTAGTTTAACATCTATTTAATGAAATTTCCCAAAATTGGGTAGATTAATCACTCGTGTCTTACGCTGGTGTTAATTAGATTTGAGTATACATTTCGGAAAAATGGAATATATATTTTTTTTCACAAATTGGCTCCCAAAAATCGTTAAAATCTGAAATGGAAGACTCAACATACTGAAATGTATTCAGTAAATGCTTGGTTCTTATGTAATTTTTGATACCGTAACGATTATGCCTGTTCCCATTACTCTACGAAAAATCGTTTTCGTTATTTCAAAGATTTCGAAATATTTCAATATTGTTTTAATTTTTGTGAGCTGCCAACATTTCGATAAGTCGCTAGACGAAAAAGAAAAATTTTTCAAACTGCTAATTGGATGTAATTTTAGAAGATGAATGCGTGTGCAAATGAACTCAATTCAATGGATTGTGAAAGAAATGAAAACGTGATTTCAAACCTGTAAGGAAAATCACGTGCTTCACGTTTTTGATAGGTTTTTATGGGTTTTTTAAACAAGGAAATGCCCGGCATCTGCTGGATCCCCACTTTGACTTTCTTGCGACTTGTTTCTGAATATTATACCATCATTTTTGTAAGTTTTAATTTAACGGAAATTCATTCTCATAAGTTTAATCATAAGGAAATTCATTTTCATAAGTTTAATTATAAGGAAATTCATTCTCATAAGTTTAATTTTAAGTAAATTCATTCATTTTCATAAATTTAATTTTAAGGAAGTTCCTTTTCATAAGTTTAATTTTAAGGAAATTAATTTTCATATGTTTAATTTCAAGGAAATTCATTTTCATATATTTAATTTTAAGGAAATTCATAAGTTTAATTTTAAGTAAATTCATTTTCATAAGTTTAATTTTCAGAAAATTCATTTTCATAAATTTAATTTTAAGGAAATTCGTTTTCATATGTTCAATTTTAAGAAAATTAATTTTCATGTGTTTAATTTTAAGGACATTCATTTTCATAAATTTAATTGTAAGGAAATTCTATTTCATAAGTTTCATTTTAAGTGAGTTTCAATTTCAAGCAACAGTTAAGCACGTGCGTGCACATTTTTATTCATTTTATTTTGTATTCAAGAGATGAGAAACCATGGATGAGACCGTGTGTCTACACCAACTTTGCACTTAAATCTAACTTAAATCTAAAAATGTATATATAGTAATACTTAAAAACACTAAAATAAATTTCAAAGTTCTAAAAATAAAGTATATCACCATCATTCAGCAGGTCGGGCCGTACTCCGGAGGCTTGTCGTAAAGAATGGAGGTGCTGGGAAATTTCTTCATCTGAAAATAAAAACGAAATATTTCGATTATAGTTATCTTTTCACATGGATTAACACAAGTCATTTCTACAGAATATATACACGCTATCTTTCTAGACTAGTAAGTGGGTTGTTCTACTTAAAACCCTGAACCTATGAAGTGACTATCGTGGAGAGGTATGGGAAGAGTTGATTTATGATATCTCTAAATTTAAAAATCTGATGTGGGCAGCACATGACTTTCCCTGCAGACTTATATTCACGCTCTCTTTATTTTAATTAAATTTAATTCAATTTTAATTCAATTTTCGCTCTCATTTGAAAACTGGACTTCTTTTCAAAGGTGGCGTAGAGAAAATACGAAAAAACTAAAATATCTCGAGAACGGCTAGTCTTAGTATAATGGGGTTGATCTTTTTCTTTTCGTCGTTAAAAATTACGTATTAAACGAGCATTTAATGGATATATTTGAGTATATCTAATTCATTAGTTTAGATTTTGACGATTTTTGCGGGCCATTTTGCAAAAAAAAGGCAGGTTATTTTTTTTCGAATCGTACCAAAATCTAATCAGCACCAGGGCAACCCACAAGTGACTCATCTACCAAATTTTGTGATATTCGGTTCATTAGTTTTTCAGTTACAGTGGATACAAGCTTTTGCGGGCCATTTCGCAAAAAAAGGCGGGTTCTTTTATTGTTGGGTTATACTTTTGGATATTTAACAATTTTAGTTTTGCTTTTTGTCTAAACGTGTTCAGGGGTCTTATTTACATAGTCTTTCTCCTCTAGTTATCCATTTTCCAATTGTTTAGGTTTTTGATATTCTTTGTTCAAATAGGTTCTATTCTATAGGTTTTGTGTTAAAAACGGCGAAAGTTCGTTCTTTTTAGGTTTTAGCAATTTAAATTTATTTAAATTGGCTAATTTGTGATTCCATTTATTGCCCTTTTTATTCCCTTTAATTTGATTCCAAATTTATTGCTCTCTGTTAAAAATTGGTTAATTCATCGCAATTTTACAGTTTTATTCTATTTTCAGCTTTTTAAATATTTCAGAATCGTCCATATTTAAATTATTGCCGAATTCCTACATTTCCAAATCGTTTCACTTCATTTCCTTTTAATTTTCGTCTGCTCTGAAATTCCATTTCTCTTCTTTAAAATTTCGAGTTTTTAATTGGTTGATCGTAATATTAAAATCGTCTGTCATTAATTATTTTATCGTTCATCGATAATTTTGTTTACAATCTGTGGCAGCGATGTTTGGCAGTATATAAGCAAAATCGCGCGTTTTTTCGCTCTCTTCTGTTTATTTGATTAGAACCTGAGATGTGATCTGTCAAAGTTGTTGTTTTCAGCGCTTCGGCGCGAGCCGTAGTTCGAATTCGGCTTGAAATGTATCATTATTCCCGGCTGTGATGTGTGTTTTGTTTTTCAAGATGTGGATTGATTTGTTTAGTTTATAATCAATCAGCAGTCCTTTGCCGCTGTGCTCTCTGATGTTGTTTATGTCTGGAAGCTGCGACGGAATGAAGAGTCATGCTAATTAGTTTCATATCATTTAAATAATGATCCAAGATGTTTCACGATTTATGTGATGTCGGCCGAGGAAGTCTTACCGGCCAATTAGAAATTTGTTTATCTTGACAAGCTGCCAGTTCTATTTTATGATGAATGGAGTTCGCATTTCCGAGCCCAATTGACGGACACATGTTAAGTTCTCCATTTTGATGTCAGTAGTCCGGTGCGGCAGTTGGGAGAAAGGATTTTTTATTACTCGACGTCCAGCTGGTGTGGAGAATCTCTTTGGAGTTGAATCCCGTGGAACGGCCTTTTCCGGATTTTCTGCTGGACATATTGTGATCCTGTGCCATGGATTTTCCTCTTCTGGTATTTTCTGGATCTGCTGCACGTTTGGTGATTCTACCTCCCGCCGATTTCCGCCGTTTTTCTTGGAACCTTGGTGATATTATTCCTTTTCCTCCAAATTCTAATATTTCTCAATAGTTAAAATATGTCTTTATTCCAATTGTTTTGAGTTAGCATTAAATAAGATCCCTTTAGACTTATATATTTTAGGTCACCTGAACCTGAGGTTAAGTTTAACTTTTGTTCTAAATTTCCCTTTTGGCTAACTTATGTTCTTTTTATTCCAAATTCTAGTTTTGATAAATAATTGTATAATTTTATTATTGTTAACTTTAAAATTTAATATTCTAACGTTTTTCTACCACTATACGACCGGCCATTCCTTTTATTTATTTATTTAAGTTGTTTATTTGATTTGTTGAGTTAATGAGATGTAAAATGTTTTAAAAATTCTTTTAAAAGTGAAGTTTAAAATTTTAATAAACGTTAGATTTTGAAAACCTAAATTCTGTGTTCTCTCTCTCTTTTACTTTAATGCATGTTTTTTTATATTTTTAGGAAAGTTCCATTTAATTACATGTAGAGTACATATTTGTACACGTAGGGAAACTGGTCAAAAGGTCCACATTCAGTTTATTTAAGAAATCGTTTTATATTTTAGAACTCTTTCAGTGTATTTTAGAAGTATTTCAGACATATTTTCAGAGCGTTTTCAGATGACATTTAGGTTTTAAGAACTTGGAAAACTTAGAATATTTAGAATGATAAAATGTTTTTAATATATCATAAATGCACAAACCCCCCCCCCCAACATTATCCCGAATCGTACCCAAAACTAATCAGCACCAGAGTCGCCCACAAGTGACTTACCTACCAAATTTTATGAAATTCGGTCGATTACTTTTCTAGTTAGAGTGGATGCAAAATCTGCACAGACAGACACACAGACAGACACACACACAGACGTCACGCTAAAAATGGTTTTTTCGTATTCTACAGGTCTCGAAACGTGTAGATCCGTCGAAAACTCGAGTTGTGATTTTCGGCATGATTCCAATACTTTCCCTATATATTACCATGTATTGCAGGGAAAGTAAAAATCTGTCTGTGGGTATGCATGGGCGTGTATGTGTCTGTCTAATCATCGAAGGAGACTGTTTTCACCGAATTTCGTGAAATTCCCGGGGTAGTCTTGAAACAGCCACATTTAAAATTGAATCTATATTTCGAAATTTTAAAGCCGGAGGTTATCGATATAATTATTGAAAAACGTAAACCTTGCATGGAGATAGCATTAAACACATTATATTATTCTCGCATATTTATCTGAAAAACAAATACGACATCATGTCACTTAGCAACTGAATTAAATCCAATGTTTTTATACAGCAAACGATTTTTAATAAATATTTTCCGATTTATAATCAAGATGGGTATCACGTCTGCATACAATAGATAAAACCAAGGACAAAACGCTTTTTAAAAAACGAAAGGTATTTTATTTAACATCCTAAAAAACGTACAAAATATTGTTTCCTGAGAATGACGTCACATATAACTTTTAAGAGTCCTGAGAATGACGTCACAAATAACTTTTTAGAATCCTGAGAATGACGTCACAAATAACTTTTAAGAGTTCTTAAAAGTTATTTGTGACGTCATTCTCAAGAATATCATGCTTGACGTTTTTCTAAAGTTTGTATTAGTTCTTTTCTTGTAATATTTTTAAATTCGTAAGCGTTTAAACTTATTTTGTAATTTCAGTGTATATTTCTTGAATTATTTTAGCAAGTTCATTTACCATTTATATTTTATGCAAATTTGTTTTAAAATGGTTTCTATATATATAAACATTCCATGCTTTTACCACTCATGTAGCCACTGATGAAGGGCATATATACGTCCGAAAGCGCTCTGGCAGTTTTTAACAATATTTTGCACGTCTTTTAGGATGTTAAATAAAAGACCTTTCGTTTTTTAAAAAACGTTTTGTCCTTGCTTTTATCTTTTCCGATTTAAATAATTAAGAAATGTATATATAATTAATTTTATTGAAATTGCAGTTTTGACTGAATTTTACAAATTACGGTCTTCATGTTTAAAGATGGCGGAGATTAAAATTTCAATTTCTTACGGCATCTGTTTTATTTTGCAAAGTTTTTTCAAATTCATATATTTTACTAAGGGTACCCATACAATTCTAGCCCTTTCACTTTGGTATAAGTTGGTGCAATATCATATTTTTGTTAATTTGTGTATAAACGGAACCAGGATGTCTCATTATTCAGATTTGTCTGTGAAGATAATTTTGTACAGAGAGAATAGATTCGTAAACTTTTTAGTAGCATTGATTTAATTATTTTTATAGAATGCTTTGAATAACAATGCCAATTAGAATACTACATGAGTTTGTACATAATTGTGGAAAGTTTCTTTCTGTTGCATATTCTGTACAAAGAACTTCTGTACTGCTAGTTTTGAATAAAATGTAGTTATTAGAGGTTTCATTCCAGTCAGAATCCTACAAGGACCACTTGGTACTCTCGCATTCAGTGTTGAGGGCTGTGCAAATTGGATGTTTTATGGTTTGATTTAATGTTTTGAAAAGTAATTCTGTTCCGAGTCTCATTAAATGCATGTTCGAATTTTTAAACTTATGGATCTATCTAATTGGTCCACCCATTTTCAATAAATTCTATTCATACAAGTGTGACTTGATATTACAGTTAGAAAAAGTGCTTTCACATTTTTCAATAAGTTACATACATAGCGATTTCAAACAAACAGTTCTAATTTAAATATTTTAATCTACATTTCAAGAATCTAATAATTTTATTACGATATTAAAGTTCCAAAACATCTGTATGTCAAAATTTGTTATTAAGTGAAACTGTTAACTTTTTCCTAGAAAATCTTTTATTTTTCTCGAATGTTTCTTTTTAAATTTGAAATGAAATATGTATGGTAGTCACAGAATGCAATGAATACGAAGTTTTAAATTTTTAATTTTCGCTTAAGGTATTTTTCGTCAGTCGCAACTATTATTATAAGTTATTTTTATTCAGGCGTGACTATTTTGATTTTGAAAATTTAAATCGTTTTATTGTTTCTTCTTCAGATATAGTGATGCAAATATCATAATTTAACAATATGATAACTGCGAAACAATACAGTAATGATCTATAAACAATTAATTTTTATTAAGACAATATAAGTAAAAATCTGAGAGAATGATGAAAATAAAAGTAAATGATTTACAAATAAAAATAATAAAGTATTAAGGAAGCTATCGAATATGTTTTACTCTTTTTAAATACCATTGCAGTTACTGATTTGTTAAAAAGTAGCTTGTATCTGCTTTTTTTTTACAATAAGAGTAACTGCTACAAGTATAGCTTACTCATTTAGCTACCAAATCTAATTAAATATTTCTTCGATTCCTGTCTTTCTGAATTAGATTTAAGTGCAATCTTATGTATAGTTATTTTTATTGTGCCCTGTTACAAATTTCCTTGTGGGGCTAATCTTTTGTTGTCAAAACACTTTTCCCTACCTATATATATATATATATATATATATATATATATATATATATATATATATATATATATATATATATATATATATATATGTATATATACATATATATATATGTATACATATATATATATATATATACATATATATATATATATATATACTAGCAGCATACCCGTTCTTCGTACGGAGTATATAATATAAAGAAACTTGGAATTCATAATCATGCCCAAATTCTTATAGTATACTAAATGACATGTTTAATCAAAATATTCTGTTAAAATATTTAATATAATGCTCCTAAAAAGAAGTTTAAGAATCTCTGTTCTCGCTATATAAATATATCTTCATGGACATATCTGAAGAATGAAACATCTTGGGCCCCTTATGTAAGCAAATATAAAAAAAAATATGGAATTGAATCAATATATGCAAAATAAAAGCGTTAAAATTGTATGGGACCCGTACTAATTATATACGCGAATATTAGAAAATATAACCTGTATTAGTAGATTACATGTATAAATTGAAAATACCAATAAACCCGTAATCTTTAAATCTGAAGACAGTCATTTATTCCAATATATGTCAAAATTAAAGTGCTAAAATTATATGGGAAGATATACACGTACTACTTATAATGTCCGATTATTAGTAGAAGATTACCCGTTTTGCAATATGAGTCACAAATGTTTTTTGGTAAAATACAACAGACGACGTAATAAATTGAATATATAATTAATCCCCTTAATCTTCATACCAGAAGACTGTACTTGATTCCAATATATATGCCAATATATATCAAAATATATGCCAATATACCTGTACTACTTATATTCTCGTAGGTTAGAAGATATACCCGTGCATTCCTAGAAGATTACTCGTACAACGTACAATATGCGTGTGTCAGCAATTTTTGCCGCAATAAAACAATGGCGTAATAACTTAAAAATATCAATAATCCCTGAATCAATAATTCCGGAAACTATCAATAATAATAATGTTTAAACCTGAAGAGTATAATTGATATTATCCAGTCCAAAATGAAATGGCAATGAAATTTATTTTATATACATATCTTCATTATTCAAATCGGAAAGGATTTAATAAAAATCGTCTGCCGCATAAACACATTGGATTTAAATCCGTTGCTAAGCGACATGACATCATTTGCTTCAAATAAATTGGCAGAAAAAATATCGTCTAAATAGTTATATTTCTATGAAACATTTGGCGACAGTTTCGTCAAATTAGCGACATTTTAAAAAATCGCCAAATTTATCACCAAGTGGGACTGTAGAACTGACAGTTCCACTTTGCGACAAATTGACGAAATATCATCACAATACTATCCCCTAACAAAAAACAATTAATATCATCTATGTAGCGCAATTTTATCAATTTCAAGATATTTTTATAGATTTGAAAACATTTTTATCAATTTGGTGACATTTTAAAAATTCGCTAAATGTATTACTAAGTAGGATGGTTGGTCTGACAGATAAATGCTAACCAAACATCATTTCAGTACTCTCTTCTAACAAAACAAAAAAAAATGTCATTGATATGTAGAAGACCCAAGCCACACGACCAACCCGAAGGTTTATGGCAGCTGTTTGTGTGTCGTTTATATCAATTTGGCGACATTTCCGTCAATTTGGCAAAGTTTAAGAAAAGTTGTCAAATTAGCGATATCCCTCCAAATTCGTAGCTTTGAATTTGCAGATCTGAATGAAACATTCTTATCCCGTTTCAATATACTAAATGAAAACACTACAGTTGTATTAGAAGATATACCCGCTCTACTCTTTTTCTGTTTCAACAATCGGCTATATGAATTTATTGGCTAAACACAATATATGAGTTTAGTAGCTAAATGCGATATAAGCTTGAAAACTCTTTGCCAAAATAAATGAAATTGATGTACGCAGTAAGCAATTAATATAATTAAAAGAAAAATCAAACCGTCCATTCATAAGATATACTTTTATATCCATTTATCCATTTATTTATTATTTAAATCGAAAAAAAATAATAAAAACATTAACAAACACATTTAATTTAATTGCGATGCCGAGCAACATGATATATCCTCCTAAAATGTTAAAATTTATTAACCACTAACAGCACACCCGTTATTCGTATGGAGTGTATAATTTAAAGAAACTTAAAGTTCGCAATCATGTGCAAATTCTGTTAAAATATTAAATTTATTGCTCCTAAAGAGAAGTTTAAGAATATATGTTCTCACTATGCAAAATTATCTTCACAATCAGATCTGAAGAATAAAACATCCTGCCCCCTTTTGTAAGCAAATTTACAGAAGAAAAAATAGGAATTGAATGAATATATGCAACCCCGTACTAATTATATTATCGCAGATCAGAAAATATGCCGATGTGTTAGTAGAAGATTACCCGTATTACAATATGCGTCTCAAAAATATTTGCCAAAATAAAAGAGATGACGTAATAAGTTGAAAACATCAATAATATCCGTACTCTTTATACCAGAAGGTCGTAATTGATTCCAATATATGCCAATATATATCAAAACATATGTCAATATACCTGTACTACTTATATTCTCGTAGATTAAAAGATATACACGTGTATTTGTAGAAGATTCGTACAACATACAGTATATGAGTTTAAACAATTTTTGTCATAATAAAATAATTGCATAATAACTTGAAAATATCAATAATCCTTGAATCAATAATCCCCGAAAATATAAATAATAATAATTTTTAAACCTGAAGACCGTAATTGATATTATCCAGTCAAAAATGCTATAAGAAAAATCAAATCGTTCTTTTCTAAAATATATTTTTATATCCATTTATTTATTATTCAAATCGAAAAAATAATTATTAAAATTAACAGACAGATTTAATTTAATTGCGTTTCTGAGTAACATGATATAAGATAGAATCTTATAACATGTTAAATATGTCATGTCTTATAACATAAACTGCGAAATTAAATAACGATTTTGATTTCTCTATACTTCTCATTGTTCCGTAAAAGCTTGTTTTAAATAAGCCATGAACCATGGAGATAGATTTCCCCTTTAAATCATGTTTCAAACAATTCATGTTTTCAGAAAGTGACTAATTAACGCAAAAAATCTCCCATCAAACTCAGAGATTAAATTTTAATTCACTTTCAAACGAATTTCAAGCTTTTCGTTTGGATAAACCACGGAGTTAGGGAGTAGAACTCCTAGGAAAAAGTTCCGTTTTTCATTAATATCTCGACAACCCCAGGTCTTAGAAACTCGAAACTTGGACAAAATTTATGGGGGGATATTTCAAGGCTATTCACCAAATTTCATTAAATTCGGTTCAGCCGTTTTTCCGTGATGATGGGACAAACGAAAATTTCGTTTTTTACTAATATCTCGAGAACCACTGGTCGTAGAAACTCAAAACACGGATATAATTTTAAGTGGGATTATTTCTGGGCTACCTACAAAATTTCGTCAAATTCGGTTTAGCCGTTCTCCCGTGATGGTGTGACAAACAGACAGACAGACAGACAGACAGACAGACAGACAGACAGACAGACAGATTTTCATTTTTATTTATATAGATAACTAATATAAACGATTTGAAAAAAGGAAGGGGGGAAAAACCATATGAATTGCATAAAAATGGCTGAGAGGGATAGCGACCTCTCATTCCCGTTTTAAGTACTTTTACGTCTAGACAACGCCCACGGATACCAATGCAATTCAATGACAGATCCCCGTAGCATGTGCAAAAATGAAAGCTCCAGAATGCAGAAAAGGAGCTTTCATTTTTGGAGCTTTCACTTCTGGAGCTTTCATTTTTGCACATGCTACGGGGATCTGTCATTGAATTGCATTGGTATCCGTGGGCGTTGTCTAGACGTAAAAGTACTTAAAAGGGGAATGAGAGGTCGCTATCCCTCTCAGCCATTTTTATGCAATTCATATGGTTTTTCCCCCCATCCTTTTTTCAAATCGTTTATATTAGTTATATCCTGCATCAGTATATAGAGCTGCATTTGCGCCTTTTTCTGAGTGGTATTATAATAATACATTTGTTCGTATCCTTCATTTTTGTATGATTCTATATATATATATATATATATATATAAATATATATATATATATATATATATATATATGTATATATACATATATATATATGTATACATATATATATATATATATATATATATATATATATATATATATATATACACACATATATATATATATATATATATATATATATATATATATATATATATATATATATATATATATATATATAAATATATATAATTTGCTATCTGTGAGAACCACATAGCTGGGTAATAAAATAGTTTTTCATGTAACTTTTTTTAAAATCTTTTATAACTTGTATTTTGGCTGGCTAACTCACAACTTCTTATTTGCCATCATGTAATTGCTGTGAATTCCAAAACCATCTGGTTCCTACCAAAATACTATATACGATTCCAGACGAAATGATTTTACTTATTTTTCCTGTACTTATATTACCTTTTTCTGTCTTCTTACACCTCCTCATTTGAGATTTATAAACTATAAATTAGATTAACAAATGATTTCAGAGAATTTTAATTAATATAGATTTTTTTTTTCAGTTAGAAAAATAAGTTTTTATTAATTAGGAACTACGAATTATGTAAAATTTTGTATCTTAGCTTACGCTAATATGTTAGTATATAAATTTTGTAGGTAAGAAGAAAAATTGGAATTCCACTTACGTTGTAGATGCATTCTGGACCGATGACGCCCGGCATGTAAAAAATCTTGCATCCCGTCAGATCACTTTTACAAGATGCTTGTCTTTTCTAAAAATAAAAAGCAAAACAGTATAATAAAGTTTGTTTTAAAAATGACAGTTGTATGTTTTTTGATAATTTTGTTTTTCATATTTTATGTCTGTTTGTTGAAAGATTCATAATTATCATTATCATTCATCTCCACAAAGGCAGTTTGGCAGTAGCATATGGAAAGAATAATGTGATGAAATAGTTAATTCTGATAGATTTTAATGTTATAAATCTTTTAGAATAAATGAAATAGGGTCACTTCTTATATAACTAAATTCTTAAAATGTTTCAATTGATAGCACCGTCGCATTGAAGAATTATCATCTTGTGAAACTCGATTTAAATCCATTTACTTAAACACTTGTAATATCGAAAAAGCGTGTTTGTTATTTATGGTGTTTTAGTGTATGGACAACTGCAAATTCAAATAACAATAATAATAATTAAAACAAGAAAGATCAACCGTGCATAAAGCATTGATTATGAAACACTTTTCAACTTCAATGCAATTTTATACAAATCTATCTAAAATGCGGTACATTCCTCGGTAATATTTTTAAAATTATCACAATACTATATTAATTCATTATATTTGAAAACTTCATCGAAAACAAATGAACTTTATTCAAATGACGTCATCGAAATATAAATCGCCTCTATATAAAAGCAGCATTTCATTCATAAACATTTGTCCAATAGTTTCATTCATAACAATACTATAATAATTTATTTTATTCTTCAAATGACGTCATCGAAATATAAATCGTCTCTATAAAAGCAGCATTTCACTCATAAACATTTTTCCAATAGTTTCATTTATCACAATACTATAATAATTTATTTTATTTAAAAATTTGAAAAATTGTTATTTACCATATTTATTTTAAAATGTGAAACTACTTTTCTCATATATAAAATAATTAAACTCTTGGACAGATATTAATTATATAATATATCTCTTTTTCCTTTCTGGAGTATATAACGAGAGTCAGAATTTAATTGAATTTGTTTTTCTCCCTATATTAAATAATTTTTATTTAAAAAACTACCTAACATATTTTACTGAATTTTTTTTTATATACTTTATGGGTTGATTGGAATATTTTCTAAAATTTTCGAAGCAATTTGCGAATTTTAAATTTGCTTAAAAAACGTTTGAAACATTAGGTCCCATAGGGTTCAATGTATTTCATTTTTTCAACCCGGGTTCAGTACAAAACTAATTGGGTGATATTATTCATTTATATTCCCATAGGTCCCACAGACGGTCTGAAAAACATACTAAAATTTCATTTTAATAAAGCCATTTTTACGGCAGTTGTCGTTCTAACGGACAGACAGACAGAATGAACAATGTCATAAACACTTTCAACTATGTTGTAAACTGTTAAAAACAATAAAAAAAAATTATCTGAAAAAAATGAGTGGATTGTGATTCAACTCGGCATTCTCATACAAGAATTCTTTTTTTTTTTTCAAATTTTACAAGACAAAATTTGAAAAATCGTTATCGAGGGTCCAAATTATTAAACTGCAGCATGTTATCCTTCGCTTTAAAGGGCTTGAAAGAATATTTCGATTGACACTATAATTGACAATGTACCCCTCTCTGAAATTAACTTGCCCCCAAGGAGTTCGTTAAACACGCCCGCTATGAATTGCGTATATTTTTCACAACAATGATTGACATTATAAAATCTCTTAATAATTCAGCCATAAATATACTCTATTATGCATGATTATGTCCAATTTTGTCTCATGGTGCAGTGTAAAAATAATATAAATTTTCGAATAAATTTGAAAGTTTACCCTGGAATTAAAAACATTCTATCTAGTTCTAAATTTATTGGTGACAAAGCTGGATATAAAGTTTCTTGCAAATCCACATATTTGTGACGTTAAAAATCACGATTTTGACACAAGATGAATGCCATATTTTATTTTGAAGTAGGTCACGTTATCTCTTCATATAATGGTCACGTGATCTCTTCATATAATGGTCGCGTGATCTCTTCATATAATGGTCACGTGATCTCTTCATATAATGGTCACGTGATCTCTTCATATAAAATACGTAATTACTATTTTAATTTTTATTTAACAAACTACTGAATATATTTTACTGAACTTTTTTTTATATATTTTATGGGATAATTTGATTATTTTCTAAAATTTTCGAAGCAATTTGTGAATTTTAAATCCGCTAAAAAATGTTTGTACAACTCATTCAACATATTTTGCTGTTTACATTTTACATAGGTGAAAAATAGGCTTCGTTGTAGAAATAATCAAATTTGGATGAGCATTTAAACTCAAATATATTGTAATTGCGCTGTTTCAATATTTAGATGTACAGAATTTAAGCAAAAATAAAGTGGTTTTAGGATGGATACAACACTCAATGTGAATTAAAAAGGACTTTAAAAATCAGGATTTTGATGGATGCCATATATCATTTTGAAGTGGGTCACGTGATCTTTTCATATCATGGTCACGTGATCGCTTCATATAAGAGGTGTTATTATTATTTTAATTTTTATTTAAAAAACTACTGAATATATTTTACTGAACTTTTTTTTATATATTTTATGGGATAATTTGATTATTTTCTAAAATTTTCGAAGCAATTTGTGAATTTTAAATCCGCTAAAAAATGTTTGAAAAATTAGCTCCCATAGGGTTCAATGTATTTCCTTTTTTCAACCCTGATTCAATCCAAAACTAATTGGATGATATTATATATTTATATTCCCATCGGTCCCACTTACCGTCTAAACAACATACTAATATTTTCTTCTGATAAAGTCATTTTTACAGCACTTATCGTGCTAACGGACAGACAGAGAGACAGACAGACAGAATGAATGAACAAAGTCCTAAACACTTTTCAACTTTGTTATAAAGTGTTAAAAATGTTTTAAAACTGTGAATTAAGTATATTTTCTAATAAATAGCCATGCCATTTTGTATAATTGGACTCAATTTAATGGATTCTGAAAGAAGTGAAAAATATGAATTCAAACCTGTAGGGAAGGTCATGTGCTGCCTACATCATTTTTTTCTATTCAGAATCATATTATGTTAAACAAATAAATTTTCTTATACGGAGAAGAAATACTTCTTAAAAACTTATCTGGAACAATTCTATCATAAGAGAAATTACTTCTACGTCGTCCACAAGACATGTTTTTTATCCCATGCATTACCGTAATGGCGCCATTTATTTATGCTTTAATAGGTTTTTGATAGCTGCAGATGGCAACAGCTTCGATCGAGATTAAATCCTGAAGACTCCAGAAATGAATGGTTTATGATCAGTTTTATCGTCATTTTTGTTATTTGGTTGTATAAAATGTTTCAGAAATGATGTTTTATAAATATGTTCATCGGGACATATTACAAGGTTCAACGAACTCTATCATTCTCCACTGCGATTGGTCAATATGATAGGCGTCGCCTTTATAAGCTATAAAAATCTGATGAGGGCAGCACATGACTTTTCTTATATAATGCAATGAATTTACTACTTTTAAAGTAAAAAAAAATAGATTATTTTTATAGTAGGTATTTATATTCTTTTCAAGATATTGAATTTTGGTCAATGTCCATGTCGTCATCATCAATGAGTCGTCATTGATTTAGCGTCATTTTTATCCATTTGGCGAGTTTTTCGTTAATTTAGCAATATTTAAAAAGTCGCTAAATTGGCGACATTCCACCACATTCGTCGCCAAAATCTCGCCAAGCGTTATGAACGAAGAAATAAGTTATTCTTACAGCAGATAAATGACCGTATACATTATGTATATAAGGAAAGTAATAATTATGGCTGTTATTTTGTGCAATTAATTTCGATTGAATGAATTATTAACGAACTAAATAGAACGTGGATATAAGTCTGCAGGGAAAGTCATGTGCTGCTCACATCAGATTTTGGACGTTTATCTCGATTTTTTGTCGAGTTTATTATCCTAACTCTATCAAGTAATCGCTAGGGACACTACAAGCCCAAATTGAGCACTTTATAAATAGACCTAACATGTACAACTCATTAATATTTTATTGCAAAACTTTACGGTGTTTCAGGACTGTCCTAGGAACTCTGCATACTAAGCATGTATCTATGTTGATATATTTGGTGTTGGACTAAAGTAATATTATATAATGTTACATCGAAAAGCTTCCCCTCCCTTTTACACCGTTTACTTTATTTTTTGATCATCAGACAAAATTGAAATTTGAAAAGCAGGCGTAGACTCATTGTCCAATGATGAGGGATAATTAAAGCTAATTAAAATTAAAGAAATATATTCCTGGGAGGTGGGGTGAGCTGTTAAAAGGAATTGCTCAAAAAATAAAATGCGTTTAATAAAATGGAAATGGGTATCAAACAAAGGAGCGCATCCAGACTTGGAAAATTATCATTTTTCGTATTTCTTATTTCTTTTTGAGGGGTCAGATAAAATATGTGTTACTCTTTTTGTTTAGTGTAGAAAACTTATCCCTGATTTTCTTTTCTAAAATCAAAAATATCCATCCAAAAAAAATTAAAATCTATCATTTTTAATCCGTATAATTCAGAAATTTGAATTAAAGAGCCTTTTATCGTTCTTATGTATCTCACAGTATTAAAATCTATATTGCAATCCTTTGATATATTCCTTGGCGCACTTCATTCAAAAGCAAAGGTCAATTTTCGCTTGAGGCAAATTATGTTAAGGAAATCAATATATTTTTATAACGAAGAAATACCCAAATCCTCCGTCATCTATATATAAGATAAATTAAGACAAATTTGTTTTTCCTTCCTTAAAACATATTTTTCTCCCATAGATTATCGTAATGAAGCCATTTTCTTACGTTTTAATAGGTTTTTAATAGCCGCAGGTTGCAACAGCTTTGATTAGGGGTATAGCCAAAAGATTCCAGAAATTAGCGGTTTGACATCAGTTTTAAAACTTACCTTATATACATAATGTATAAGGAAAGTATTGTGACGGGGTCGAAAATTCGAATTCGATTTATCGACGGGAGAGTACGTTTCAAGCATCCCTGATCACGAATCAGCCATTTTTGAAGTAATGTCTGTGTGTGTGTGTGAAAGTATGTGTGTGTACGTGTGTGTGTCAGTGAGTCTGTGGAGACGATGACTGACGAACGAATGGACCGATTCGAATGAAATTTGGTACAAAAATTACAATCCAAAACACTGGAAGCCTATTGTTTTTATACGCAATCGAATGTTCAGAACCCCCTAAATTTTCGAGTGAAATTTCGTCAAAAAATCGTCAAAAAATCAAAACCGCTAATAAAGTTACGCAAATAGACATTTCTTATGTAATTTTTCATTAGAAAACGTTTGACATAAATTTTAGAACGCTAACATGAACCGTTCTCGAGATATTGCACATTTTTCAAAAAAATTATCAAAAAATCATATAAAATAAAAAAAAATATATTTTCCTATTGAGAACCATGTTCACTTATCATATGGAATACCGTGTGATAAATTTGTGACATCATTTTCGTAGATCTAGCTCGTTCCATTCATGAAAAAGATACTTTGAGTAATACTTTTGTATTTGAGCGCCAATAGTCATTTTTCTGTTGTAAGAACAACTTATTTCTTCGTCCATAACGCTTGGCGAAATTTTGGCGACAAATTTGGCGGAATGTCGCCAACTTGACGACCTTTTTTAATGTTGCCAAATTAACGAAAATCTCGCCAAATGGATAAAAATGACGCTAAATCAATGAAAATATCGACTATTTGTCGAAAATTCAATATCTTGGAAAGAATATTAGTATCTACTATAAGAAAAACCTATTTTTTTACCGTAAAAGTTGTAAATTCATTACATTATATAAGGAAAGTCATGTGTTGCCCACATCAGATTTTTTTTTATTGTGAAAGTGGTAAATTCATTACATTATATAAGGAAAGTCATGTGCTGTCCATATCAGATTTTTTTAGATCTCATGAGTGGCACGTTAAGAACTCAGTTTTTTTTTATTTATTTGCTTTTTTTCTCTCGTGGCGTGTTCCTCTTATCCAGCAACTGTGGAGGCTTGGACTGAGGTCATAGAAATTGGATTCTATCCAGACTCAGCCACATGGATTTTCAGCATATCAATGGCTTCATTCATGCCTTTCAATTCATTGAACCCCTATCAGCCTTTATAATAGAGTGAAGAAATGTGATAATCTATTGCAGGGGTCCCCAAACTAACCACTAGCCAAATATGGTCCTGGAGCTGCTTCAATCCCGATCGGGACCCAATGCATGCTTGACGTAAAAAACCGAATTTTTTTTTAATATAGCATTTATCATAATTTAAGAGCATCTCCTTTTATATGTACTACGCTGTTTTCAGCCGTTCCATATGATGTATGATGTATTTATTGGGAATTTAACAATAAAAGATAAACTAGAGCATCATTAGAGTGCCATGACTACAGTATATTTATTTTTACCTTCTCGTTTTTAACACTTTACAACAAAGTTGAAAAGTGTTTGTGACTTTGTTCATTCTGTCTGTCTGTCTGTCTGTCTGTCCGTTAGCACGATAACTGCCGTAAAAATGACTTAATCAAAATGAAATTTGAGTATGTTGTTCAGACGGTCTGTAGAACCTATGGGAATATAAATGAATAATATCACCCAATTAGTTTTGGATTGAACCCGGGTCGAAAAATGAAATACATTGAGCCCTATGGGACCTAATTTTTAAAACATTTTTTAAGCGGATTTAAAATTCACAAATTGCTTCGAAAATTTTAGGTAATATACAAATTGTTCCATAAAATATATAAAAAAAATTCAGCGAAATATATTCAGTAGTTTTTTAAATAAAAATTAAAAAATAATTACACCTCTTATATGAAACGATCACATGACCATGATATGAAACGATCACATGACCCACTTCAAAAGGATATATGGCATCCATCTTGTTTCAAAATCGTGATTTTTTTAAGTTCTTTTTAATTCATATTGAGTGTTGTATCCGTCCTAAAAGTACTTTATTTTTGCTTAAATTCTGTGCATCTACATACTGAAACAACGCAATGACAATATATTTGAGTTTAAATGCTCATCTAAATTTGATTATTTCTACAACTAAGCCTATTTTTCACCTATGTAAAATGTAAACAGCAAAATATATATAATGAGTTGTATTAGAATTCCTGTATTTTTTTAACACAAAATAATTTAGTCCATGGAGTCTGCATGGCTGATATGAATGAAATATTAATTGATTTCATAAAGTGAAGGACAATTTTTTTCGATGAAGTTTCAAGCATAGAGTTTAATTTTTTGTAGCTCTATGGTCTTAAACAAAATGTTTAAATAAAATAAATTATTATAGTATTGTGATGAATGAAATGAATGGGAGAAAGTTATGAATGAAATCCTGTTTTTATAGAGAGATCCAGGCGTGTTATTTTTTTTATGACGTCATTTGAATTAATTTCAGTGGTTTCCGATGAAGTTTTCAAATATAATAAATTATCGTAGTATTATGATAATTCTAAAACTATTACCGAGGAATGTATAACATTTTAGAGATGTTTAAACCAGGCAATTTATATTTCAATGCCGTCATTTGAATGAAGTTCATTTTTTTCGATGCAGGTTTAAATTTTCAAATATAATAAATTAATGCAGTATTGTGATAAGTTTCAAAATATTACCGAGGAATGTATTGCACACATTTTAGACTTGTTTAAATAAAATTGCATTGAAGTTGGAAAGTGTTTCATAATCAATGCTTTTAATTGCATGTTAATTTCTCACCCACCTCACTCGTGATGTCAGAAATATTGGCCTTTGCGGAGTTTATGAGCAGATCTCTAAGGCATTTTTATAAATTTCTTTAAAAAAGAAAAAATAATTTTTACACACAAAAAAATTTGCACATTGAAATATATCTAATTTTGGTACGGCATATTTATGTGAATTTTATTTCGAACTAGCCGCCTTTGGCGACCAGCCTGTTCGCTACCCTTGAAAATTCTGACCGTGGCAAATTCTAACCGTGGCACACTCGCTGGCGCGACCTACCAGAAGGAACGACCTACCAGGAAGTGCCACCCAATTTAGACAGGAACTCAGTGGGGGAGGCATCCACAGGGACCGTACCCTCCTTCCCCTACCACCAACCTCTCGGAAGGACTTACGGTCCCCCATGTTTAACGTGATCGTACTCCGCCTGAACACGGCGGCAGTTTTGGCAGTGGCGGGAATCGAACCCGGACCTACCTAGTGCAAATCCCGCGCGCTAACCACTGGGCTACCGCGCCCTCCGCGACAATCTCCATAACCTTCTTTTTATTCACCCAATTTATACCGGAACCCAGTAGGGGAGGCATCCACAGGGTCCGTACCCTCCTTCCTCTACCAACAACCTCTCGGAAGGACTTACGGATCCACATGTTTAACGTGATCGTACTCCGCGTGAAAATGGCAGCAGTTTTGGCAGTGGCGGCAATCGAACCCTAGCCTACCGAGTGCAATTCCCGCGCGCCAACCACTGGGCTACCGCGCCCTCCGCGACAATCTCCATAACCTTCTTTTTATTCACCCAATTTAGACCGGAACCCAGTGGGAAAGTCATCCACAGGGTGCGTACCCTCCTTCCTCTACCACCAACCTCTCGGAAGGACTTACGGACCCACATGTTTAACGTGATCGTACTCCGCGTGAACACGGCAGCAGTTTTGTCAGTGGAGGGAATCGAACCCGGGCCTACCGAGTGAAATTCCCGCACGCTAACCACTGGGCTACCGCGCCCTCCGCGACAATCTCCATAACTTTCTTTTTATTCACCCAATTTGGACCAGGACCCAGTGGGGGAGGCATCCACAGAGACCGTACCCTCCTTTCCCTGCCACCAACCTCTCGGAAGGAATTATCGACCCATATGTTTAAGGTGATCGTACTCCGCATCAGTGGCGGGAATCGAACCCAGGCCTACCGAGTGCAATTCTCGCGCGCTAACTTCCCGCGCGCTAATTTAAATTTATAACGACCATATGCTAGGCTCTTAATTCCACCATCCTCGTTCCATCGTTCCATCATTTAAAATAGCCATAAAATTAAAATATCCATTTAAAATATCTATAAATTAAAATATCCATAAATTAAAATATCCATTTAAAATAAAAAAATCAACCATATCGTTCCACCAATCCATAAATATAATAATTTCAAATACATCACCACAATTCAAACCACCATAATTCAATCATTTAAATTATTTAAAATATCCATTTAAAAATATCCATTTAAAATATCATATCTATATAATAAAAGGCAATGTCTGTGTGTCTGTCTGTCTGTCTGTGTGTCTGTCTTATACACTATACGTTTCGCGACCGCGCGTCGGAGAGCTACGAAATTTGGCAATCGGAGACCCGGGGGGGAGGGAAGGGGACACGTGAAAACCGATTTTTAAAATTTTAATTATTTTTTTATTTATTTAATGTTTTATGCGATTTCGACCGTTTTTTGCCCTTTCTGCCCTTTTTTCTCCACGATCCAGACATCGTAGAAAAAAACAAATTACACCATCGGAAAGAGCAGAGAATTTCGAGTAAAAATATATCAATTTCAAATCTGAATTTCGATTTCTAATATTTTTTAAAGATTTTAAAACAAAAGTCACTTTTTGCTCAAGAAAACGATTTTTGGTTTTTAAATTCTCGCATCGTGAAAAGTACTCATAATTTCGACTAATAATTTACATTTTCAGAAAGGTCAAAAATCTGGCATTCTTACAAGTCCAATCTGGTCCAGAAATAATGAAAATTGCCTTCAGGGTGGCAATTTTAAAGACGCCATGATTTTAAATTTGTCGGCTACCGGCTCAGTTCCTCAACGGCATTTTCCCCCCATCCGCATTAGTTTCTTCCCCGTCTCCATGGAGACCGCGCTTTCGGTTTTAACTGAATTACGAGCATAAGTGTATACATCGGGCGAAATTATTATATTTATATGATATTTTAAATGGATATTTTTAAATGGATATTTTAAATAATTTAAATGATTGAATTATGGTGGTTTGAATTGTGGTGATGTATTTGAAATTATTATATTTATGGATTGGTGGAACGATATGGTTGATTTTTTTATTTTAAATGGATATTTTAATTTATGGATATTTTAATTTATAGATATTTTAAATGGATATTTTAATTTTATGGCTATTTTAAATGATGGAACGATGGAACGAGGATGGTGGAATTAAGAGCCTAGCATATGGTCGTTATAAATTTAAATTAGCGCGCGGGAAGTTAGCGCGCGAGAATTGCACTCGGTAGGCCTGGGTTCGATTCCCGCCACTGATGCGGAGTACGATCACCTTAAACATATGGGTCGATAATTCCTTCCGAGAGGTTGGTGGCAGGGAAAGGAGGGTACGGTCTCTGTGGATGCCTCCTTCACTGGGTCCTGGTCCAAATTGGGTGAATAAAAAGAAAGTTATGGAGATTGTCGCGGAGGGCGCGGTAGCCCAGTGGTTAGCGTGCGGGAATTTCACTCGGTAGGCCCGGGTTCGATTCCCTCCACTGACAAAACTGCTGCCGTGTTCACGCGGAGTACGATCACGTTAAACATGCGGGACCGTAAGTCCTTCCGAGAGGTTGGTGGTAGAGGAAGGAGGGTATGCACCCTGTGGATGACTTTCCCACTGGGTTCCGGTCTAAATTGGGTGAATAAAAAGAAGGTTATGGAGATTGTCGCGGAGGGCGCGGTAGCCCAGTGGTTGACGCGCGGGAATTGCACTCGGTAGGCTAGGGTTCGATTGCCGCCACTGCCAAAACTGCTGCCATTTTCACGCGGAGTACGATCACGTTAAACATGTGGATCCGTAAGTCCTTCCGAGAGGTTGTTGGTAGAGGAAGGAGGGTACGGACCCTGTGGATGCCTCCCCTACTGGGTTCCGGTCTAAATTGGGTGAATAAAAAGAAGGTTATGGAGATTGTCGCGGAGGGCGCGGTAGCCCAGTGGTTAGCGCGCGGGATTTGCACTAGGTAGGTCCGGGTTCGATTCCCGCCACTGCCAAAACTGCCGCCGTGTTCAGGCGGAGTACGATCACGTTAAACATGCGGGACCGTAAGTCCTTCCGAGAGGTTGGTGGTAGGGGAAGGAGGGTACGGTCCCTGTGGATGCCTCCCCCACTGAGTTCCTGTCTAAATTGGGTGGCACTTCCTGGTAGGTCGTTCCTTCTGGTAGGCCGCGCCAGCGAGTGTGCCACGGTTAGAATTTGCCACGGTCAGAATTTTCAAGGGTAGCGAACAGGCTGGTCGCCAAAGGCGGCTAGTAAATATAATAATTTCGCCCGATGTATACAACACTTATGCTCGTAATTCAGTTAAAACCGAAAGCGCGGTCTCCATGGAGACGGGGAAGAAACTAATGCGGATGGGGGGAAAATGCCGTTGAGGAACTGAGCCGGTAGCCGACAAATTTAAAATCATGGCGTCTTTAAAATTGCCATCCTGAAGGCAATTTTCATTATTTCTGGACCAGATTGGACTTGTAAGAATGCCAGATGTTTGACCTTTCTGAAAATGTAAATTATTAGTCGAAATTATGAGTACTTTTCACGATGCGAGAATTTAAAAACCAAAAATCGTTTTCTTGAGCAAAAAGTGACTTTTGTTTTAAAATCTTTAAAAAATATTAGAAATCGAAATTCAGATTTGAAATTGATATATTTTTACTCGAAATTCTCTGCTCTTTCCGATGGTGTAATTTGTTTTTTTCTACGATGTCTGGATCGTGGAGAAAAAAGGGCAAAAAACGGTCGAAATCGCATAAAACATTAAATAAATTAAAAAATAATTAAAATTTTAAAAATCGGTTTTCACGTGTCCCCTTCCCTCCCCCCCGGGTCTCCGATTGCCAAATTTCGTAGCTCTCCGACGCGCGGTCGCGAAACGTATAGTGTATAAGACAGACACACAGACAGACAGACAGACACACAGACATTGCCTTTTATTATATAGATATCATATATTTAAATTTATTGTATAGATCAGCACTTACTGATGAACGCTTAAAATATATCTTAATGACTAATATGGTATATTTTGAAAACTGTCTAAATGTTCGAGCAAAGGAACAGAAGTTTCATGCCTTTCATTAGTGTTTTCAAAAATAATGTATTTAGAATATTTTTATGACAATTTTATTTAAAAAATCAATATTTATTTTATTGTTCAATTTGCTACATTTCGCACTTTCTTTTACAAGCAGTTTGCTCCCAAGACACATTTTCGAATTGCATATTCTAATAAACAAAACAAGAAAGATCAATCATGCATAAAGCATTGATTATGAAACATTTTCAGCTACAATGCAATTTTATTTAAACATCTCTAAAATGCGATACAGTCAGCGGTGATATTTTTAAAATTATCACGATACTACAATTATTTATTATATTTGAAAACTTCATAAAAAATGAACTTTATTCAAATGACATCATCGAAATATAAATGCATTAAAAAAATTCAGCAATTCTTATACAGCTCATCTTACAGCTTAATGTATTTACATTCTGCATAGGCTAAAATTAGGCTTTTTTTCAGAAATAATCGAAGTTTGATGATCATTAGAACTAAAAAATATTGTAATTGGTTTGGTGCAGTATATAAATGCACAGAAATTATTCAAAAATAAAGCGGTTTTAGGAAGGATGCAACTCTAAATATAAATTAAAAAGAACTTTAAAAATCCCGATTTTGACACAAGATGGATGTCATATTTTATTTTGAAGTGGGTTACTTGATCTTTTCATATAATAATTATTATTTGAATTTTTATTTAAAAAACTACAGAACATATATTACTGAATTTTTTTTATATATGTTATAGCATAATTTGAATATTTCCTAAAATTTTCTAAATAAATTGTAAATTTTAAATTTGCATAAAAAATGTTTGAAAAATTATGTCCCATAGGGTTCAGTGTATTTCGTTTTTTCAACCCGGGTATAATCCAAAACGAATTAGGTGATATTATTCATTTACATTTACATATGTCCCGCAGACCGCCTCAACAACATACTAAAATTTCATCCTCATGAAGGCGTTTTTACGGCAGTTATCGTGCGAACGGACAGACAGACAGACATAATGAATGAACAATATCATAAACACTTTTCAACTATGTTGCAACGTGTTAAAAACACAAAATCCAACGTATTCTCGAAGCAGTTGAATGTTGTACTTTTGCTTATTTGTGGTTAAATACGTAGTTTAAGTTTTTACGGATTAAGTCCAAGCAGAGATCGAGATAACGCCTCTATACGCGCATTTCACGCTATAAAATAGGAAAATACGCAAATACGCTTTGAAAATTAAGTAAAGCGCATTTTTGAGCATTGATTTTGAAAAAAAAAGGAAAAAAATATGGCCGATCCCGATGTTTACGGAAGTTCCAAAAAAATCAGAAAAACGGAAATCGGTTACTACTTTCCAGAAAATGTTACGCATTTGAAAACACACTGATTTTGAGATCGCAGTTATTTCATTCTTTTGGTAATCTGTTTCCGTGCGATTGTGTGAAATCCCGCTCACAAACGACGATTCCCACTGCTTCACTCAAGGGCAGAAATGCCTATTTCTATTATTGTGATGGCGTAATTCAATTCATGTTCAAGTGAACCGACAAGAGTCCACTAGTATCTTTTTTCATCCATCTCCATCTTCTAACTATTTCATATTAGAGTGACTAAACTATCTTATGTTCATATTCTGGTTAACTATTACTGTTAATTTTTTAATTATTTTCGCATAAAGAGTGCGATTACGCAATTCACACAATTCTCGTGAATTGCCGAGAATACTTTAGTATTCTTTTACCATCCATCTCCATCATCTACATATAGTATTGTTTGACTTAACTAGCTTATTTTCATATTCTGGTCAATTTTTACGGTATGTTTTTACTATTCCTGCAACACATGGTAATGTATAGGGAAAGTATTGGAATCATGCCGAAAACCACAACTCGAGTTTTCGACGGATCTACACATTTTGGGACCTCTATAACACGAAAAAATTATTTTTAACGTGACGTCTGTGTGTCTGTCTGTGTGTCTGTCTGTCTGTCTGTATGTCTGTCTGTCTGTGTGTCTATCTGTCTGTGTGTATGTCTGTCTGTGTGCCTGTCTATGCAATATATGTATCCACTCTAACTCAAAAACAAATGAACCGAATTTCATAAAATTTGGTAGGTAAGTCACTTGTGTATGACCCTGGTGCTGATTAGTTTTTGGTACGATTCCGGATAAAAGAAGATTTTTGCGAAATGTCCCGCAAAAATTGTCAGTATCCACTGTAGTTGAAAAACTAATGAACCGAATTTCACAAAATTTGGTGGATAAGTTGCTTGTGGGTTACCCTGGTTCTGATTAGTTTTTGGTACCATTCGAAAAAAGTAACCTGCCTTTTTCTGCGAAATGGTCCATTAAATTTGGTCCATTAAATTTAAATGGTCCATTAAATTTAAATGGTCCTAAGATTTGTGTTATTTTGTGTTTTATTCAGAAACTGTTTTTTAAACTCGTTATTGATGAAATAAATGAACGGCAATTTCTGAATAATGGTATTAAAATAATGATTTGGGTGACCATTCCAAAAATATAAATTAGAATGTGATGCATTTGCATCTTTTGAATTTTAATTGAAAATTAGGATGTGTTTCATCCTTTAGTTTAAATATAGTAATTTTAATAACTTTAATTTAAATGAGTTTGGAAAATAATAAAACTTTAAGAAAATCTAGCTGGTTTGATAATAAAATTTACATAAAATTTTGACTCTGTCAATATATAATGTATTTTGTTTTTGTTTTGCCAGACAAGTACACATTTCCTAAATATTCTTTTAAACAAATAAAAGTCAAAATTTTCTGCTCTTGGGTAACCTGAAATTATTTTTACAATATCTATAAATTTGATGGTAATTGCTTTGTTAAAAATTACTCCTCTGGAAAGACAAAATACTCCTTCAAAATAAGTCAGGGAGTATTTTTACTCTTCTGGAAAAATCTAAGGCGATCTCAGAGTCCAAGGAGTAATGAGATTCATTCGAATGAAACAATCGAATATATCGATAGTTGCAAAAACTAAAAAGTATTCAAATGAATTTAGACGATTGTAATTGTAATATAGTAATGACATCTGCAATGGCAATAGGATTCAATCAGATTATAAGCGATAGTTTTACTAATTTGTATTCAAATGATAGTAGTCATTACTCATTAGATGCTTTTGAAATATAGTTCGATTGACGATGGATAGTTTTATTTGCATAGTTATGAAAGTTATACAAGCGCTTTTACTTTCCTTATATACATAATGTATATGGAAAGTATTGTGACGGGGTCGAAAATTCGAATTCCAGTTTTCGACGGGAGAGCACATTTCGAGCATCCCTGATCACGAATCGAGCATTTTTGAGGTGATGTCTGTGTGTGTATGTGTGTGTGCGTGTGTGTGACAGTGAATATGTGGAGACGACATCTCACGAACGAATTGAGCGATTAGAATGAAATTTGGTGCAAAAATCACAGTCCGTGAATACTGGAAGCATATTGTTCTCAAACGTATCGAATGTTCAGAACTAACTTAAATTTTCGAGTGAAATTTTGAAAAAATAATCAAAAAATCAAAGCCTTTAATAAAGTTACGGAAATAGACATTTCTTACGTAATTTTTCCTTAGAAAACGATTGACATAAACTTTAGAAGGCTAGCATGAACCATTCTCATGATATTGTACATTTTTCAAACGAATTTATCAAAAAATTCCATAAATTAAAAAATATATTAACTGTTGAGAAACATGTTCACTTTTCATATGTAATATCATGCGATAAATTGGGTGACATCATTCTCGTGGATCTAGCTCGTTCCATTCATGAGAAAAGATACTTTGAGTAATACTTTTGTATTTAAACGCCAATAGTCATTTATCTGCTATAAGAATAACTTATTTCTCCATCCATAACGCTTGGCGAGATTTTGGCGACGAATTTGATGGAATGTCGCCAACTTGGCCACTTTTTAAAATGCTGCTGAATTAACGAAAGTCTCGCCAATCGGTTAAAAATGACGGTAAATCAATGAAAACGACGACTAATCGTCGAAAATTCAATATCTTGGGAAGAATATAAGTATTTACTATAAGAAAAACCGATATTTTTACTGTAAAAGTAGTAAATCCATTGCATTATATAAGAAAAATCATGTGTTGCCCACATCAGATTTTCTTATTTATTTCAAAATCGGATTCTATATTTCTGAAAAATATGATTGGTAGTATTTAAACTTATAAATGAATTCCGTAATACTGTAGAGAAATTATGTTTCCTGTGGTGATATTTTTGATTTCTAATTTCAAATAATACTAGGTTATAATTATCTTTCAGAACTTACTTAAAGTTGTCATTTATCTAATATATAAAATATTTATTATGACATATTTTTTCGATGGCTTCATCAACCACTAACTGAATTGTATATATGCTTTCTTAAGAAATATTTAACTCATTTAAATTTTATTAAATTACTAAATTAAAATTAAATGACATCCATAATTTATTTATTTACATTTCTTGTTTACGTTGAGGTAAATATAAGGAGTTAAAACTTTATATTAAGAAATCATCAATATCATTTGTGACAATAATTCAGGTGGTGCTGGGATAAGATACGTAGTTATGCACCGTATGGCATTTCTATGGTGAGCGGCGGAAAATATTTATTTAAACTGTCAATTTTATAGAAATAAATTATTATCGCAATGCAAAGTAGAACTGAAATAATAAAAATATTCCTACGTATTCAAAATTATTTTACCTTTCCATTTATTTTTATCTCACTATATTCTGTACTCTATCCTACAACTTTGAAAAAATACTGATTAATTATACTCGTAATTAGGGAATCCTTAATTTAAAAATAATCAAAAATACATATTCTAAATGCTACGTCTTTCTGTTGTGTCAATTAAGCATAGCAGCTACTTTACTAACACTAACGGCACCTACATATAATTCTCAAAGTATTATGGCATTATAAAGCATTTCATGCATAGGAGTTTTATCTCCTTCTTTCTAACTCCATGGGATATCTATTGGACTTTAACTTATGTTAATATTTATGATAGTTTTTATCCCGTCTGTGGTATCATTAATTTAATACTATTTGAACTATAATAAGGAATTAATTATTATATTAAGGAATAACTAAATTAATTATTATATTAAGTAACTATATTAAGGAATTTGAACTGTAATAAGGATGATGAGACCCAGACCGTCCGACCTACCAGAAAGGTGTAAGGTAACCGTTTGGACGGCCGGGAAGTGCCACCCAATTTAGACCGGAACCCAGTGGGGGAGGCATCCACAGGGACCGTACCCTCCTTCCCCTACCACCAACCTCTCGGAAGGACTTACCCACATGTTTAACGTGATCGTACTACAAAACTAAAATAAGGAATTTGAACTATAATAGGGACTATCAATAGGAATTTATCTTATGTTAATATTTATGACAGTTTTTATCCCGTATGTAGTATCATGAATTGAATACTATTTGAACTATAATAAATATCAATTCAGAAAAGGACTTCCCTGCTCTATTCTCCACTGTATCGCTAACAATTCCTTTCTTACCAGATTTAATTTATACCAAAGATCCAATATACGAATTAGACAACCGGAAATGCATTAGGCTAGTTGATTACAAAACATCCAAAAGCTTATTTTCTATTGGCAGTGATTTCTCGAACATCAGTTTTACAAAAACTTTCTTTTACCGACCTATTGTAAATTATTGTAAATCTGAAGTCATACGCTACGTAAAACTTCATGGTTACATCATAATTTCGCTGTGAAAAAAATATAGCCATTGCATTATGTAGGGAGCGGGCTGTCCATATCATGCTCACTTTCAGTGTCGGTTGTCATACGCTAAACCAAGCTCCACGGTTACACACATGATGACTTGGTGGGACGGAACGTTACTGCATTCCTAAAATAGCATTTTAAACGAAATAGATGACAAATATGCAATTTTTATCAATTTTAGATATTGCATAAGATGTAGAGAATTTCAACCATTAGAAATCTTATCACCACGTTCCTCCAGTTTTATTGCTCATTCTGAAACAGTGGGAATTGGTAGAAAGGTGAGCAAATATTCAGTATAATCAGAAAATATGAAATTTTATGGATACTTTAAACAATTCTCCGTCCTAGTTGATTTGGAAACACATAATTTTTCTTTAAATATAAGGAATAAAAGACAAAAGAAGAAGAACGTCTTCTAGATTTTAATTTTATGTATAGTTTTAACCATTGGGTTATCTCGGTGCAGACATTTGTCTTTTATTATTATTATAATTCTTATTATTGTTATTGTTATTGCCCTAGCCGCTCAGCTCACCCAAAGGGTAAAAATGGAGAAGCTACAGCAGACCTGGAAGCATTTGTCTTGCCAAATGATTCAATACAAATGCGTCTCGAAAATCCCTTACAACTGCTCTATACCCTTCTTCAGTGCTAAAAGAAGAATCCTGCCTGGAAACGAGAACATGTAAGAAAGATTGATTGTTCATTTCAATTTTATATGTAAATTAAATATCTAAAGGATTCTCCACAAGAATAAATAATGAAACACATACAGAAACCAGTATTTAAAAGTAATGTTTTGAAATACATTTTCCTCGAAACAGTGTACGTATTGTTGTTGTTTATCAACACTTGACTGGCAGCAACATCAGATCAAGTCCCTGATCTCGTGACCTTTGAAAGGTCCAGGACCGTTTGAGGACTGGAATACAACTGGTTTTATAGTGCGTGTACAAATCACAAAGAATGGGTGACAAACAATTTCCTATCGCAAGCCCTTCAAATTATTTTAAATACTGTCCACTGAAAGAAAAGACGTTTCACTTAATGGATAATTTGGTCATGGCCAGAAATTCATTAACCGTTTGCTTACGGGTGGGACAGCTTCAATCCCAAACTAAGAACCTCTAAAAAAGACAGGCATTTGATATACCCTATCCCAAACAGTTCGATCTCCCTTTGCAGGCATTGGCGTCCATGGACGCCAATATCTGCAAAGGGAGAACCGCCTTTTTTTTACGAAATGGCCCGCAAAAATTGCCAAAATCTAAAAAAAAAACTAAGTAGTGTATGCTCAAATGTATCAATTAAATTCTTGTTTTATACGCAGTTTTTGAAGAGGAAAATAATATAACACACTCCATTATACTTTAGGACTAACCGTTCTCAAGATATTTGAGATTTCATACATTTTTGTTACGCCGATTTCGGAAAAATATCCAGTTACCAAATGAAAACAAAAATTGAATTAAAAATGCAAATTTAGTGCTATTTAGTTCAATTAAACTCAATCTAATGAATTATTAAAGAAATAAAGAAAATATGAATTTGAGTCTGCAGGGAAAATCATGTGCTGCCCACATCAGATTTTTTTGTAATGTGTTTATTTTCCCTTCAATACATGGAAATGTATAGGTAAAGTATTGGAATCGTGTCGAAAATCGCAACTCGAGTTTTCGACGAATCTACACGTTTAGGGACCTTTAGAACACGAAAAGACTATTTTTAGCGTGACGTATGTATGTGTGTATGTGTGTGGGGGTGTGTTTGTGTATGTGTGTCTGTGTATGTGTGTCTGTCTGTGCAATGTATGTATCCACTCTAACCCCAAAGCAAATTCACCAACTTTCATAATATATTGCAAGTAAGTCACTTGTGGGTGATCCTGGTGCTGATTAAAATTGGTATAAATTCGGAATAAAAAGAACCTGCCTATTTTTGCGAAACGGCCCGCAAAAATCGCATGTATCCATTCTAGTTACAAAACTAAGTAACCAAATTTCGAAGCATTCTGTAGATAACTCACCTGCAAGTTACTTATTAGATTTGGGTATGATTCGGAAAAAAAAAATCTGCCTATTTTACGAAAAGGTCCACAAAAATCGTCAAAATCTAAAATAAAGGACTACATATGCTCAAATGTATCAATTAAAAGCTTGTTTTATACATAATTTTTGACGAAGAAAAGAATAGGACCAACCCCATTATTCTAGGGCTAGTAGTTCTCGGGCTATTTTAGTTTTTCTGCAGCTTTTCTACGCCGCGTTTTAAAATACGTCCAGTTACCAAATGAAGACGAAAATTGAATTAAAAATGCAAATTCAGTGTCATTTCAAATAATTATGCGTGTTATTTTGAGCAATTAACCGCAATTTAATGAATTATTAAAGAAATAAACAGAAAACGGATTTGAATCTGTAGAGAAAGTCATGTGCTGTCCACATCAGATTTTCCATATTTTATTCAGTTTCACCATTTTATATACTTTACAAATCAGAGAACATACAAACATTACTCGTTAAAAGCAAGCAAATTAGGCTTCAAACATCATTAAACCAATAAAAATATAATAATTTTCTCATTAAGTACAATATCTCGGTAAATGTGGGTTTGTTGTAAGCGAGTTCTACTGTATATGCTTCCAGGCGTATTATTTCATTTCTATATGCTTTTGGAATTATTTCTTTTTGTCAAACAGAATTCGCACAACTGTGGCTTAATTTTAACTTTGATGAAAATTATTCCAACGCGTTTCCTACGTTTGATACACTTTATCACCCTATGAAACATTAAATTAGAAAATTAAAGGGATATCCTTTTCCTAAAGCAGCACATTTGCTTAATACATTTGTGCTGCTCTTAAAGTAACATGTTTTCGTGCAAGGATGTAACCTGGTTATTACATTTAGTAATGTGAACTGGTAATTAAAGTACAAATGCAAACGTAACAACAGATAATGGACAAACTTGCTGGAGGCCTTAGCAAAGATGAAAGTGCATCAGGCAAACTCGATATTAGATGCTATTTATCACTTTAGGCAAGATATAACAACTCAATGCAAGTAAGTAACATCCTCACTGTATATACTTTATTTACTATATTAATGCGTTGTTTAATGTGTTTAACTATAAAGAAACGGGAAAAGAGGAAATAATTAAAATTCATATGAGTTTATAAAGGCACATTTTTTATATAAATCAAAGTTTTCTTTAAATAGACTGACATTGAATTTGAATTAAACGACTGCAGTCATCTGTATGAGTTAATTTGTAGAACATTGTCGTCCCAACTGGGAATCGAACCACGGATCTTCGCACTGGCCAGCCGATGCTCTATCATTCAGCTAGATAGAATTACAAACTCTTATCAGCGAAGTGAACGTTTGCCACCCTAATGTCAGACTGGCAATCTGACTGACCACCCTCTTCTATTTTTACCTCAGTTTAGCCCGCTGGTGCTAGTTTTATTCTCCATGTTAGATTCCAGTGACCCCCGGTTTTGAAATCGGCGCTCAATATATCAAAGTCCATTAAATCTGTGTTAGTCGCACTAGGATCACTTTCAGACCTCCGACCTCTTTGTACTGTAATAAGATCCCTGCCACTAGTTTGTATTAGAATTGCAAACGACATTTGTAATAGCATTGCACGACAAGCAACTGGAGCGCAATCGCAGCGGGTGGTTTCTCACTGGCATCGGAGAAGATGAGAGATCCATGTTGACGTGACGAGGGTACCAATACGTTGTGTACACCGATTGAAGCTGAGGTAGCACGATGATGGTAGAAGATAAGAAATGATGACTCGAATCCTTTAAATTTACCTTTTTCTTTATTTGATGAAGAATTATCATGTTTCAAATCATATACATCAAGGAGTATTGCACATCAAAATTATTGACGATGATACTTATAGATACACATAGATTTCCAACATATAGAGCAATATTCTTTGAATACATCGGCGGATCCGATATTGGTTTACGCCGGTTAGACATCTTGGAATAATCAATCTATGATGAAAAAAATCTCGCGACTCTTCGAAATTAAATTAAAACGCGACTTAAACAATTTACTTCATTGTTAATTTAATTTTAGATACATCCTTTTAAAATAACATTCTGTTCTTTGCTCCGCGGGCAAGAACACTTCCGACTACCTTGAGATTACATCGCCAACTGAACTAATTACATTATTCTGACCAAAGCGTCTTAGTGTTCATGCGCGTGCTCATGAAGGAACAGAAAATAGTTCCAATACATTTCAATACGAAATGCGAATCCGGGTAAATATACAATTGCAAGGGAATGTAACATTACGCCAAGGGTTATTGAAACAGGCTGGAAAACTTCAAGAAACCGAAATACACAATTAGCGCTTTATCAATTTGGAATAAATATTTAAGAACAAGTTTTAGAATCGAAACGAAAATAGAATTTACCGAATATGAAATTTAGAAAGGAATTTATTAAATAAGCAGGGGCGCATTTCATAACAGCACTAACCTGCAGTGTTGATTTGTTCGGGCGACATTGTAGAAAAACCTTGCTGCCCCAACTGGTAATCGAATCACAGATATTCGTACTGGCGAATCACAGATGTTCGTACCGTTCAGCCGACGGTCTACCATTCAGCTACTGGGACTGAATAGTAATCTCTTATTGTCGAATTGGACTCTGCAGCGTGACGATGTAAAGGAATAATTTGAAAATTCAAAACCACTTTTCAAACTGATGAAGCATTCTCATTTGAGCCAAATTCTAGGCTTTAATCTCATTTAATCCAATTCAACTTCCAGATCAACGAGAAAATCGAAAACCTCGAAAAATCGAATTAGGGGTGAAGATATAAGGGGATTCTAAAAACTTACACCCTTGTGCCCCTAAAAAAAATGAATAAACAATTTGATATCCTTTCGCTACCAACAATTAAAACTGGCCATCAACAACTTTGATTAAGTGTGTGTCACATTTTATTACTATCAGCCATTGAGAACTCTCAAAGCCTGGGTTTAATGGCCAGTTACAGAATATTTTTAGGGCGAATTTCCTAAAAGTGTTGCATGAGCTTCCAAAGGTTTATAAACTTCATCATGTGAACCACATGCTACAGACGCGTTATGCAAGGAAATTATTTTAAAGATAGACAATCTTATTATGAAAAAATCTGATGTGAGCAGCACAAGACTTTCACTACAGACCCAAACTCATTTTCTATTTCTTCCTTTAATTCTTAATTGAGTATAATTGCACAAAATAACATAGAAAAAATATTTCAAATTACATTGAATTTTCAAGTTTTATTTCAATTTTCATTTTTATTTGGGGACTAAACGAATTTTCAAAAGCGACGTGGCAAAAATGTGAAAAACTAAGATATCTCAAGAACGGTTAGTCCTAGAGAAACGGGATTGGTCTTACTCTTCCTGTCCTAAAAATTACATAGAAAACAAGCATTTATTTGATACATTTGATCATACGTAGTCTTTTATTGTAGATTTTGACACATTTTGCAGAAAACAGGTTCTTTCTTTCAGAATCATGCCAAAATCTAATCAGCACCAGAGTATTTTGGAGGCCTTTTCATGCCGTTCACTCAAACAGGATCAAGATCATTCAAAATAATTTCTTGAGGTATCTTTATTATAGGAAAACTCGCAATCTTTGTTATGCCTTATTCCCTACTTTTCCAGGTGATTTATTTGGTTTAAAAAGCTTACAGAGCAGAAGGGATTACATTCTGTTTTCATTCTTCGGGGGATCTGTTCAGTGGCCGTATTAACTGTTTCCCTGTCTTGGGTGGGATAGGATTTCGTGTTCCTCAGTATTCAACCAGAAGCATTAACTTATTTGCTGTAAAGAATTTCAATTCCAATATTGGATGTAATTGTGCAATTGCTAGTTTTTCTATACAACAATTTCCCTGATAATCTGGATATTTTCTATTCATCGGAGATGGATTTTAAAAAGCATTTGTTGTAAACATCTTGTATTTTATTGTATTTATTCATGGGCAGCTTTTTATGAAGATCTTTTGTTGTTGAGGGTTTGCTTTGCTTTTTGATGCATTTTAACTTTTTAATGTATTTTATGGTATTTCAATCTGTATTTTTATAATGAATTTTTATTCCAGCACGCTGTAACTGGGACTACGTCCTGTAGCTTGCTGTCTATCTCAAATAAAAAATCTGATGTGGGCAACACATGACTTTCCTTATATAATGCAATGAATTTACTACTTTTACAGTAAAAAACAATAGGTTTTTCTTATAGTAGATACTTATATTCTTCCCAAGATATTGAATTTTCGACAATTAGTCGTCATTTTCATTGATTTAGCGTCATTTTTATCCATTTGGCGAGATTTTCGTTAATTTAGCAAAATTTCAAAAAGTCGCCAAGTTAGCGACATGAACGGAGAAATAAGTTATTCTTATAGCAGATAAATGACTATTGGCATTCAAATACAAAATTATTACTAAAAGTATCTTTTCTCGTGAATGGAACGAGCTAGATCCACGAGAATGATGTCACTAAATTTATTGCATGATATCACATATGAAGAGTGAACATGTTTCTCAACAGTTAATATTTTTTTTTATTTATGGGATTTTTTGATAAATTTATTTAAATATGTTCAATATCTCGAGAGCAGTTCATGCTAGCGTTCTAAAGTTTATGACAATCGTTTTCTAAGGAAAAATTACATAAAAAATGTCTATTTGCGTAACTTTATTAAGGGTTGTGATTATTCCTAGATTGTGATTTTGTACCAAATTTCATTCGAATCGTTCCATTCGTTCGTGAGATATCGTCTCCACAGACTCACTGACACACACACACATACACACACGCACGCACAGCCATCACCTCAAAAATGTTTGATTCGTAATCAGGGATGCTTGAAACGTGCTCTCCCGTCGAAAACTCGAATTCGAATTTTCGTCCCCGTCACAATACTTTTCTTATACATTATGTATATAAGGAAAGTAATAAATTAATAAATAAATCCCACAGGTGAATTATATACAGAATTTTGTCAAATTTGGTCGATTAGTTTTTCACCTAGAGAGAATACATACATTTTACGGGCCATTTCGCAAATAAAGGCAGGTTCTTTTTTTTTACTTTCCCTGCAATACATGGTAATGTATAGGGAAAGTATTGGAATCATGCCGAAAATCACAACTCGAGTTTTCGACGGATCTACACGTTTCGAGACCTCTAGAATACGAAAAAACCATTTTTAGCGTGACGTCTGTGCGTGTGTCTGTCTGTCTGTCTGTGTGTCTGTCTGTCTGTCTGTCTGTCTGTGTGTCTGTCTGTCTGTCTGTCTGTGTGTCTGTCTGTCTGTGCAGATTTTGTATCCACTGTAACTAAAAAACTAATGGACCGAATTTCACAAAATTTGGTAGGTAAGTCACTTGTGGGCGGGGCTGGTGCTGATTAGTTTTGGGTACGATTCGGAATAAAAGAACCCGCCTTTTTTTGCGAAATGGCCCGCAAAAGCTTGTATCCACTCTAGCTGAAAAACTAATGGACCGAATTTCACAAAACTCGGTACATGAGTCACGTATAGGTCACCCTGGTGCTGATTAGATTTTGGTACGATTCGGAAAAAAATAACCTGCCTTTTTTTGCAAAACGGCCCGCAAAAATCTTCAAAATCTAAACTAAAGAACTAGGTATACTCAGATATATCCATTAAATGCCCGTTTAATACGTAATGTTTAACGACGAAAAGAATAAGACCAACCCCATTACACTAGGACTAGCCGTTCTCGAGATATTTTAGTTTTTCGTACTTTCCCTACGCCACATTTCAAAATAAGCCCGGTTACCGAATGAGAACGAAAATTGAATAAAAGTGAAATAAATTTAATTAAAATAAAGAGAACGTGGATATAAGTCTGCAGGGAAAGTCATGTGCTGTCCACATCAGATTTTTTTAATCATACAGACATTTATAGCCAGCACCAGGGTAATACACTTATCTATCCAATTTTGTGAAATTGTGTTAATTTGTTTTTCAGCTAGAGTGGATGCATATATTTCACAGACAGATGGCACGCTAATAGTAGTTTTTCGGATTCTAGTCTGCTTCGAAATTGTCGCAAAATTTTCACGATTGGCAATGAGCCGTTTATTCAGTTACAAATGCCATCAACAAATGATTTAATCAAATGATCCTTCAAAACAATTTTGTATCCAACATTCAGCGTTTCGGTTTCCCATATAATATACTGCATCTTAAGCACGATTTGAATACTTAACAGTTTGAATTTTCACCCATTTAGATTGAAACAGGGCAACATCTGGTAATCGGCATATTTTAGGTATCTACGAATTGTGTCGGGAAATTTTCAGTACAAAATCGCATTTGTAATCAATATTCATTTAACATTACATATCACACTCATTTTACTTTCCCGGTAACACATGGTAATGTATACGGAAAGTATTGGAAACATATCGAAAATCACAACTCGAATTTTCGACGGATCTACACGCTTTGATACCTCTAGAATACAAAAAAATCTGATGTGGGCAGCACATGACTTTCCACCACCACCACCACGGACTCACCGGATCCCCTCTATGAATACATCATCGACGTATGCTCAAATGTATCAATTCAATGCCTACTTTATACACAATTTTTGAAGACGAAAATAAACATCTGATGTGGGCAGCACATGGCTTTCCCTGCAGACTCATATTCACGTTATCTTTATTTCTTCAATAATTCATTAAATTGAGTTTAATGGCGCAAAATAACAGCCATAATTATTTTAAACTACACTGTATTTGCACTTTTAATTCAATTTTTGCTGTCATTTGGTAACTTGGACTTATTTTCAAAGGTGACGTAGCAAAAATGCAATGTATATATATATATATATATATATATATATATATATAAAGAAATACAATCCCAAAAAGTATGAAATTCAAGAAAGAGAAAGGCGCAAATTGCCGCACTATCAGAGTCTTGAAATATAAGATTTAAAATAAAAAAAGAAAATATATATGTGGAATGATTGTGTTTATAGGGTTGTAGAAAGGTCAAGGGGGATTGCGACCCCTATTTCCTGGTTAGAAGCTAGCTTTGACTTCATGAAAACGCTCCCAGAGACTCTGCACGCCCGAAACAACAATCGATCATGCCCGTGGGGAAAAAATGGCCGAATCGCAGACAACATAAAAATGATCAAAATAACAAAAATTGGAAATTTTACTAACCAGCAAGACGAGAATCATGGAAGAGTTGCATAAAGCGTATAAACTCATTTCCCTTCCGCTTTGTACAGCACTATTATGATGTTTTTTGCAGAAATTATAGTGATAAAAATTATGTTAATTTATCCGACATCATACAATACAACTCAACTCTTACCTAGGATTATCTGATTGATGCACATCCAGATGGCTCTATAAGTTAGACGCGACTTTTTTATGTATGCTTTCCTATCCGAAGTTTATACGCTTTATGCAACTCTTCCATGATTCTCGTCTTGCTGGTTAGTAAAATTTCCAATTTTTGTTATCTGATCATTTTTATGTTGTCTGGGATTCGGCCATTTTTCCCCACGGGCATGATCGATTGTTGTTTCGGGCGTGCAGAGACTCTGGGAGCGTTTTCATGAAGTCAAAGCTAGCTTCTAACCAGGAAATAGGGGTCGCAATCCCCCTTGACCTTTCTGCAACCCTGTAAACACAATCATTCCACCTATATATTTTCTTTTTTCATTTTAAATCTTATATATATATATATATATATATTGCGGGCCGTTTCACAAAAAAAGGAATGTTATTCTTTTCAGAAAAGTACTAAAATCTCATCAGAACCAGGGAAACCCACAAGTGACTTATCTACCAAATTTTATAAAATTTGATCTATTAGTCGTTCAGCTAGAGTGGATGCAGGCACTTCACGGGCTATTTCGTAAAGAAAAGGGAGTTCTTTTACCACGAACCATACCAAAAACTAATCAGCACTAGAGTCACACACAAGTCACTTACCTACCAAATTTTAAGAAATTTGGGCCTATTTGTTTTTGACACACAGACACACACAGAAACAGATAGACACACACACAGACGTCACTCTAAAAATAGTTCTTTCGTGTTCTAGATGTCTCAAAACGTATAGACCCGTCGAAAACTCGAGTTGCGATTTTCGGCATGACTTTAATACTTTCCCTATACATTAACATGCATTGCAGGGAAAGTTATAAGACGAACTCAAAAACTCCGGGGCTCACCGTCTTTGAATCAATCGACAAATGAAAGAGTAAATCGAATTTCAACTGCGAATCCAGTGTCGTTTAAAATAATTTATCCAAGTTATTTTGTGCAACTGAACTCAATGTGAAGAATTATGAAAGAAATAAAGAGAAAACGAATTTGTGTCTGTAGAGAAAGTCATATGCTAGCCACATCAAGTTTTTACTTTACCTACAATGTATGGTAATGTATAGCAAAAGAATTGTAGTCGTGTCGAAAATCGCAACTCGAGTTTTCGGAGGATTTACATGTTTCTAGCATTTAACTCGAAAAACTGTTTTTAGCATTACGTCTGTGTATCTGTCTGCCAGTCTGTTTGTGCAATATATCTATCCACTCTAGCTAAAAACAATCTGATGTGGGCAGCACATGACTTTCCTTATATAATGCAATGAATTTACTACTTTTACAGTAAATATAAAATAGATTATTTTTATAGTAGATATTTATATTATTTCCAAGATATTGAATTTTCGTCAATGAGCCGTCATTTTCATTGATTTAGCGTCATTTTTATCCATTTGGCGAGTTTTTCGTTATTAACAACATTTAAAAAGTCGCCAAGTTGACGACATTCCACCAAATTCGTCGCCAAAATTTCGCCAAGCGTTATGGACGGAGAAATAATTTATTCTTACAGCAGATAAATGAGTATTGGCGTTCAAATGCAAAAGTGTTACTCAAAGTATCGTTTTTCGTGAATGGGACGAGCTAGATCCACGAGAATGATGCAATTTATCGCCTGGTACTACATATGAAAAGTGAACATGTTTCTCAATAGAAAATATTTTTTTTTTATTTTATATGACATTTTGATAATTTTTTTGAAAAATGTGCAATATCTCGAGAACGGTTCATGTTAGCGTTCTAAAATTTATGTCAATCTTTTCTAATGAACAATTACATAAAAAATGTCTATTTGCGCAATTTTATTAGAGGTTTTGATTTTATGACGATTATTTCAAAATTTTACTCGAAAATTAAGCGGGGTTCTGAACATTCGATTGCGTATAAAAACAATAGGCTTCCAGTGTTTACGGATTGTAATTTTTGTACCAAATGTCGTTCGTCAGTTATCTTCTCGACACACACACACACACACACACACACACACACACACATACTTCACATACTTACACACACACACACACACACACACACTTCATACTTACACACAGGGCGCAGTAGACCATTGAGTTGCACTCGGTAGGCCCGGGTTTGATTCCAGCCACTGCCAAAACTGCCGCCGTGTTCACGCGGAGTACGATCACGTTAAACATGTGGGTCCGTAAGTCCTTCCGAGAGGTTGGTGGTAGGGGAAGGAGGGTACGGTCCCTGTGGATGTCTTCCCCACTGGGTTCCGTCCAAATTGGATGGCACTTCCCGGCCGTCCAAAAGGTTACCTTACACCTTTCTGGTAGGTCGGACGGTCTCAACAACAACATACTTACACACACACACAAACATGCACATAGACAGCACCTCAAAACGTTCGATTTGTGCTCAGGTATGCTTGAAACGTGCTCTCCGGTCAAAAACTCGATTTCGAACCCCATTATAATACTTTCCTTATACATTATACTATGCATATAAAAACAATAATAAGGAAAGTTATATTCAATATCGGGTTTAACCTTTTACACAACTTTTTGCAAGATTTCGTCCAAAATCTAAATCTAAATTTAAATATGCAAACGACAATTCTGACTAAAAGATTTATGTAGCATTTCTTCAACTCACAGACAACGACCCAGAACACCAAACTGCATTCAGTTTTTATGAGTATTAAAAATTTTTAACTCCTATTTTAACTGCTGTTTAAAGAATGTTAACTATTTCATTACTCTGCAGATACGCAAACTCTTAACTTTTTGCAAGATATTATTAACGAATAATACAATATACTCCGAATGTAAAAGTTTAAATTGAATAAGAGAAAGTAAATACCGAGATAGCACTTTAAAGAGGTGCCTGTTTTATTTATCTATTTTTCACGTGGGAGTTATTTGTATTTTTTTATTACAGAATTAACTATTTATAAAGATAACGTTAAAATTATACACTACCCGACAAAGAAAATGCTGCACCATGAAAGAGCGAATAGTGTGTGATGATAAAGGACACACAGACAGAGATGTCATATATAAATAAGTGATGCTAATTCCAAGAGGATAATGCAATACAGGAATGGCATAGATGGGGTGATCATTAGGCAGTAGGAACACAACTTGCAGCGATAAAAACAGCAACCTTTCGAGGAACAAATACTATGAGCGTGCGAATAGTTTCCTGACGAATGACCTCCATATGCCTTCAACCATCCTCCACAGGTCGTCCTCTCTTTGAGGTAGGGGGCAGGACAGTCAAACGATGGCCAATCACGTCCCATACATGCTAGATGGGTGACAGATTTGGAGTCAGCGGAAGCCAAGGAAGCACTTGGATACATTAAAAGACTTGTCTGCTGAAGGCTCTGCAGTGTGCGGTGGCGCGCTATCTTTCTGGAAAACAGAATTTTGCAATCGCCGAAAGTAGAGCAGTATAACCAGCCGCAGCACCTCTTCCACGTATCATCCATACTGAGTCTGGTATGAACCATAGGTGACCTGCTAGCCGATGGCACTCCAAACCATGATGATGTGTGTTGTCGAGCAGTATGGCGTTCGTCAGTCGCTGCAGGATTGGATCTGTTTCCACGTCGTCTCCAGACTTTCACACAGCAACTATTCAACAAACAGAACCGAGACCCGTCGCTGAACACTGCCCTGTCCCATTCAGTCGTCCAAGAGGCTCGAACCCGACAGCATTGCAATCTCTCACGTCGGTGTCTTGTCGTCAATGGCCGTCTTCGTAAAGGACGATTTGAGTGCACACAGCTTTCAGCCAATCGTCAAAAAACTGTTCTCACTGATATTGGAACATTCAATATACCATGCAAATTCTGCGGAATGTTGACAGTCGTCGTTTGTGGGACCACCACTGCATGCCTTCAAATACGTCGATCAACGCGTGCTGACGTACGTCTCGTTGGTCTTGTACCACTGCGATGATTCATATGCTTTCTTCAATCCATGTTCTCCAAATCCTTTGCACAGTGTGCGCATCTACGCGTGTTTCAGTGGCAATACGTCAGTACGAGCACCTAGTCGTACTTAGGCCTAAAACGAATTCCCTCACACGATCGATCAAATGCCGAAACGGACTTCGGCTTTGGCGGCAGGCATCTCTTCACCAACACGTATCTTCTGAAACGAAAAACGGCTTGGAAAGGGTTTCCGTAGGCGACAGACAGTAGCACCTTTTGACTCATCTGCCACTTCTATCCCTTTTATGCCGAGCTCATCAAAAATCCAACTTGCATTTCAGATCATTTTCATACATTGGCCAGCTGCGTTTTTCTCGCGATTTGCATAATTATACGGCTAAAGCTTCATGGAGCTGCATTTTTATGTCGGGTGCAGTATTTTGAACTTAGTCCGAATATAAAGAATGTTATGCGGGCAGCACCTAACTTTCCTTATATAATGCAATGTATTTACTACTTTTACAGTAAAAACAAAATAGGTTATTCTCATAGTAGATACTTTTTTCCAAGATATTGAATTTTCGTCAAGTAGTCGTTATTTTCTTTGATTTAGCGTCATTTTTATCCATTTGGCGAGATTTTATTTGATTTGGTAACATTTAAAAAAGTCTCCAAGTTGGCGATATTCCGCCAAATTCGTTGCCAAAATATCGTCAAACCTTATAGACGGAGAAATAATTTATTCTTTTAACAGATAAATGACCATTGGCGTTCAAATACAAAAGTATTACTCAAAGTATCTTTTTCCATGAATGGAACGAGCTAAAATCCACGAGAATGATGTCATCAAATTTATCGCATAATATTACATATGAAAAGTGAACATGTTTCTCACTTTTCATATAAACACTCACTTTTAAAACAATTTTTATAAAATAAGAAATAAATATTTTTTATTTTATAAAAATTGTTTATTTTATTTTTTATTTTTTTTTTAAAAATGTGCAATATCACGAGAACGGTTCATGCTAGCATTCTAAAATTTATGTTAATCATTTTCTAATGAAAAATTACATAAGAAATGTCTATTTGCGTAACTTTACTAGAGGTTTTGATTTTTTGATGATTTTTCAAAATTTCACTCGACAATTGAGGAGGATTCTGAGCATTTGTTTGCGAATAAAAACAATAGGCTTCCAGTATTCAAGGATTGCAATTTTGGTACCAAATTTCGTTCGAATCGGTCCATTCGTTCGTCAGTTACCGTCTCCACAGGCCCACTGACACACACACACACACACAGACATCACCTCAAAAATGTTCGATTCGTGATCAGGAATGCTTGAAACGTGCTCTCGCGTCAAAAACTAGAATTCGAATTTTTGATCCCGTCACAATACTTTCCTTATACTTTATTGTATAGAAGGAAAGTGAAAATAATTTAAAAAGCATCCTTTTTATTTATTTTTCCTCAACTTAATGCCTTTGTTTTAAAAATTATATAAAACTTTCATTTCCCTCATATCTTATTTATGTCCGATCCATTCTTGAGTAAAACATTTCTTTTTCAGTTATATACAGGATTCCTTGAAAATTCCTGAAACACTCCAATAACTTTGCAAGGAAAAGGCCATGAGCGTACACAATAGGTCCATTTGTAGTAAAGTGAATACGTCCGACGAAATAAAAACGATTACAGCGCCCTAGCGGAGAATTTAGAAAGTTAGGATAATGCACTCGGAAACAAAGCCAAGAAATATGCCAACTACAAAATTGTAGAATAATGTGTAGAAAGTAATATTCGACACCAGAAACAAGTGAAACAGGTATACTGTATCTCTCTTTTCTTAAATCACGTGACTTCCGTTCTTTGCCAGCCCTTCTCACGACTTAAGTAATTCCAAGAAAAAAAAAGTACATGTACATCATTGAACTATTTTTCGTTTACGAACTTCTTTGACACGCAATAAATAAATACCTGGCAAATAGTTGTACCACTAGGGATACTATCATGGTGACACCTACAATGATTGTCAAAGTACACCGTAAAATTCTGTCTGGAATTTATATATATATTGCCTTTGACCGAGGGTATTTTACACATAATCTACATTAGATTTATGTTCATGTAAATGCTCGTTATTGTGTCATTCCTGAAAATGACAGCCAGGCAGTCTTTTAGGACTTTTTAGCCGGAAGGGAGGTGTATGAAACTTTAAGAGGGAAGTTTTCTATTTGCCCTGTATAAATATATTTAAATGATGTCACATAAATAGAAACTAAGTTAATATAAAATGGGGCTGAGAATAATCGGCAACAGGGGGTGCTTTGCTCCCCCCCTCCGCATGTATACGTGAAAGAAACACCGAAGACAGCAGTTAGGTGATGACCATAATAAAAGCATTATGCCACTTAAAGGCCTTCTATAACAGTTTAAATTTCAATTCCTACACATTAGACCAGTGTTTTCCAAACTTTTTTAACTCGCGGCGCACTTTACAAAAAATGAAAATTTTGCGGCGCACTTATTATATATATACACATATAAATATATACATAAATATATACATATATATACATATTATATATACGGTATATAATTTTTTTAAAGGAAACTAACATTCGTACTGAACCAAGCACTACACAACAAATATGCAAGATTTTATATTATTTTAATATTAACGCTTTATATTAAGAGTTTTATTTCATATTTTACTCATTTTTAATATAATTTTAATTCTTTCGCGGCGCACCCAACTATACTTCGCGGCGCACCAGTGCGCCGCGGCTCGCAGTTTGGGAAACACTGCATTAGACAATGTGGCCAACGGCCCTACCGTGCTAAAAACACCGGTTCTCGTTAGATCACCGAAGTCAGGCAACATCAGGCGCGGTTAGTACTTGGGTGGGTGACCACCTGGGAACACCGCGTGTTGTTAGCACATTTCGGGCGCGGTAGCCCCGTGGTTTGCGCGCTGGATTTGCACGCTGTCACAACTGCCGTCGTGTTCATGCAGAGTACGATCACGTTAAACATGTGGGTCCGTAAGTCCTTCCGAGAGGTTGGTGGTAGGGAAAGGAGGATACAGTCCCTGTGGATGCCTCCCCCACTGAGTTCCGGTCTAAGCTGGGTGGCACTTCCCAGCCGTCCAAACTGTTACCTTACACCTTTCTGGTAGGTCGGACGGTCTGGGTCTCAACAACAACATTAGACAATGCTCCACTAATTTGAAATCGGCTTTATTCGTCTATCTCGCTTTGTTGCCGAGTACCTTATCCTAAATTTTTAAATTATCCAATAAGGGCGCTGCAATTCCTTTCTTTCAATCAGTCAATCCTAGCTACAGTCAATTTACTGTAGATAGACGTGCCCACTCATGGATCTTCCTTTACAAAGATATCGGGGTGCTTAAAGACTTTCCTAGAAACACTGTATATAACATCTCTCTTTCCTTCCATCACGTGACAAGTTTACAAGCCCCTCTCACGACTTGAGTAATCCCCCAAAGAAAGTGCATGTACATCCTTGAACTATTTTTCGTTTACGGATTGTGACACGCAATAAAACAATTAGTTTCGCAAGCCGTAAGAGAGGTTGGTTAAGTTTATAAAACGCCTTTGATCCATAGTCAGGCGGCGTAGAAGATATTTTGTAAAACAAATAATATGCTACATGTTCACATTCACATTCGTTTGCCGTGCATTAAAGAAGCAATAAGTTTATTACTTACTTTCCCGTGGAAAGTATTGTGATGGGGTCAAAAATTCGAATTCGTGTTTCAGACAGAAGTGCACGTTTCAATCATGCCTGAGCTCGAATTCCAACGTTTCTGAGGTGATTTATATCTCACGAACGAATGGAGCGATTCGGGCGAAAATTGGTACAAAAATTGCAATTCGTTAATATGTGAATGTGTGTATGTATCTGTATTTATGCATGTGTGTATGTATGTGTGTGTGTGTGTGTATATCGTTGTGTGCGTATGAAGCGATATCTCACGAACAAATAGAATAATTTGAAACAAAACAATGGAACGATTATTGCAATCAGTAAATACTGGAACCGTAATTTAAATATGATACGGCCGAGACTCCACAATTTTCAAATATTGTTTTAGAAATATCATTAAAATTCAGGATATTCAATAATGTTCAGTAAACGAATCCTTTAGACGTATTATTTTTATTAGAAAACGAATGATATAAACGGCAGAACGTTAGCACGAGCCATTCTATAGATACTGTAGAATGTACGAATTAATTTTTGAAAAAATGCATTAAAATGTATGATGTTTAAAACCGTTAAATATATATTTTAATATCTAATTTTTTATTAAAAATCGAATGACATCAACTTTAAAACAATAGCATGACTCGTTATCGAGATATTGCACGTTTTCTGAACAACATCCCCTCCGGGAGTACAATATCAGGTATGGTATCAATCAAAAGATTTTTTTCAAGCCCTCTAAATCGAAGGGTAACACACTATAATTGTATAACTATAATCATTTGGACCCACAATACTGATTTTTTAAAAATGTTCTTGTAAAATTTGAAAAAAAACAGATTCTGGCATGAAAAACTCGAGTTAATTTAGTGTATTTTAGTATATTTCACAATAATACCTCAGGCTTGAGCAAATATCCTACAATAGTTATTTGTAACTGAATACTTTAATATACAGCCGCCAAGGGACACATAAAATAACTTTCTGATGTAATAACATGCACTGCATTGTTTCGGAATAGACAATTTGAGAAATGTACTATCATTCAAATAGCCTCTGGAGGGCAAAAAAAATCGTACAGACTATTTAATATTTTATGGCCAGCATAAAAACAGCCTTTATGTCCAATTTATGCTAAACGCAGTCGAAACATAAAAGCATCAATCAACATTTGAATATTTTTATACTGTAAATACTTTCGATTTGTTTTTATCGGTTTAGATATTTTTCTTCACATCTTAACGTCGAACATTTTTTCAGAGTATGGCATGAGGTGTCTAATTGAGAAAGTCATATTCTCCATTTTAGATCGAAATAAGTTGTTTATATGTTCTTGTTGTTCATATCGGCAGGTGTGTGAATCAAATAGAAGTAGGCTGCAAAAGGATATAAACATGCATAATCATCTAACGTCTTCAAAGTGTTTTTATCTTACCAAATCCTCCAAAAACCCTCGCTCCCCTCCGGTGATTTAGGAGGCTGAATACACACTCATAGTATATAGACTAATTTACAGAGCTTCACGGAGCCAGGTTTTCAATTTAGCCCCACTATTCTCCAGAGGAATAAAATTGAGGGTTTTGAAAAGTCTTTCCGGTATCGACCACTGGACCGACCCTAGCGTAGACTAATTTCCGATTTTTCTCCTGGAGTGGACAAAATGGGGTAGAGATGAGTAAAGTGTCTCTGAATTCTCCCAAAAATTTCCACAGGGAACATAAAAGGTGTAACTTAATCATGAGGTAAAATTTAACTGGGTCAATTTTCAGTTGAGACTTTTATTTTCGAAGCTAAATGCCATACATTGTTAAATATCATTAAACGAAAAATGTAGCTTAAGTTTTTAGAGCGTTAGTTCCGTTGTCCTTAACACGCTTAACTACTAGTTCTCATGTATTTATTTAGTGTTGAAAATCTGACTTAATTGCCCAAACTCATGTTCTTCGCTGTGGAGCTGGCTTCAAAATTTACATTTTCTATTTAATAAATAAGAAGACTTCATCAGATTAGTGGCGTCACCAAAGGCAGAGATTAGGGATCATAAACCTTCTTTTGAACCCATCGGAACCCATTGAATTTCGGAGAAAAGGTATTTGGAGCAATGGGAAACTCAATATTTTGTTGCCAAAACCACTTCAAAAACTTATTCTGGCAACGTTACTACACATCACATGATTATCACTCCTCAAGAAGTATTATGGAATGTTCTTTGAACGTTCGTTGTTCCAGCGAAGACAGTAAAGAGGCCAAGGAAGGAATTATTAAGGATCTCCAGTGATTAGTCGTTCAGTACTCTAAAGAGCAGGACGATAAAAGGCTGAAGCGACGTTCTCTGTATCTGTGGCGATTGAAATAAATATAAAGACATTATTTATTTTTAAGTATACTTAGTATTTTAATATTACCGTAAATTCATATTATAGTGGAATTAACATTTTACGTACATTGCTCGTTGTTGTGCCGCAATAAACCCTCCAATTATTTTTACCTTTTGTGTAAGTCCTGAAAAGAATTATTAATTAATATAAAAAGATTAGACTATTTAAACTTAAACAATATCATTTATTAACAACATCAATTTATGAATAACATCAATTTATCAATAACATCAATTTTCATTAATTATTTTAGCGAGGGGACATATGCGACCAGAATTATTAGATTTACGATAGTGTCTAGGACCTGTGATAATCTGAGCACATACCTTCCAGTTTAGTCTTGGGCTTATCATCTCTCAAAGACTTGCACCAGTCTTAGTGCTGAAGTACGGCCATAACTCTGTGGTGTGTGCTCCTACTCGTACTTTTAATGCACTCGCACATAGATCTCTTTCCATTACTTTGGAACCTCTACGGGACACTCTACAAATCTGTTGTTTTTTTTATGTTTTTCTACCCGTTCTCTTCAGTCAAAATCGTGATCGTTTCTCTTTTCATGTCTGATCTCCATCTCTGCTTCTCGTTGTCTACCTCTGATTTCGTCTACAACTGAACTCTTTTTCTTTTCGTCTGCTCCAAGCTATGGTTCGCTCGGCGGGGGGAGGTGGCTCCGCCCTTCTTCCCCTTGGCGCTCATTGGTTCTTCTTAACCCAATGGCATCATTTCACATTTAGCAAGGCCCTTCTCAGCCCATCTGGTCTGGCACCCCTAAATGTATAGTCCTTTTGACCTTAAAGTCCACGTTATCATAAACCCCGGTGCCAGCCAGACTACAGCTTTGTTAGCCGTTCTGGGCATCGTAAATACTACAAATAAAAGTGTCTCATGTGATAACATATTCTGGTCTCACAGTATCAGCTTACATTGCATCATTACGGTGAGTTATTATCACTCCAAGCACAGACTAATAAAGATTATTACCAAGACTAATGCAGACTAATACCAAGGGCAGATCCAGCGAGCCCCCCCCCCCATCCCGTCGGGATTATAAATAGGAAAAAAATAAAGACGATGAAGAATAATTTTTGTGTTGTTTGTTATATATGACTGCCTGTAATAGACAAAAGTCTACTGTGAAAAATGTTTTGACATCTCATTTTAAAAATTGCTTTTCAAATTGGCCACTAGATGGCAGCAGATCCTTGGCAAATCAAGCAAAATAATATTTATTTTTCTGTATGCAATGGCAATTCTGTAAGCGTTACAAAGTAACACTTTCGCGTCCTCGTAAGTGTACTACCCCATTCAAGCGTCCTCGTAGTGAACCGCTTGACTTTTCACTATAAACTCTTTTTTAGAAAGTTGCTTGTTATAAAAAAAATAAAATAATTACAACGTTTTCGTAATTTAGATTAAACTTGTTCTATTAAATACATTGTAAATTATCGTTTGGGTTGTTGTATAAATGTATATGTATTGTATCCTTTAATAGCTTATCCTCTCTGTCATACTTAAATATAACTTACCCTACACCATATTTCCATATAGTTTAATGATAAGCTCAACTTTAATTATTAAGTATATTAATATGACTTAAGAACAACAAAATTTATCTAAACTATTTAGCTCAAGGCAGGGTGGGATTAGTGAAGTGCCCAGGAGAGGATAGAAATCCCCCCTTTAAACTTCAGGCGAAAAGGAAGATCAAGAAAAAGGAGTTCATAAGAGGAAAGAAGAAAATAAAGGGAAGCTCGGGTGGAAGACAACATCATGCCGATACCCGAGTCTTCATAAAGAAAGGACTGAGGCCCAAGTGAGCGCACAGTAGAGAAGAGGAAGAATGGGGAAACAGAGTTGCACCAAGAGAGGTGCAGGGCCTTGAGCAATGAGAGTCCGACACAGAAATGTTTTTAGATAAGCTTGTGAAGTACGCGATTTTTCCCAAATGCACGGGATAGAACAGAAAAAGCTAGAAGGTTGCACCATAAAACAGAGAGAAGTATAAAACTATGTTAGACGAATCCGCTTTTTAGGGCGGAAATAAATATCTCGTACAGGCCTTCCAGGTAACGACCGAGGGCGCTTACGCGCCTTCGTGCTACGAGGATTGTAACGATGGATACTGTCTAACGTAGGATTATTGACACTTCTAAGACCTCGATGAAATTTAATAGATAACTTTTTGAAATGTGCCAAAACAGGCCTAATTTGAAGGTCTTTATGCAAGATTTCTAACCGGACGTAGTTCGGAAGATTTGCAAAATTACGCAAAGCGTTGTTTTGAATAACTTGAAGCTTCCTAAGGTCAACCTCAGCTGCGGTTCCCCAAATAGCGGAACCGTACGTCATAGTTGGACGTATACAGGATCTGTAAAGTAATAGCTTATTGCGGATTGACAGGCGGCTATTTCTAGCCAATAAGGGACGGAGCTGGATGAATGAAAGCTTCAATTTCTTACATGTTTCAGAAATGTGATGCTTCCATGATAATTTAGAATCTAAGTACACTCCAAGGTACTTATAATAAGGTTGCCAGGGAATAGGTTCGTTATTAAGAATTAAATTAGCGTTTGGGGTTGCCCTAGGGGGCGGAAAGGTGACTGCTGCACACTTACTAACATTAACTTTAATTCTCCATTTAGTAAGCCATTGCGTCATGTCATGAAGATAATTTTGAAGAAGGTCGTGCACGACATGTGTCTGTTTGTGCTGTGCAATCAGGGCCGTGTCATCAGCATAGAGGCTAAGAGTGACACCGGGGGAACGTGGAATATCATTAATGTAAAGGTTGAACAATCTGGGCCCAACAAGAGAACCTTGAGGGACCCCGCTGAGAATATTCCTGGGAGAAGAGAGAAGGTTAGAGACTCGTACTGCGAAGCTACGCTCCGTTAAGTACGAGTGAAGAATTTTAATGAGGTCAGGAGGAAAAGAGCGTTTGATAAGCTTGAACAACAGACCATTTATCCATACCTTATCAAACGCCTTTTGGATATCAATGAAGACAATAGAGGTGCTTTCTTGTATGTTACGAGCTTCATGAATAAGTTCAACGACCCGTAGCAGCTGGTGTTCGGTCGAATGTTTCTTCCTGAACCCATACTGCTCAGGAATTAGAATGTTGTTTAGGTCGCAGAACTCATCCAAACGCCGCAATATCACATACTCGAAAAGCTTTGAGAGACAGGAAAGAAGAGAGATAGGTCTAAAGTTAGTAGGAAGAGTATGATTTAGACCAGGCTTAGGAATAGGAGCAACAATTGCAACTTTCCAGGCCTTCGGAAAATAGTTAAAATGAAGAAGAAGGTTAAAAAGTTTAGCAAGATAAGTTATCAGGAGGTTAGGAAGGTTTTTAAGCATGTTAGGAGAAAGAAGGTCTTTCCCAGGAGCTTTATTCTTTTTCAGTTTTTGAATACGGGGAAGAAGTTCTTTAAAAGTAACTTCAGTCATAGTTCTGGGTGTAGGTGTGTAGAGAAATTGTTCAACCTTGGGATCAACAATCGATACCGTTCTGGTATCGATTACATCATGATGTGGTTCAAACTGACTTCTAAGACTGTCAGCAAGTAGTTCAGCCTTTTGTGTGTTAGAGATGGCCCTTCCATTTGGACCTTCAAGGGTCGGAATGTGTATTTTGTGCCTACGATAAAGGGAGGCAGCCCTCCAAATGGTGTTGTCAGTAGTCGTTAAGGACTCAATATGGGTGTTCCATCGTGCACTAGAATATGCCTTAAGACGTGATCTCACCTGGGCTCGTGAGAAATTAAGTTCACGCTTAAGGCAGGGGTCTCTGCTGGCCTGCCAAGCTCTGCGTAGTCTATTTCTTTCGCTGATCATCTCCCGGATATCCTGAGGCAGTCTATAAAAATCAACTTTAGATTCCTTGGGCCGAGAGGACGCGGAGTAGGCATTACGAAGCATATCTTCAAATTTTTCTACCTCCGCGTCCAGTTGGTCCGTGGAGCTAGCAACAGGAGGAGATGGGATTTCACTTGCCAGTATAGTTTTATATTTAAACCAGTTGGTTTTCAGCTTAGCAGTTTTTCTGAGATCGTACTTTTGAAGTTCAAGAGTATAAATTATAGGGAGATGATCAGAAGGAAGTTCATTAAAAGCCTCCATGCAATATGTATAAGGAATGTTGCTGGTGATGGCAAAATCAATAACATTTCTCAAATGGGTGGGTTCACCTGGAGCTACAATCTCATAGTTGTGTTCGTCGGCCCAGCGCTTAAGCTTGGAACCTCGAACATCAACTCGAGGACAACCCCAGGCTTGGTTTTTAGCGTTAAAGTCACCAGCAACTATTACATGGGGCGAAATTTTGAATAGGGTGTTTAAATCAGCAATGACAGGACCAGCTTTAGCATTAGGATGAAAATAGACAGACGCAATGGTCAGCGTCGGGTTATTTGAGAGGTTTAGTTCAAGTACAGTAGCCTCACCAACTTGAAGAGGAGGAGTAGGTAAACGGGAATGGCTGATTTTGTTACTAATATAAATAGCAGTACCTCCCGCAGGGTGATTGTTAACTAGATTCCTGTCATCATTGTAAAGATCATAGTTAGCAATTTTACAGTTTTTCCCCGGACTAAAGTGGGTCTCTTGGACCAAGAACAGATCTAAGCTATTATTTACACAGAAATCCCTAGCTTCATGGATTTTACCTCTAAGTCCATTGGCATTCCAGATGCCAATGGTAAGATCCTTCAAGATTCTTAAGGGCACAACCATAGCCGAGAGAGGGGGGGCTAACCTTGTTTAATGAGAGCAAAAATACTCTCATATATTATATTTACCCTATCAATCTCGGTAGGAGCAGACCTTAAAGCTGGGAGAGCATTCTTAAATGCTTTATTAGTAATTTCCATACCATATCTATCTTCGAATCTGAAGAGATAATTTAGAAAATCATCTGCAGCATCATTAGTGTGGGCTCCTTGGGGTGCTGCTGTTTTGGGTTTGACATTGAATGTCTTTTTGGGCTCCTCACTACGGCCTTCTGTGACATTGGCATATGACCTCTGTGGGTTCACAAGCTTTTTAGTGAAGGTGGAGTTCATCTCAAGTCTAGGTGAAGCTTTAAGTTTCGGAAATTTTGGGCAGTTTCTGTAGGAAGCTGGGTGTTGTCCTCCACAGTTAATACACTTACAAGGTGCCTCGTAGATTTTGGTACACTCCTTAGTGAAGTGAGGTTGTGCACATTTCACACAGTTGGGCGGCATATGACAGGCATTGCTGGTGTGAAAGAACGATTGACACCTGAAGCATTGGATGACTTGTTTGGGCCCACGGTATTTCTCTACAGTTACAATGATGTTAAAGATGCTGGTTATTTTGTAGATTTGTTCGTTGACAGGGGTCTTAGCAATCTGCACGTAAAACAACGGCATATTGACTCTGTTGGTTTTTGGGCCTCTTGCCAATTGTGTGACACTAATTGGTTTGAGCCCCATACACTCTAGTTCACGTGCAATTGCCGTGGTTTCAGTGCAGATAGGAAGGCCCCTTACAACAACTTTCAGGGGTTTTTGGTCGTCTAGCAGGTAGGACTTGAACTCCACCTTATTAATTAAGAGAAAGTTTTGGATTTTAAGGTATTCATCTCTTAAACTAACATGAACTTTAATGAAATCACCTGATCCAGTTAATTTTGATGTTAAATTGGGAACTATTTTCTTTAGATCTTTTATGAGATTAGACCAATTTGTGGTGATAGCTATGAAGAAAGGAGGAGGTTTACGTTCCCTTTTGGGAGTTTCAACAATTTCATCTTCAGAAATATTGTCAATAGGAATGATTTTAGGAATATTTACAGCTAGAGAAGTGGAAGGGTTGCTAATTAGCGTGGCTGATCTTAAACTGGCTGTATGCCGCTTTTGGGGTTTTTGGAATCCCTCATCATCTACCATTAACGTGTGTTTTTTAGAAACACGAGTATTTACATTATTAGCATTTTTGGATATACTAGCATTAATATTTACAGAATTATTTACATCTTTAGTATCAGTAACATAAGGATTTAGATTGTCAGGCAAGGAGGCGGTATCTTGGTTAGTAGGGTTAGAGTACATCAAATTACTGCCGGAGGAAAGCCTCCGACAGGACTCACCATACTTGGGTAAGTTGTTTGCTTCAATCAGTTTGGCTAGTGTCATCTCACACTTGTCTATTATTTCCTTCAGCTTTTCTTTATCCTGGATGTCTTCTGCTTTTCTCCATAAGAATATTTTCTCATCGATAACTTCTCTGAGTCTAGTAGCTTCAGCTCTAGGGTCAGCACTGATGGTAAGTTTCGATAAATAATCAGCTTCTTCTATAGCCCAATCTGTCATCTCAATGCTATCATCTATGTTCTTCATCAAATAAGTTGAAGTTCCTCCTATAACAGGGTCCGGAGGTTTGGCGATGTCCAGCGGAGGCGACTCACGGATAGGCACCGTTTGCGAAGTTCTCATGCTCGGAGCTCAGAAAACACAACCTCTCAGCTCGGCGTCAAGATCGCGAATGATACTAATGTTTTTTGCGTTGGTTAATATCATCTAAACTATTTAACAGCCCAAAATTAAAAATTTTCCAGGGGCGGGTCCCCGGAACCGCCCCGCCCCCCCCGTAATAAAACTCTGCATCCGCCCTTGTTTATCACAGGCTCAAATAAGTGGCTATCAGAATAACCGCAAAGATGAATTGATCTTTGTGACAGTAGAATGTAGCTAGAATGCCTGTTTGTGATTTCATTTCCTTTTACTGATAACCTCTCCAACCTTTTAACGATGCTTACAAAATATTTGTTGAAAATTTCAATACTTTTGAGACCGTCAGGTCTCACAAAGGATGAGAATGTTTAGGTGGTATTTCTTTTCAACACTGAATCTCCGAAGAACCTCATGATGTTCATGACAATGGAGATGGTGTTACGTATTTTTGGAACACGTTTCAAGTCCTTCACAACAAAATTCAGTTTGTCTAATGCACAATGCAGAAACATGGCTTTCTCAATTTTTTTCTTAAAATTGTTTACGCGCCACCTTCCTGGCCTGCAATCCAAGCACTCATCATAACCCTGGCCTATACATTTCTCCGTGTCAAATCCTTCTTCTGCCAAAAACTTGTCTATCTAAGTTTAATTAATATAAGTTTGGACGATCAACCTGACAACCAATCAAAAAGTTGTTAACTTGACGCAAACGGAGTTACGACAAAGATCACTAGAAATGTTTCAAAGCACCAACGATTAAAAACAAGCAAATTCCTTACTATTGAAAACGTGGAGATTCCTTATGATTAAAAACAAGAAAACTTCTTACAATTGATTTTCTTACGATTGAAATCAAGAAGACTTCTTATGAGTGATTTTCTTACGATTCATTACGATTGAAAACCAGCAGACCTCTTACGATTGATTACCTTGCGATTAGTTACTTTTGAAAACAAGCAGATCATATTAAAATATATATATATATTTCTGGATTGCGGATAAAAAAGTATATACTCAAATTTCCAATAAGGCTATTTGTAGTTCTGGTCTCATTTTTTACAATGTGTATATGTGAAAACATTTTTGCAACTGTAGTTCTAATAGGAAATGATAAGCGGTCGTTCTTGGACTTCAAGTTGTTGTGTGGAATATCGAGCTGAATATGAAACTATTATGTTCATTGAAATAAGCACAAGTATCTCATTAGTTAAAAAAATATTTGTTTAAATTTCTCATATACAAAATATTAAATAATGTTGTTTCTGTGCATGCATTCCGTAACTATTTTTTTTTTTTTTTTGCCTGTGGTGCGTCGCGGAATTCTCAGAAGACCTCAGATGTTCCAAAAGTGAGAAAAGATTGCAGGGCATTGAGTTAGAGGCTCGAGGATCGCATATAAAAATAAAATGTCCATCTTTATGAAAAAGAAATAAAAAAAAAATCTCGCGATCTAACGTATTTTCTGAAACAGCCGTATGTTACATTGTTTGAAGACCCCAGACATTGCAACTCACCCAAGATTAATTCAATGTACGGTCGGGGAAGTATGATGGATGTTGCATTATTTGTTTGTTTGACCCAGACCGTCCGACCTACCACAAGGTATAAAGAATCTGTTTAGACGGCTGGAACAGTGGCACCCAATTTAAGCCGGAACACAACAAAGGGAGTCATCTATAAGGACTGCACCCCCCTTTCCCTACCTCCAACCTCTCCGGAGAACTCACGGACTCGCATATTTTACGTGTCTGTACTCCAGGTGAACACGGAGACAGTTTGGGCAGAACCGGGAATTGAGCTTGGGTCGTCTGAGTGCAATATCCGTGCCTTATCCTCTGATCTGCCACACCCCGCAGGTTCGGCCTCTCAAATTGCTGCTCAAACCCTCCGGTGAATCGGGCGACCTGAGTTTTCTCCACTCCGGAAGTTACATTGTTTTTGTATTTTCACTTAACTACACTTTTTACTCACACAGTTAATGTTTTTCTTTTCTTACTTCAACTAACTGCGCACTTTACATGGCGCAACGGTCTTGAGCTTATTCTTTATAATATTAGTTACTATTGATTATATAAAACATTTTTTATATAAAAGGTATTATTAAAATTTTATCGGTACATATTAATATTCAACATAAAAATTTCATTTTATATTTTTAACAATTTCATGCTTTGTGAGGCGATAAAATAAATAATGTTACCTATTTAGAGCTTAACTGATTGCTTTTCAAATGACTATCGTTGAGAAAATGGCCTATGACCCTTTGAACCATAACATAAAATGCAATTTCAGACTTTTTATGGCAGAATTAGAGTTCAAATACAATATCCACACCTAAAAGGTGTTTCAATTTTCCAAATTTACCCTCGTAATTTTTATACTTACTGAAATATTGATTTGGAAGGAAATCATCTAATTAACATTTTATACACCCCCCTCCTTCATATTCATTAAAAATAAACACTAAATATTTGGAGAGAACTCTTAATGATAAAAATGGAAATAGACAAAGAAACCAATGATATATCTTGGTCCTGCGTTTTACAATTAAATCTTTATAACTTCGATATTTTCTAAATAAAGATTTTTTTTACAATTGAACATAATTATCAGAATTTTTAATTTGTTATATTTCTAATAGGCTTGTATGAACCCCAAATTCAAAATTTATTTAAATTGCTTTATGTTTTTCTGGTCAGACCGATATTTGTCAAGTTCAAAAGTAGAGAATAAAAATGAATAATAATAAACAGTTATTTCAATTAATTATGCGAAATATTGAAGAGAAAAGGGAATCCCCAACATTTGCATGCTTTGCTTATGGTGAAATTTCTATATGTTTTTTCTGCTCAGACAGATATTTGCCAAGTTCAAAATTTGAGACTAAAAAAGTGAATAATAAAGAGCTACTTCAAAAATGTATACGAAATGTTGATAAGACAATGGAATCCACAACCTTTGCCTGCTTTACGTAAGGAGAAATTGCTAACTGCTCAGACAGATATTTGCCAAGTTCAAAAGTGAGGAATAAAAAAGTGAATAATAAAAGTAAATAATAAAGAGCTACTTCAAACATTTATACAAAATTTAGATGCGACAAAGTAATCCTCAACATTTGCCTGCTTTGAGTATGGTGGAAAACACTGCCCTGGGCGTTCAGAAGACAAAGGAAAAAATTTATGATTAAAAAATAATCATGGCAGATAAAATTGGTATTTTAGGCGTGGATTTCATGATTTTAAACTAATTATTACGATCACTACTAAATTGAAAATGAAGTCTTACTACGTATGAATTTTTAATTTTGAGATTATTTTATCGTTTCCTTTTTTGAATGGAATTACGAAAACTTAACTAAAATGACTAAAATTGAGACTAAAATGGCTTTTAATACACAAATCTTTCCCATGAGCCTGAGTATTTTGCGTCGATCCACGGTAGAAAATCATTTTCTAAAGAATTCAAAATAATTTATTTCTATTACGCATTTTTATTTTTTCACCGCGCGCCCAAAATAAAATGATAAATCGAAATGATTATGTAGCAGGCATTTCAAATTGCACTTAACCGCTGAGCACCATTTATTTATGTATCTTCAATTTTTGATATTCCTAATCAAATGTATCTTTTAATTTTGAAAGAAAATTATATACTTCCCACCAGAATACACAAAATGAGTCGCCATTCATCAAAATCGGTTTAGTGCTTGTCCGTCAACACTGAAGAATAGTCGGAACGACAACAGCGAAATTGCGATTTTAAAGTTATTTTTTCTGGAGTGCTATCGCACCAATTGCACTAATTACAAATTTTTTACCTCAGTTTTGAAAAAGCGTTGCAGGAAAAAAAAATCAGGAATTTTAGCTTTTATAGAGGCTTAGCTACAGACACTTGGAAGTCGGGCTTTGTCAAGCATAATATAGACCTGTCAGCTACGTATTCGAGCATGACGACTTGGTGGATGGTGCACTGCCCCATTACTAAAATGACATTTCAAGACAATTTAGATAACAAATGTGCATTCTGGGTCCCAAAAAGTTGTTACTGATGTACAGTAGTGTAACATATGATTTTTGTCCGGGGGTGGCTGAGTATTTGGTGTTTTAAATTAGAAAGAATTTTACTGTTATTACAAGTAAGATTTATATTCAAATTCTCCCTTTCAGTAAGTATTATTTTTTTGAGCAAAATAATATAATGTAACATAAAAATGCAAAAAGTGCTGCATGAAATACATGAGATTTTAAATTGTTACCTATGTAGGATGAATACATACAGGATACACCATTTTAAATGCTTGCATATTTTTAAATTAGATCAATCTTTGTAATCATCATACTAAATATGAAGTAGAAATAAATTATAATATTATTAGCAATTGACAGGAAAGATATATTAGTTTTGTAAATATAAGCAGCTCGAACTAACAAAATTAAACAATTCAAGAGTGCACTGAAAATGAGTGAAAAGTAAATTTGTAACGGTGCAAATTTCGTTGAAAATCACTGCAATCAACGATGTCCAACAATTTTGCATATTAAATATTTACAAATACTATAAAAACTTGTGAAAAGCTAATATCTTATACGATGAAATCTTAATATCTTATAGTTACAATATGTTAAAAATCTACTAGATGTATTGAGATGTAGAGAATTTCAACCATTAGAAATCTTATCAACTTTCTCAATTATTATTGTTATACTAAAAGAGTAGGAAGTTGTCAAAATAAGGGCAAAAACTCAGTATAGTAAAAGAAAATCTGGAATTTTATTTGTACTTAGAACATTTTAAAGGTAATAAAAATATATAAGGTAATAATAATAAAAATTAAAGGTAATAATAATAAAAATATATAAGGTAATAAAAAAACATTTTGGTCTGGAATGAGCGCTTGCACATGCCTAGCATGAAAGTAGGACCATTACACAATCACTCTTTGACAGTCTTTGTGGCTGTTGCTATTTAGAAGAAATGATAATGCTGTAAGTTTTTCTGTACAAAATTTTAAGCGATTTGTGTAATTTAGCACTTAATTATCACGATTTGTGTAAATTAGCACTTACTTATCACGATTTTTCCTTCGAAACAAAACTTGATATGTTAAAATTTCATAAGTGTACCTTAAAATGTGTATTACAAAATGTAAAGAAGAACGAAAGGACGCCTTCTACGGCTTTAAAAATTATTTCAAGTCAAACGCCTAAAATCCAGATTAATTTCAGACTAACTGAATATTATGAACCTCATCTGACCCATTATTTGTTATTACCTTACCTATTATTCCCTGGTGGGCTTATTACTTGGCCCATTGTTCCCTGTTGGAGGGCGCCAGTGTGTTTAAATCAGGGTGATTCCATGGATTTGAATGCAGTTTTGAATGCGGTTCATCAGCTCAAAAATTTTTCACAAATTATGTCTGTAAAGTTCTCATAATTTTCTAAAATGTGATGTTTGTAAGATCCATAAAATCCAGTTTCCCTTAAAAATTTAAAACACATTTCACCATTATCCTTATTAGGTTATCAGACGATTCCTTAATAAATTTCCTCTTAAACCAGACGATAAAAATATGCAATTTTTACTTTCCTTATATACATAATGTATAAGGAAAGTATTGTGACGGGGTCGAAAATTCGAATTCGAATTTTCGACGAGAGAGCACGTTTCAAGCATCTCTGATCACGAATCAAACATTTCTGAAGTGATGTCTGTGTGTGTGTGAAAGTATGTGTGTGTGTGTGTCAGTGAGTCTGTGGAGACGATAACTGACGAACGAATGGACCGATTTGAACGAAATTTGGTACAAAAATCACAATCCGTAAACACTGGAAGCCTATTGTTTTATATGCAATCGAATATTCAGAACCCCCCTAAATTTTCGAGTGAAATTTTGAAAAAATCGTCAAAAAATCAAATCCGCTAATAAAGTTACGCAAATAGACATTTCTTATGTAGTTTTTCATTAGAAAACGATTGACATAAATTTTGGAACGCTAACATGAACCGTTCTCGAGATATTGCACAATTTAAAAAAAAAATATCAAGAAGTCATATAAAATAAAAAGAAAATATTTCCTATTGAGAAACATGTTCTCTTTTCATATGTAATAGGATGCGGTAAATTTGGCGACATTATTCTCGTGAATCTAGCTCGTTCCATTCATGAAGAAAGATAGTTTGAGTAATACTTTTGTATTTGAACGCCTGTAGTCATTTATCTGCTGTAAGAATAACTTATTTCTTTGCCCATAACGCTTGGCGAGATTTTGGCGATGAATTTGGCGTAATGTTGCCAACTTGGCGACTTTTTCAAATGTTGCCAAATTAACGAAAATCTCGCCAAATGGATAAAAACGACGCTAAATCAATGAAAATGACGACTAATTGAAGAAAATTCAATATCTTGGAAAGAATATAAGTATCTACTATTAGAATAACCATTTTTTAACTGTAAAAGTAGTAAATTCATTGCATTATATAAGGAAAATCATGTGTTGCCCATATCAGATTATTTTCCTACAAAACACAGTCAATTTTTCGTTGCTGCATTAACTTACTGCATAGCATACATCTGTGTGATATAAGAAGATTTGGGGAATTCCTATTATGTATTTCGTGCCAGCATTTTGTAAATTCTACAATGACGCTTTCTATGGCATGGATTTTTATTAAAGCAGTATATAAAACAGCTTGAAAAATAATTTATTTGTAAATACAATCGACTGCACTAAACGAGCAACCACCCATTGCTGGATTTGAATAATAACTTTCAAGTTAAAGCCTCGACATTCTAGCATTTTATCTATTGCATCCTTATATTATGTTTAGTCATTGCATTTCTCTTGGTGCAAGTTGTAGAATCTCGAAGCACTAGGTTGAAGGTAATTGGTTCAATACTGTGGCGGTTGTTCCTTTTTCCTATGACTGTTTGTTGGTATTTCTTGTTTATATTTAAATATATTTATGACTGTTTGTTAATTTCCTCTTTAAATGTAATATGATTTTACTGTTTCCTGTAGTTAGTTTTCTCTCTCTTCTCCTTAAATTGTTATTTATCATACAGTCATACTAGTTAGATCCTTGTCATTCTTGTATAAACTTTGTTTATAAATAAAGTTTGCAGTTTACAAAGATTTGATATTCCTGCTATAGTTTTTAGCTTATTTGCCATGTTTCTGAATTTTAAGTAATCTGAAACTTCCTCCTTTAATTATGAAGAATGCATTGTTATCGTATATTTTTTTCTTGCTTGTTATTTTTTAAAGCTTGTTTATTTAGTTCATATTTATATATGTTATTATTGTTATTATTGCTTACTGCATATTTTTTATTTTGTTAATTTCTTTCCTTATATACATAATGTATAAGGAAAGTATTGTGACGGGGTCGAAAATTCGAATTCGAGTTTTCGACGGGAGAGCACGTTTCAAGCATCCCTGATCACGAATTAAACATTTTTGAAGTGATGTCTGTGTGTGTGTGTGTGTGTGTGTGTGTGTGTGTGTGTGTGTGTGTGTGTGTATGTGTGTGTGTGTGTGTCAGTGAGTCTGTGGAGACGATAACTGACGAACGAATGGACCGATTCGAACCAAATTTCGTACAAAAATCACAATCTGTAAACGCTGGAAGCCTGTTGTTTTTATTCGCAATCGAATGTTCAGAACCCCCCTAAATTTTCGAATGAAATTTTGAAAAAATCGTCAAAAAATCAAAACCACTAATAAAGTTACGCAAATAGACATTTTTATGTAATTTTTCATTAGAAAACGATCGGCATAAATTTTAGAACGCTAACATGAACCGTTCTCGAGATATTGCACATTTATTAAAAAAAATTATAAAAAAGTCATATAAAATAAAAAAAAATATTTCCTATTGAGAAATATGTTCACTTTTCCTGTGTAATATCATGCGATAAACTGGGTGACATCATTCCCGTGGATCTAGCTCGTTCCATTCATGAAAAAAGATACTTTGAGTAATACTTTTGTATTTGAACGCCAATAGTCATTTATCTGCTGTAAGAATAACTTATTTCTCCGTCCATAACGCTTGGCGAGTTTTTGGCGACGAATTTGGCGGAATGCCGCCAACTTGGCGACATTTTTAATTGTTGCCAAATTAACAAAAAACTCGCCAAATTGATAAAAATGACGCTAAATCAATGAAAATGACAACTAATTGAAGAAAATTCGATATCTTCGAAAGAATATAAGTTTCTAGTATAAGAATAACATTTTTTTAAACTGTAAAAGTAGTAAATTCATTACATTATATAAGGAAAGTCATGTGTTGCCCACATCAGATTTTTTTTTTACTTTATAATTCATTATTTCCGTTTAATTTTAGTTTGATGTTTAATATTTTAGTTTATATGTGGTTTATTTTTATTATTTTAGTTGGTTTATATAGTTTATTGTTCATTATTTTTGTTCATGTTTAATTTATTAAATATTATTTTAATTTCGTCATAGTTTATATTTTTGTATTTCTACTATGTCAACCGCATTACACATTTGCATTATCCTCTCCCTCTGCATTCTCATCGCTTCAACCTATGTTAAGGACTTATCACAGGAATTCTTTAGGAATGACGCTTCTTCTTTAATTTAAGTCTTTCATTCATACTTAATATAGTAAAATATGAATCGAAAAAGAATATCTGTGTATACTCCTTGAAAAAATGTGGTCTCATAATTTCAATTTCCCGATAAATTGGATGCACTCGACCGAGTTTAGTTAATAAAATATATTATTTTAAAAAATTCGGTGGAATTTTTTAAAAGAAGAAGAAGAAATAATTTTTTATAATTTGCAAACGGTAGAAATGAAAAAAAAATGTTTTTATTATAATTGTTTAAAAATGCATATTTTAAAATTGTAAAAGGTCAATTAAACTCATGCATTTGGCGCGTTCAGTCAATGTATACCATTGCGTAATACTCTATTTAAGAGCTTGGTGTAGCTCAAAGTACCACTTTCTTGTATAAACTATATACAATTATCATCATTCATGGAATTTCATTTTCCTCTGTAGAGATAAAGTTATGAAAATCCTGAATTTTGATTCCATTATGCTGTAACCATGCAATTTTTAAGCATTTCTATCTAGAACCAGTTCATACAAAGTGTATATACACATTAAATGTCAAGGGCCAACGGCCGTACCGTGCTGAAAACACCGGTTCTCGTTAGATCACCGAAGTCAAGCAGCATCGGGCGCGGTTAGGACTTGGTGGGTGACCACCTCGGAACACCGCGTGCTGTTGGCCATCTCGGGTGCGGTATCCCCGTGGTTTGCGCGCTAGATTTGCACGCTACCACAAATGCCGCCGTGTTCATGCGGAGTACGATCACGTTAAACATGTGGGTCCGTAAGTCCTTCTGAGAGGTTGGTGGTAGGGGAAGGAGGGTACGGTCCCTGTGGATGCCTCCCCCACTGGGTTCCGGTCTAAATTGGGTGGCACTTCCCGGCCGTCCATACAGTTACCTTACACCTTTCTGGTAGGTCGGACGGTCTGGGTCTCAACAACAACAACATTAAATGTCAAAATTATAGATTGGGGTGTATAATTCTGAGTGCACATTTCGGAGTGCACATTTCGGAGGTTACCGTACTTACACCTGATATACATACATACGCAGATGGATATATTTTCGGAATAATTGAAATGTGATCAGGAAGTCTCCACCCTACTCTCTCACTCACGGAAATAACTGTCTTCTTTATCAAAATCCCGAATTCGAAAATTTTCAGGAAAACACAATTTTTACTTTCCCTGCAATACATGGTAATGTAGGGAAAGTATTGGAATCATGCCGAAAATCTTGACTCGAGTTTTCGACAGATCTACGCCTTTCGAGACCTCTAGAATACGAAAACACTATTTTTAGCGTGACGTCTGTGTGTGTATGTCTGTGTGTCTGTCTGTCTGTGCAGATTTTGTATCCACTCTAACTAAAAAACTAATTGACCGAATGTCATAAAATTTGGTAGGTAAATCACTTGTGGGCGAATCTGGTGTTGATTAATTTTTGGGTACGATTCGGGATAAAAGAACTCGCCGTTTTTTTTTTGCAATATGGCCCGCAAGAGCCTATATCCACTCTAGCTGAAAAAATAATGGACCGAATTTCACAAAATTCGGTGGATAAGTCTTCTGTGAATTACCCTGGTGCTGATTAGATTTTGGTATGATTCGGAAAAAATAACTTGCCTTTTTTTGCAAAATGGCTCGCAAAAATCGTCAAAATCTAAAATAAAAAACTACGTATGCTCAAATATATCCATTAAATGTTTTATACGTAATGCTTAACGATGAAAGGAATAAGACCAACCCCATTGCACTAGAGCTGGCCATTCTCGAGATATTTTAGTTTTTCGTATTTTCTCCACGCCACCTTTGAAAATAAGTCCAGTTACCAAATGAGAACGAAAATTGAATTAAAAGTGAATTAAATTTAATTAAAATAAAGGTAACGTGGATATAAGTCTGCAGGGAAAGTCATGTGCTGCCCACAGATTTTCTATACTGTAGTATGAGAAAGCACAAGGACTTCTAGAAATTTTTACCCCCATCCTCAAAAAAATCTTACAAAAGGTCTTACAGTGGCTTAGAACTGACGATTTTTTCTCCCGCAAATGTCTTAATTATCCCTATCGTGATGATTAAGTAATTAAATATGTGTATACATCACAAGTATGTTCTTTTAAGACATCGTTTTTAGGTAATACGCTGCAATTATTTGGAGTTGTTCACCCATAAAAATATTTTCCTATTTATTGATCTACTCAGCAGGATGGATCTGTTGTAAAAATCGATTGAGAGTGTGTATACAGAAGAATCCGTCAGAAAGGAAAATTCGTCTATTAGTCACTAAAGGGACAACAGGTTGGAACTAGATACATCATGTTTGACGATACATTTTCATTATTTTATTATGTTTGTTCTTTCAAATAACATACTCCCGTAATATGTTTCAGTTATTTGAGCTGATCCTCCACAAAAACATTCGATATATTCTAGTCGTTGCTCGCAGCAACTTGATTGATCTTTTGAGGAAATCGATTAGGAGTGTGGACAAAAGAATCTGTTACACACGACGGAAATCCTGTTTATTAGTCACTGGAAAGACAGCAAGTTTGAACTAGATTTTTGATGCTTGAAGATACAGTCTTATTATTTATTTATTCTTATAAACGGTATTTTCCGTAATATGTTTAAGTTATTTTGATTTGTACATCAACAAAAACTCCCGTACCTTATATTTGCTGTTCACAGCAACTTGGTTAATCTGCTGTGAAAATCGAATGAGTGTGCGTGCAAAAAAAAAAAATCTGATCTGAGCAACACATAACTTTTCTTATATAATGCTATGAATTTGCTACTTTTACTGTACAAAAAATAGGTTATCCTTATAGTAGATACTTATATTCTTTCCAAGATATTTAATTTTCATCAATTAGTCATCATTTTCATTGATTTGGCGTCATTTTTATCCATTTGGCGAGATTTTCGTTAATTTGGCAACATTTAAAAAGTCGCCAAGTTGGCGACATTCCGCCAAATTCGTCGCCAAAATCTCGCCAAATTATATGGACGGAGAAATAAGTTATTCTTGCAGCAGATAAATGTCTATTGGCGTTCAAATACAAAAGTATTACTCACAGTATCGTTTTTCATGAATAGAATGAGTTAGATCCATGAGAATGATGTCACCGAATTTATAGCATAATATTACTTATGAAAAGTAAACATGTTTTTCGACAATTAATATTTTTTTTAATTTATGGGATTTTTTGAAATTTTTTTTTGAAAAATGGGCAATATCTGGAGAACGGTTCATGCTAGCGTTCTAAAGTTTATGTCAATCGTTTTCTAAGGAAAAATTACATAAGAAATGTTCTATTTGTGTAACTTTATTAAAGGTTTTGATTTTTTAATGATTTTTTCAAAATTTCACTCGAAAATTTAGGGAAGTTCTGACTATTCGATTTCGTTTAAAAACAATAGGCTTCCAGTATTCACGGATTGTGATTTTTGTACCAAATTTTATTCGAATCGCTTCATTCGTTCGTGAAATATCGTCTCCACAAACTCACCTACACACACACACACACACACACACACACACATACTTTCACACACACACACATACTTTCACACACACACACATACTTTCACACACACACACATACTTTCACACACACACACATACTTTCACACACACACACATACTTTCACACACATACACACACACAGCCACACACACACATACACACAGACATCACTTCAAAAATGTTTGATTCGTGACCAGGGATGCTTGAAATGTGCTCTGCCGTCGAAAACTCGAATTCGAATTTTCGACCCCGTCACAATACTTTCCTTATACATTATGTATGTAAAGAAAGTAAAAATCAGTCACTGCGAGAATTCTGTCCATTACTCACTAAAAAGACAACAGGTTGGAACAAGATTTTCCGCAGTATATTTACATTATTTTAAGTTGTTCGTCCACAAAAACATTCAGTATATTCTATTAATTTCTTTCAGCAACTTAATTGATCCGTTGTGCAAATCAATTGGAAGCGTGAACAGAAGAATCCGGAGGAGATTCCACATATTAGTCAACAGGTTGGAGCTAGTTATATAATGCTTCATGCCAGTTTCATTATTTTGTTCAGTTTGTTCTTTCTAATGAATTGTCTTGGTAAAATGTTTCAGTTATTTTGAGGGGTTTATCCTTAAAACTCTGACGTGGGCAACACGTGACTTTCCTTATATAATGCAATGAATTTACTACTTTTACAGTTAAAAAAATATTATTATTCTTATAGTAGATACTTATATTCTTTCCAAGATATTAAATTTTCTTCATTTAGTTGTCATTTTCATTGATTTAGCGTCATTTTTATCAATTTGGCGAGATTTTTGTTAATTTGGCAACAATTAAAAATGTCGCCAAGTAGGCGGCATTCTGCCAAATTCGTCGCCAAAATTTCGCCAAGCGTTATGGACGGAGAAATAAGTTATTCTTACATCAGATAAATGACTATTGGCGTTCAAATACAAAAGTATTACTCAAAGTATCTTTTTTCATGAATGAAACGAGCTAGATCCACGAGAATGATGTCAACAAATTTATCGCATGGTATTACATATGAAAAGTGAACATGTTTCTCAATAGGAAATATTTTTTTTTATTTTATATTACTTTCAGATAATTTTTTTGTAAAATGTGCAATATCTCGAGAACGGTTCATGTTAGCGTTCTAAAATTTATGTCAATCATTTTCTAATGAAAAATTACATAATAAATGTCTATTTGCGTAATTTTGTTAGCGGTTTTGATTTTTTGACGATTTTTTCAAAATTTAACTCGAAAATTTAGGGTAGTTCTGAACATTCGATTGCGTATAAAAACAATAGGCTTCCAGTGTTTACGGATTGTGATTTTTGTACCAAATTTTGATCTAATCGTTCCATTCGTTCGTCAGTTATCGTCTCCATAAACTCACTGACACACACACACACACACACATACACACAGACATCACTTCAAAAATGTTTTATTCGTGATCAGGGATGCTTGAAACGTGCTCTCCCATCGAAAACTGGAATTCGAAATTTCGACCCCGTCACAATACTTTCCTTATACATTATGTATATAGGGAAAGTAAAAATATTCGATATATGATATACATTGCCCACAACAATTTAATTGATCTGTTTTAGAAATATATTGGGAGTGTAAAAAGAAAATTCCCTCACGTTGGAGGTCCTTTTTGTTAGTCACTGGAAAAGCAACAGGTTGAAACTAAATTGATAATGCTTGAATATTCAATTTCACTATTTTATTGCTATACTAAATCGTATGAAACATTTCGAATCATCAACAGTTCGACTCAATTTCGATTATTTAATCGTTAACTTTTCTTCCCGTGATGATTAAGTAATTAAGAAATCTGCATATATGTATAACAAGTCCGTGTCTTTTCTCCATGGTATGTCAAGAATCTTGGTACGCCAGATGGGAGTAGGACTCTTCGACCAGAGATATAGGTAGACTGCGCATTGCTATTCAGAAGAGATTGAAAAAATGACCACTGCATGTATCACGTGATTTATGGTCTAACACTCCCAGACTTGGCGACTTATTGCCGCGCTTGGCGATATAAAATATTTTTTTCACTTGAGTAAAACAATGCTGAATACCTCTTACGTTTCTGATGTATTTCAAAATACATATTCTTTAGGTCCTAACTGATCAAGTTCTATTAATCACAGTAACATGAAATTTGGCATGTCGTTTTTTTTTTTTTTTTTTTTCTTGTGATATATTTTAATTTTCTAGCTAGAAGGTCCAAATTTAATATTTCGTTGTCTTTTATGGTGCATATTGATTTCTTGGATTTTGAACCTTATCGGGCTAGCCCGTCCTGGGCCCGCCATATAAATATACTCATAATTTGGGAATAACTCAAGATCCGTTGTATCTAGAAAGATCATATCATATTTGGCATATGATTATCTTTCGTGATATATTTTAATTCATTGGATTTTGAATTATCGGAGCAATTAAATTCATTGCTACTATCGCAGCCTGTCCAGGAACCGTTAGAGGAATACATTGAGGAATAACTTACTGAGGAATAACTTAAGCTCGATGCTAGGACTGCAGATCTTCGTACTATCTAGCCAACGTTCTCTCAATTGGGCTACTGCAACAAAATTAAAAATTCTAATCGTAGAAGTGGACTCTGCATTCTCCTCCCCCTAATGTTTTTTCGAGTTATCTACCTGACACTACTATTATTATCCGGCTTAGTATCCAGCGTGATCGCTGAATTTCCGATTTTGAAATTGGTATTTAATATACTAGAGTCCAGTGAATATATACTAATCGTAAGGGTCACTTTCAGACCCCTAACATTCAGACCCCTGATCTGCAGGGTTAATGCGTTCAGACTCTATTATAAAGGATCTCGCGACTCAACCTGGTCTCTATCAACATATATTCGTAGTAGCCAGCGGGCGTTCTCTCAATTGAGCTATTGAGACTGAATTGCTCTTATCTTCGAAGCGAACGCTACAAGTATGTTTCAGTTCCTAAAGTTGCGTCAATCACAACACTATTCTGCACATTCTATTAATTGCTCAGATCAACTTCATTGATCTATCATAGCAATCTATTGAGAGTACGAACAGAAAAATCTGTCACGATGTATATTCTGAGCCTTACTAGAAATACTGCAACCATTTATATACAGGGTTCCTGGGATAAGTCCTTAAGCATCCAAATAACTTTAGAACTAATAACTTTGATTATTATTACGGTGCTAGCTAGTCGAAATTCAGTGCTCTTTAGAGGATAATAAAAGGAATAAGTGTTAAATTGTCAATAGCGCTAAAAATATCATTTTATAAAAATTTCTGAAATTTCATTTTTTATAGAATTAAAATTTACTGCCATGACAATGCATAAAATTAATTGTACGTGCTCTTTGAATGCAACCCGTTTAAAAAAATGTAATGTCCATCCAGCTCTTTAAAAACGTTTATAAATTTTGCTCTTCACTATGAAAAGTAATTCTTTTTTGTTGAGCACTCGGATTTCTGCGGAAGAGCTGTCGTGATGAAAGCAATTGTTGAATATTCACCCGTACCAAAATGGGCCGCAATAAATTAAATGTCAATATTTAGGTTTTAAATTACAATATTTATTTTAGAAAATTTTAAATAATATATCCGTGTGTATAGCCATAATTGAGTATATTTCATGTGTTTCGAGAATTTTCCTCAAAAGCGAAAGTCAACTTGCCTAAGCTAAAAATCGATCATTGACTACAAAATTTATTTTTTAATTTATATATCTATTTAGGTAGTCCTCAATTACTAAGAAATATATTTACCAATAATATTTTATACAACAACTAATTTAATCTCTTTTGAGAATAGACCTGGGAGGCAATGGGATACCAGATTTTTTTATATTTATTGAAATATCAAAAAAGGACTTGCGCTGGACCTGATCGTAATTACATGTAGCTGGCATGTACCTTACTGTGTATTTAAACTGCACTAGAGATTACTAACTTTGAACTGGGGCTCAAGGCATGCATCATCTGAAGTTGTAGTCTATATCACTAAGTCTAGCTTTCCGTCGTAAATAACATTTATTAAATTGCTGTATAATATTTCAAGGAGATCCTTTCAAACCTGCTCATCGTTTTCATAGGTGTCTCTAAGAATCATTTCAAACTGGTGGCTTGCTTTCGTTAAGTAGTCTTAATTTAATTTTTATCTTGCATAGGGAAACACGCCTTTTTTGTATTTGATTTGACCCCATCCGCATTTTTGATGTAGCTTGTTCCAGTCTTGCATGCAAGCATAGGTTACTTCCATGTAGACATCGCCACTTTGTGATGATATAAACCATAACCCTCTCTTCGACTGAAATGTCAAGCCTGGTGAAATTATTCTAACTACTTTGTTCAGCTTATTGTCATTATGACGTATTACTTGAAATATATATATATATATACCTTATATTATTACATCAGCTTTATTCCATTGTTTAACATACCGGTTTATTTTTAGATTGATATTTTATATTATTCGTTGCTTCTCTGATTTTTCTTGTATATGACTGACATTCTCGTGAGACAATTCTGGTAAGTACTAGAATTTTACAGTTTTTTATAGATGCATCACAATTTCTCTTCAAATTCTTATTTATTTGATCTTTATATATATATATATATATATATATATATATATATATATATATATATATATATATATATATATATATATATATATATATATATATATATATATATATATATATATATATATATATATATATATATATATATATATATATATATATATATATATATATATATAAATAATACATAATATATATATATATTTGAAATATGTAATAATAAGAATTATGTAGAAATAAAAGAAAAAAAAGAAAAAAACAATTCAAGTAATATTAACATCACCATAGAAGCAAATTTACGGCCATAATGTCGATAAGAGAAAAGAACAGCACCGTCCCAAATTCGATGATTAATCAGAATTAAATTCATCTTCAGGTCTGAGTATTTAATTCTAATTAACCCAAACAAATGCCTGTTTCAGATTAAGCAATAGTACATTACTATAAATGCTTAAACTCAGACTACAGAATATAAATATATATATATATATATATCTATTTCCTTTATATATATATATATAAAGGTGAAACAAATTGAAATAAAAAACGAATGTTCTGACTGATTATTACAGTTAATGTAAATGTATTATTTAAGAAACTAAGAAGTACCACTGCTTAAAATATTATATCAAAATAATGATAATTAATCAAGTTCAATAAATAAGCATTTAATTTTATTGTGTAAAAATATTGAATTTTTCAAAACCCTGAAATATATTAATTTTAATGTAGTATAAATTTTTCATAATAATTTATCTAATAAATAGATGAAATCTAAATTATGTAAGCAGCATATGAATCTCTCTATATATTAATTTTTGTCTCTTTCTCTTTTTCTATTTATATTAATTGAATTGATTCAAGTACTTGCTACAAATGTAACCCCTAAAAGGTGACAGCTTAAAAAATTAACCTCTAGCTGCGAGCACATGCAGCTGATAAATATTAAAACATGTATTAAATAAATATTTAAAGGAAAACTAAATGAAAAGTTAAAGCTTGAATAAATTTTACAAATATTTTAAAAATATGAATTAGAATTAAAAACATGCCAACACACCACTGTTACAAATCACGTTTAATTGTTGGTAATTTAGTTGCAACTACATTCAGAAATTATAAAATATTCAAATAATTAAATTTGTTTAAAATGTCGCATTTAATAGTTTCCTGGGTCCCCGGGTTACAAAATTTTTTCACAGTTCGAATGCGGTCTATGGATCGGGATGCAATTGGTCAGCCGTCGGCTCCAAGGAAGAGCTCTTTAACGACAACAACAGAAAAGTTTGTGGAAAGAAAAATAATTTTTTCTGTAGAGGATAGATAATCTGCAGTATTTTCTTCCGTCTATTGCCGTTTCTACAGCTGCCTAGCTGGACGCATCTTTCTAAATACAATTGACTAAACTGAATTGCTGACCGTTGACGGCACTAGCATCTCAATCCTGCGGTCATTCCCAATGGGAAACAAAATCCGGTGCAATGCGCATGCTCACGGACTTTTTACGATTTTAATCGTAAAACTGTAATTGGGAAGCATGTCAGACTGTCAGCTGCGATTTCGATCGTAATATTGTATCTTCAGCTTCTGCACACTATTTATATCACAGAATACTATACATATTAGTCTGTGATTTATATCACCCCTTGACGAAATATTGAAGCACTGGAGAGGACGAGTCCGTGAGCATGCGCATTGCACCGGATTTTGTTTCCCATTGGGAATGACCGCAGGATTGAAATGCTAGTGTTGACGGCGAATTATTCATTATATAAAATAAAATGCACTTTTAAAATATTATCGGTATTTAGGGCCGGTATTAAAAAAATATTTCCATATTAATTTATCGCAATCTTAATTGGTAGAGTGATAGAATAATGCTATCCGTTTTGAATATAACTGAAATAGCTGATGATAGACAAGGCAGCCTTATTTATACTTGCATCATCTAACAATGTTGATAGTGGAGGTATAAGTGCATTTGTAGGAGATAGATGCAAACAATCAGGCATTGTCTAATTTCTATAATCGATTGATATTCAATTGTCTATTCGATACATATTTTATTAATTCTTTAAATTACTTTATAGAATTAATAATAATTATCACTTTTATCTATCTGTATTAATAGACATTCGTTGTATTTTGAATGCATTTTATCTGGTTTTTACACCTTCTACAATACTTTAGAATATATTTACTAAGTACAATTTTCAATACATTTTTAATAGAAATTTAGAAGATTTTAAATAATATATCCGTGCATATAGCAATAATTGCGTACATTTCATGCGTTCCGAGAATTTTCCTCAAAAGTGACAGTCAACTTGCCCAATCTGAAAAGTAGATTATTGATTATTGGCTATAATATTTGTTTTTTAATTAATATATTTATTTAGGTAGTACTCAATTATTAAGTTATACATTTATAAATAATATTTTACACAACACCAATTAATTTAATCTGTTTTGAGAATAACCTAAGCGGCAATGAAATACCAGCAACATTTATTGGAATATCAGAAAAGGACTTGCTCTCGACCTGATCGTAATAATATGTAGCAGGCGTGTACCTTTTTGTGCATTTAAACTGCACTAAAGATCACTGGCTTTGACCTGGGGCACAAGGCACGCATCATCCGAAGTTGTAGTCTATATCACTAAGTCTAGCTTTCCGTCGTAAATTACATTTATTATATTACTGTACCATATTTCAAGGAGATCCTTTCATACCTGCTCATCGTTTTCATAGGTGTCTCTAAGAATCATTTCAAACTGCTGGCTTGCTTTCGTTAAGTGGTCTTAATTTAATTTTTATCTTTCTGTGAGACCAGAAATAGATCTCACATTTGATGAGACAGTTTTATGCGAAAATTTATGGTGGCCAGAACGGCGAACAATACTTGTAGTCTAGTTGGCACCGATTTTTATCACCCCGTGAACCTAAAGGTCAGAAGACCATAAATTTAGGGGGCCATGGCAGAGGGGCTGAGCTGGGTCTTACGAAATGTGGAATGGTTCCATTGGTTAAAGGAGTAACCAATAAAAAAAGAAGATTGTTACGCCAAACTCAATGCGGGGAATGGAAGAAAAGGGGGAGTTACCCCCCCCCCTCCCAACGAGGGAACCACAGCCTGTGACCCGAGAATCAGAGAAGACCAGAGAAGAATAAGAAACTAACATGACTTGAGAGAGTGAGATACCAATATGTTCTAATACGACTTGGAGACAATGACTGGATTTGGTGAATTCAGACTTGTAGAGTGTCCCGTAGAGGTTCCAAAATAATGGAGATATATTAATGTGTGAGTGCAATCAGAGTACGAGAAGGAGCCACACACCAAAGAGTTATGGCCAGTACTAATAACTGATGCAAGCATTTGATATATGATCAAAGCCCAAGGCAGAAATTGAAGGTATGTGCCCATTGAAAATGATATCCGGTCATAAACACTATTTAGCATTTTCCGTTTCGGTCACATATGTCCCTTCCGCTGAAATAATATAATTAAATAGTGTAATTGAATTTAATTAAGATTTATGTTGTTAATAAATGTTTTATTGTTAAAGTTTAAATGGTGCAGTCAATGAGTATTATAATAATTAATAATTCCTTTACAGGACTCACACGAAAGTTAAATAATTGGAGGGTTTTATATAGCGGCACAATTAGCAATGTACGATTTCAATAATAAGTCCATTAATATGAGAATTTACGGCAATGTTAAGATATGATTATTAATAATAATTAATGTTAATTATAAAGTTAAGCGTAACTTATTTTAAAATGTGTCCCACACTTGCATAGGGAAACACGCCTTTTTTGTATTTGATTTGCCTCCCCCCTCCCACCTTTTTGATCTAGCTTGTTCCAGTCTTGCATGGAAGCATTGGTTTACGTCCATGTAGGCATCTCCACTTTGTGAAGTTATGAGCCATAAATCTCGTTCGACTGAAGTGTCAAGCCTAATGACAATTAGTCTGACTCCTTTGTTCCGCTTATTGTCATCATGACGTATTACTTGAAATATATATATATATATATATATATATATATATATATATAAGTAGAAATAGTTTATAGATTTAATCTATCTATTTCTTCAGAAACATACATTTCTGTGTTTACTTCTACAAAAAACTTGGACATGATTAGATTTTTGTAGAGGTTAACAATTCATGATTTAGGCTTAGAGCCTCGTCCACGTGTATGGCGTTTGTGCTTCATTTCGTTTGTTATACTTATTTCGATTCCATACCTTTGTATTATATGTTTTCATTGACTTGTTGATTCGATATTTATTTTATTTATTTTTTTCCATTTGCTTGAGGATTAGTTGATTTTTACTTTTGTTTTGTATGCCAGTTAGATAGTTGAATTTAGTTTAAGTTTTACTTTTTTTGTTTCCATACTTTTGAATTTTGTTGATTTTCTGTAACTTGATAGCTTGTGTTTTGTATTTTTATCCATTTGATTGATGATTTGCTGTATTATATTTTATTCTGTGGGTGTTTTAAAAGTTAGGTTTATCGTGTTACATCTTCTTACTTTTCGTTCATTGGATTTTCAAACTTCTATTATTATATATATATATATATATATATATATATATATATATATATATATATATATATATATATATATATATATATATATATATTACATCAACTTATTCCATTGTTTAACATACCAGTTTATCTTTAAATTGATATTTTATATTATTTGTGGATTCCTGATTTTTCTTGTATATCACTGACATTCTCTTGAGTCAATTCTGGTTAGTATTAGAATTTTACTGTTTGTTATGTACTGTTGTTTAAAAATATTATATCAAAATAATTATAATCAATCAAGTGCTATAAATATGTATTTAATTCATTTGTGGAAAAATATTGAAATTTTCAAAACCCTGAAATATACTAATTTCTATGTAGTATAAATTTTTCATAATAATTTGTAAGTAGATAAAGTCTAAATTATGTAAGCAGCATATGAATTTCGCTATATATTAATCTTTGTATCTTTTTCTTTTCCTATTTATAATAATTGAATTGATTCAAGTACTTGGTAAAAATGTAACCCCTAAAAGATGACATCTTAAAAAATTAACCTCTAGCTACGGGCACATGTAGCTGGTAAATGTTAAAACATGTTTTAAATAAATATTAAAATGGAAATTAAATGAAAAGTTAAAACTTGAATAAATTTTACAAATATTTTAAAAATATAAATTATAATTAAAAACATGCCAACATACCGCTGTTACAAATCACGTTTAATTGTTGGTAATTTAAGTTAAAACTACATTCAGGAACTATAAACTATTCAAATAATTAAATTTATTTAAAATGTCGTATTTAATACCGTCCTGGGTCCCCGGGTTACAAAATTTTTTCACAACCCGAATGCGGTCTATGGATCCGAGTGCAACTGGTCAGCCGTCGGCTTCAAGAAAGAGCTTTTTAACAACAAAAGAAAAACGTTTGTTGAAAGAAAATAATCTTGTCTATAGAGAATATATAATCTGCCGTCTTTTCCATTTACCAACTGCCTTACTCGACGCAGCTTTCTAGATACTCACAAAGAAATATCTAAAAGTATACAAAGGATTATTCATTATATAAAATAAAATGCACTCTTAAAATATTATCGGTATTTATGGCCGGTATGCAAAAAAAAATATTTCCATTTAATTATTACAACTTAGGTTTAAATTCTATCCATTTTATGAAACACCTTTTCCTTTTTCTCTTCACTAGAAGTTTAAAGGGAGGATAATATCCTCTCCTGTGCACTTCTCTGATCCCTGCCTTGAGATCTTGAGATTTTAATTTAAGAGCCGACGTGGTTGTCGAGTGGTCAAGGCAAGCGTTTCCGTAGCAATCGCTCGACCGCTACGTTGTGGGTTCGAGCCCCACGTAAGGCATGGATGTTTGTGTTGTGGGCGCAATGCAAGGTTATTATATCTATAATAACCTTGTGCGCTTGAGGCAACGTCAATGGACGGCTAAATGGTTCACACTCTGGCCGCTGTAATAAAGGCGAATGACGAAGGTCAAAGTGCCTGGCCATTTAAAAAAAAAAAAAAAAAAATTAATTTATCGCAATTTTAATCGATTGGGTGAATAATGTTATCCGTTTTGAATTTAACTGAAATAGCTGCTGATAGACAAGACAGCCTTATTTATACTTGCATCATCTAACAGTATTGATGATGCAAGTGTAAGTGCATTTGCAGGAGATAGATGCAAGGAATCAGTGTAATGCCTTGTTTAATTTCTATAATCGATTAATATTCGATTGTCTGTTCGATACATCTCATCTTTTATTAATTCTTTAAATTATTTTATAGGGTCAATAATAATTATCATTTTTATCTATATGCATTAATAAACTCTCGTTGTATTTTGAATGCAGTTTATTTGGTTTTTATACCTTCTACAATACTTTAGAATGGATTAACTAATTACAATTTTTAATAATAGCAACATGGATATATTAGTCGTTAGGATTAGCAACATATTCTTTGCACATTATGTTGAGATGGTTTAGCTACTTTAACTTCTGCATACATGTAAATCAATTCTACTTTTTTAATTCATTCAATTCTTTTCAGTATTTCAAATTTCTGGATCATTTTCCATTTTTAGCACATAGGGGCTACTATTGCCCTTTTGTTCACAGTAGCACGTCAATAAATGAAATATGCTAATTGAAACTGATGTATAGTAGTCGCCCTCTGAAGATTTTACTATTACATCACCTTCATTCTATTAATTCATATTCCATTTTTTTTTAATATTTCTGTTTTAAATATAATGGGTGGTTTCTGACATTCTCTTGAGTTTTTTCTGGTTGGTATTTGAATGCTTTTGTTTGTGCTAAGTAATTTAGATTTTCGCGTATAGCAAAATGTTACGCACCCCTTTTGCAGTGAGTCGGAATCAGCACCAAGATAGCACAAAACGTATAGATGGAAGGCAAATAAATATGCGTGACACTTCGTCGGTTGGTAGATGTTGTAACGCGGTAACACTTGCAATGCTTCTCAAAATACATGAATTCTTTCTCAATTTCAAATGTGTATTGTCTCTGACGGTGGACATTTCAACAGACTCTGTCCCAGACTCAAGTCCTTGTTTATTGTTTTTCCTGAATGCGATATTGAATCGTCAATAACCGTGTTGTTAAATAAATTCCTTCTATAACTAATTTAGTGTCGATTCTTAGACATTAGACAATGCTCTACTGCTTTAAATTTTCTAATAAAAAAATATATATACATAACAAGTTAGCTCGTTTTAACGTTATTTTTCCATAATATGTTTCAGTTATTTTTTGTGATTCTTCTTCAAAATTATTTGGTACATTGTGCACGTTCCTCACAAAACGTTGATTGTCTTAGCAATCAATTGAGAGTGTGAGCAGAAGAATCTGTCACGTATGAAATTTTGTCTATTAGTCACCAAAAAGACAAGGGATTGTATTGGATTTGCTTAAGATTACTCTGCTGTTGGAACGTCCGCTATGGAAAGATTATGTGACAACAGATTTATATGTTTGAAGATATAGTTTCATCATTTTATCACAATAAATTGCACAAAAACATTTCAGACTTTGTTGTGATTTGGTAGGTTATTTGACTCGTGTATCATAATTATTCCTATCATAATTATTGACTTATCAAAAAGCGGTAAATATCACAAGTTAGTTTTTTCAATGTTCTTTTCAACATATTGTTGATTTGAGTGGTTGAATTGCAAAAATATTTAATACTTCGTAATCGTTGCTCATTGCAACTTGATTATTCTGTTCTCGCAATTGATTGATAGTATGAGCCTACCTTTGCGAACTGCCTATCCTACCTTTCCTACATTTGTGAACTGCCTATCCTACCTATCCTATCTATGTGAACTCCCCTTATAGGCGGATTCTGCGAGTATATCTGTTTGTGTCCAATTTCATCTGTTTGTGTCATTCATCTAATATTGAGGAAACTCATTAATCGAATTATAATTTTTCTGGATGCCATTAGAGTTTGGTACCATTTAAAACGATGACCATGGTATTTGTTTTAAATTGCACTAGAAAATCTATAACCACTGTATCTTCCACAGAAAAAGTAATTTATTAATAAGATATTATTTTAATATAAAGCATTCAATCTTCCATCAATTTTCGTTGGTGATATTCCGATATATAATGCATATTTATTGACTATGAAATTGTAAAAATTCTACAGCATGTTGCCTTCAACTGATATTTACCTTAAATCAATTTTTTTAAATGGTGTTGTCTAATATGCTGTATATTTTTTCTACTTTGAAAAAAACATTTCTTCAAACTAATATCGTGCTTTCGATCAGGCACTGAGAGAAAAGAGAACCTTGTTTGAATTAGAATATTTATGGCTGATGCTGAAAATATATTTATAAACCAAAACCATTAACATTTCCCCCTAAGCAACCCGGAACTTTCTCTGACTGACTAAAGTTTTGGCGGATTTAATTTTTATGCTTCTCAGTGCCACAGAATCAGAATTTATTCTAAAACGAAAAAGGTGAAGCGCATAATAATGAAATATTTAGGGTTAATTTAGAGCATACTTATTATTTTTCCTAGAAATTCACAATATATGAAAAGAGAAAGTGATAATAGTTAAAAATCCGAAACTTGGATTTTAATGGATGTATGCGTTTTTAACATGTGCGATTGCGAATCAACCATTCTTGATTATGTATGCCTGCATACTTATGGAAACGATATATGTTAAACTAATCAGATCAAATGAATTTTGGATTTTAACTCAATATTTTAAACCAATAAGCGTCAGTGACTTATTAATATACAGATATCTTGGACCAGGGGTGTATATATATATACTTTGAAATAGTGTATATCTGCATTTAATATGGAAGGGGACAGCTATTTGGACAGCATAGCACTTAGTTAAGCCCAAAACAGACATCTCCTCACAAACGTGTGAGATTGTGAAACATGAAAAGTGAAATTTTTGTACACCGTTCACAGATACCGATAATATTTTAAAGTTGTACTTTATATAATAATTGAGTTCAGTTGTTTTAATGTCCTTTAAACATTATATAATAAAGGATTTCAGTTCTAATATCTCATTATATATAATTAAAAACATGCAGACAGCTGTGCCACATTTCAATCATTAACCATCCTCTACAAAGTTGGGGGCTATGAGGAAACCTGTGCGGACTTTAAATTGAGGTTGGTTATAGCATTTCGCTAATGTTAATGTAGAACAATTGACCGTCCTACATCATAAAAGGTGTTTGTGTGCGTAAACGGAAATCTAAGCGTCGTACAACCATAAAATTTACAACAGGACTCAGGAAGGTACACCTCGACGACATAACTTTAGAGTTCGAATATATAAAGAATTCAAAATCCATTCTTTTCTTCAGATATAAGATATTTAAGTTAAAAGTAAAGGATGAAATGTTGGAACTGTGTCAAACAATGGAATTGTAATAGGCTGTTTGCTAAAAGCCTTTTCAAGCCATATTATCGAATTAAATCGTCTCAGACGATTTCTGGGAAATAACCACTAGCTATTTTATTTATAATACTTCATTTAATAACCTATGATATCATTTGCAGAACTTTAACATGCAGTGTTCTCGAAATATATAAAAGTTGCTAATTTGCAACAGAAAATATGAAAAACAAAGTATGTTCAACAAAGAACTAAAGGACTGAACTCTGTGAGCAATTTTAACTACAAATTAATAAATATCTCTCATCAGAATTGCCACAAGGTCATTCCAGAGATATCAGAAATTGTACTTTTCTACGGAGTGCTATGTTTCTGGAAAGATTCTATCGATTTTATTAAAATGCGGTTATTTTATTTTAATCGGTAGCAGTTAAAATATTGATCCTTGATTAAAATAGTACCGTGTTGTGCTAATTTGTAGTAAAAGTCTTGTGGCGATCATACCATAGTTCTTCCGTATAATTTTTAAATATCTGTATATATTTATAAAGTAGTTATTTGCATGTCCATAGCAATATGCTGGTAGCGTCCTGTGCACAAACTACGTGGTGTATGCTGTAGGGCAGGCACGAACTCATCTTCACGGTGTTTGGGTGGTCAGGTTTGGGTATCAAGACGCATTGCTTCATATTGTAATGCATTGTAAAACCTGTATTACCTTTGCACTTGTACTTTTGCTTGAAACTACTTTTGTTTGTAGTTTTGCACTTGTGCTTTTACACTTGTACTTTTGCTTTGTTGTACTTTCGCTTGAAATTTATTTATTAAGTAGATTGAAAAGTAAGTGCCGATGTGTAAATAAAACTAGATGGATACTATAATATTAAATGCTTGTAACAACATTAGAATATTAATTAATGGGCGACTTTGCGAAGAGAAAATAGTATCAGTTAAAGTAATTTTGGGCAGTTTTATTTGTTATCTTGGATGTGCATTTTTTGCAATTTAAAACTTCAAAATTAAATTTTGGTAAATCAAAGAAGCTTTTAATGTTTCCTATGAAGATATAAAATTTAAAATTTTTGTTATTAATATATGCTGTTATTTTAAAGATATAAGATCAAAATACGTCTTTTATTATTAAAGAAAACTTGGATCAAGGAAAATTTTAATTCATATTAAATTATAAGACTTTTAAAAACGTAGCTAAAATGCTTGCGGCCTAAACATTTTCGCACATCAATGATAAAGAGCTTTTGCAAATCAACCACAGAATGGAAATATTCTCGACATTGCTTGAGATGTATATACCAACTGTAAAAGCAGTTGAAATCATATTTTAATTTTTAAAAATATTAAAGTGCTTATTAATCTTATACAATTTTATTAACCTCTAGTTCTGAAACAATTTATCAAATATATAAATCCGATGAACCTTTACTAATATATCACGAAAAATCTGAAGTCTCCTTATTCAGTATCAAAATAAAACAGTAGATAAAGATATTGCGATTCTAATAATTGTATATTTACTTTTTAAATTCAAGAAAGCATGATCATAAATTAATAAAATAATTTAAATATCTGATGCTTGAGATTCATAGATCCCTGGCATATAACGTAAGTATGGTGCAGGTCCTCTTAGATTGTCTACCATAAAAAAAAATAAACAAATACAGTTTGGCTGCATTTTGGTTTTGTTTAATATACTCCCCGCTTTTTTATTTCTTTATTAAATTACTTTATAGAATTTATTCCTAATTATTTGGATTTAAATATATCTCCCATCTTATTACAAAGCAGATGGCTATTTTGATTTAAGAAATTAAGTAATAAAATGATAATTTTCTTTTGTTTACCTTTGCAATGTTATTTTACATAAATTTACATACAAATAAAAACCATACAACAAAAGCAAATTTTAAAAAATCTATAGTTTATTCATTTTCGCCAACTTCGAAGTGTCACACAATAATCATGGTCCTCCAAAGATTGTTATTGTTGTTGTTGAGACCCAGACCGTCCGACCTACCAGAAAGGTGTAAGGTATCAGTTTGGACGGCGGGGAAGTGCCACCCAATTTACACCGGAACCCAGTGGGGGAGGCATCCACAGGAACCGTACCCTCCTTCCCCTTCCACCAACCTCTCGGAAGGACTTACGGATCCACATTAACGTGATCGTACTCCACGTGAACACGGCGGCAGTTTTGGCAGTGGCGGGAATCGAACCAGGGCCTACCGAGTGCAATTACTGCGCGCTATTCACTGGACTGTCGTGCCCCATCCTCCAAAGATTGTGTAAAATCCCAGAATATACTGAAATTGTTTTTCAATGGTAATATTGAAAGAAGCATAAACGCTCAATAGTGAGTTCAATTGGGAAAAGCCACCCAAACACGAATTGTTTACAACCGTATATTTGCCCTATATTAGGGGATGTAATTTAATTAGTTCCATGTGGTCTACAAATTCATTGCATGACTAAATTTGTGCAGTTAGTATAAAAAGTGGATCCAACTTAAAAGGCAAGATTCCCTGCTCCAGCCGATTGTTCTTTAAATGTGATATAAAATAAAATACTGACATATTTCACTTTTAATCACTGAAATATTGTGAAAAATGTGCCTAAAATAATATATCTGCAATTCCTTTTTCCTCATTGGTAGTATGTAACACCTTGGAACCCCAGAGATCACATCGCGACGAAATATATAGATATCTTTAAAAATCTCAATGATTCAACTAGTTACACAAGTTTTACAACTTTTGTTTCGAGATGAGGAGAACTAATCCTTTTTTCCTTATTAAAATATAAAGATCAGACAGTCAGTGGATTTTTCGATGTCGGAATTTTAAAAACCGATTATGTATTCCAACTCATAAAATTTGAATGTTTTCTCATTATTTACTATTCGCAAAAAATCGCCTAATTGCCCTACTGATTGCGTTGAGATCTTATTTTAAAAATGATTTTTTGTACTTTATGATGATGTTAAGACAAAAACTCCGTGCACGAATTTGTCTGTTCATTACAAACGTATATGTTGCTGTTAAGACCCAGACAGTCCGACCTACCAGAAAAGTGTAAGGTATAACAGTTTGGACGGCCGGGAAAGCCACCCAATTTAGACCGGAACTCAGTGGGGGAGGCATCCACAGGACCATACCCTCCTTCCCCTACCACCAACCTCTACAAACGTATATGTGTGAATCTTCCAAAATTCCATAACATTAAGTAACTAATGAAAACTACATGATTTGAATTTTTAAAAAAATCGCTTCAAGAACTATGGGACTCTACACTGAAGTATGCCTGCACCGAATTTCGTGACTGTATGTTTTCCCTATACAGCGCAAAGACTATCAAACAAGCATACATCTCTTTTATTACTTAAAATTGATATTTTATAAATGTTATAAATTCAAATTTCATTCACTTCTGACAAATACGCCTTTTGAATGCGAAATCTTGTTTCTTAATAACTTCCATATTTTACTTTCGAGCTTTGAAACTATCAAGTAACGCACATTAATTTCGCCCTATAAAAAATTCAAGGCACCTTTCAAAGCAACCAAAATACTTTTCAAAGCCCCCAGATAAAGCCGACTTAGAATATTCATAACTGCAGCGGAAGAGAAATTTTTAATCAATGCAAACCCAATAAAATTTCCATCTATCTCAATAGAGCTCTTATTGAACCACGAAACAGTTCTCAAATATCTTGTTCTAATACTATTTTTTTTTCGAGTATTAATATTTACTACCAAAAGCAAGAGCGCAAAGTGTGTATTAATTATATATATATATATATATATATATATATATATATATATATATATATATATATATATATATATATATATATATATATATATATATATATATATATATTCAAAGGCTAATTTAGAACATTCTTATTTGAATTGCAATCCAGGAATGAACTAAATAATGAATTATGCAGTAAAGCACCATTTATATGCTTCTCAAGAAATCGGTAGGAAAAGGCGTATAAATGGTAAGAAAAAGATTATAACTGCGAAAGCGTATAACTTAAAATTACGCCAAGTAGAACACTGCACGGGCCAAAACTTCAGACTTTTATTTAGCCCGGCCAGATCCGACAGTAACAGTGCCAGAACCCTGTCAAAGCCCGAAGAAAATGGTGACTAGAGATCACCTCTACAGACTGGAAGACGTGAGTTGCAGAGTCAGTCCACTTCAGCGATAATAGATTACAATTTCGTCCCAGCAGCTCAACAGTAGAGAATCGTCTGGCCAGTTCAGAGATCCTGGGTTCGATTCCCGGTTGGGACAGCAAAGCTCTTTACAATGGCGCCCGAAGAAATCAGCCTTGTTGGTTAGTGCAAACCTGTGGAAGGTCTGAAAGTGACCCTAGTACAACTAGTACGATTCAGTGGACTCTGGAAGATTGAGCGCCGATTTCAAACTAAGAGGACGACCATGGAGGATACTAACCTGGCTGGGTAAAACTGTAGTAGCTAACCTGTGGTAAAAATAGCAGAAGGGGGTCAGTCAGATTGTCATTTTCCCGCCAATCTGACATTAGACGGAGGAGAATGCAGTGTCCACTTCGACGATAAGACCTTGCAATTCCGTCACAGTAGCTAAACGGTAGCGCATCGGCTGGCCAGTTCGGAGAACCAGGGTTCGATTTCCGGTTGAGACAGCAAGGCTCTTTACAGAGTTTATGCGTCAATGCCACGTCGGGTAACAGCTTGTATCAAGGCCAGAGGTGGACCAACGTCATATTGACGCGCTCACTTTGTGTAGATATTTCAGTGTAATAAATCATCCAATTGTGCTGAAATTCTATTCATTTCTTTTTCTGTACATCCACATTACACTTACTAAATTTTGTCTCATTTGGAGAATTTTTTCTTGGTGCACCGATTTTTTTTCTAGAAGTATATTTGAGTTCTTTTCATTCTTTCGACTCAGACCGTCCGACCTACCCGAATGTATAAGGTATCTATGTCAATGGTTGGGATAGTACCACCCAATTCAGAACACAACCCAGTGGGGGCGACATCCACAGGGACCATACCGTCTTTCACCTACCACCTAGCCCTCAGAAGGACTTTCAGACACACACATTTTTAATATGTTCGCACTCAGAGTAAACAGGGGGAACAGTTTGGGCAGAGGTCGGGAATCGAACTTGGGTCATCTCAGTGTAATATCCACTCGCTATAACCACTGAGCTGTCCCACACCTAATTCTTTTCATTGGAGTTACTCAAAATTCTATAGAGTTTTAGTTTTTTACATAATATACAGCGGTAAGAACATTCATTTCTGAGTTATGAACAAAGGGACATACTTCCAAAAGTGTTCAAAATGGGTTCAGTGGGTCTTAAAATGTGCTTATCTGATAGAACAGCTAATTATAATTCTTGTACCTTCTTTCTAAATTGGCCTTTAAGTAAATATTTCATTAGTACATTAAATATTTTATTAGTACTCAAAATTATTCATTAGTACAGTAAATATTTCGTAAAATATTTCATTAGTACAGTAACTATTTCATTACTACATTAAATATTTCATTAGTACTCAAAATTATTTATTAGTACAGTACATATTTCATAAAATATTTCATTAGTACAGTAAATATTTTATTAGTACTCAAAATGTTATATAATTTTAAATTTTCACATAATATGTATCGGTAAGAACATTCATTTGTGAGTTATTATCATACAAACGGATATCTTTCCAAAAGTGTACGAAATGGGTTCAGTGGATCTCAAAATGTGCTTATCTGATAGAACAGCTAATTATAATTCTTGAACCTTATTTCTAAATTAGTCTTTAAGTAAATATTTCATTAGTACATTAAATATTTTATTAGTACTCAAAATTGTTCATTAGTACAGTAAATATTTCGCAAAATATTTCATTAGTACAGTAAGTATTTCATTAGTACATTAAATATTTCATTAGTACATTAAATATTTCATTAGTGAATTAAATATTTCATTAGTACTCAAAATTATTCATTAGTACAGTAAATATTTCGTAAAATATTTCATTAGTACGGTAAATATTTCATTAGTACTCAAAATTCTATATAGTTTTAATTTTTTACATAATATATAGAGGCAAGAACATTAGTTTTTGAGTTATTATCATACAAACGGACATCTTTCCAAAAGTGTACGAAATGGGTTCAGTGGATCTTAAAATGTGCTTATCTGATAGAACAGCTAATTATAATTCTTGTACCTTATTTCTAAATGGGTCTTTAAGTAAATATTTCATTAGTACATTAAATATTTTATTAGTGCTCAAAATTGTTCATCAGTACAGTAAATATTTCGCAAAATATTTCATTAGTACAGTAAGTATTTCATTAGTACATTAAATATTTCATTAGTACATTAAATATTTCATTAGTGCATTAAATATTTCATTAGTACTCAAAATTATTCATTAGTACAGTAAATATTTCGTAAAATATTTCATTAGTACAGTAAATATTTCATTAGTACTCAAAATTCTATATAGTTTTAATTTTTTACATAATATATAGAGGTAAGAACATTAGTTTCTGAGTTATTATCATACAAATGGACATCTTTCCAAAAGTGTTCGAAATGGGTTCAGTGCGTCTTAAAATGTGCTTAACTGATAGAACAGCTAATTCTAATTCCTGGACCTTCTTTCTAAATTAGCCTTTAAGTAAATATTTCATTAGTACACTCTATGCGCTCTTTCTTTTGGAAGTAACTTTGGATTCTTTGACACGAAGAAACATTGAAATGAAATTTTCAAAGACTCTCGCCATTCAGTGAGAGAGTAGGCTGCGTGATGAAATTTTTAATGAGTTCACATTGATTAATAACTTCTCTCCCGTCGCATTTATAAATATTCTAATTCGAAGCAGGCGCTACCAAATTATTAAAATTGCGAAATTAATTTGGCGGTACTTCATAGTTTCAAAGTGTGAAAACAAATATGAAGGTTATTAAGATACAGTGTTTGTTCGAAAATTTTTATTCAAAGTAAGTATTCGTTAGAAGTGGACGATTATTTTTTCCCCATTTATAAAATTAATAAATATGAAATATTTGAACGTTGAAGTCAAACATGAAATAAAGTGTATGAAATAAAATCTAACACAAATAAAGAAAATTGATAACTGAGGTATAAGAACAAATTAATTTAAAATGAGTATTTTCAAAATAAATACATTTTTAACAAGAAAGATCAATCATTCTTAAAGCATTGATTATGAAACACTTTCCAACTTCAATGCAATTTTATTTAAAAAAGTCGAAACTGCAATACATTCCTCGGTAATATTTTAAAACTTATCACAACACTACATTTATTTATTATATTTGAAAACTTAAACCTTCATTGAAAAAAATGAACTTCATTCAAATGACGGCATTGAAATATAAATTGCGTGGTTTAAATATCTCTAAAATGCAATACATTCCACAGTAATATTTTTAAATCTATCATAATACTACGATAATTTATTATATTTGAAAACTTCATCGAAAACAACTGAAATAAATTCAAATGACGTCATAGAAAAAATAACACGCCTGGATCTCTCTATAAAAGCAGGGTTTCATTCATAACTTTCTCCATTTCATTCATCCCAATACTATAATAATTTATTTTATTTAAAAATTAAGACCATGGAGCTACAATTCAAAAACTTTATGCTTAAATCTTCATCGAAAAAAATCGTCCTTCTGTTTATAAAATCAATTAATATTTCATTCATATCAGCCATGCAGACTCCATGGACTGAATTATTTTGTGTTGAAGAAATACAGTAATTCTAATACAACTCATTCTACATATTTTGCTGTTTACATTTTACATAGGTGAAAAATAGGCTTAGTTGTAGAAATAATCAAATTTGAATGAGAATTTAAACTCAAATATATTGTCATTGTGTTGTTTTAGTATGTAGATGCACAGAATTTAAGCAGAAATAAAGTAGTTTTAGGATGGATACAACACTCAATATGAATTAAAAAGAACTTTAAAAAATCACGAATTTGACACAAGATGGATGCCATATATCATTTTGAAGTGGGTCATGTGATCGTTTCATATCATGGTCACGTGATCGTTTCATATAAGATGTGTAATTATTATTTTAATTTTTATTTTAAAAACTACTGAATATATTTAGCTGAATTTTTTTTTATATATTTTATGGAACAATTTGACTATTACCTAAAATTTTCGAAGCAATTTGTGAATTTTAAATCCGCTTAAAAAATGTTAGAAAAATTAGGTCCCATAGGGCTCAATGTATTTCATTTTTACAACCCGGGTTCAATCCAAAACTAATTGTGTGATATTATTCATTTATATTCCCATAGGTCCTACAGACCGTCTGAACGACATACTAAAATTTCATTTTGATTAAGTCATTTTTACGGCAGTTATCGTGCTAACGGACAGACAGACAGACAGACAGACAGACAGACGGAATGAACAAAGTCATAAACACTTTTCAACTTTGTTGTAAAGTGTTAAAAATATGCATCCAACTGTCCTTTAGGAAGCAGATACCCAGTTGTCCGCTCGGGAGTTGAAAGTTTTCATTTTACACAAAGAATATGACAAGAAAACTGTCTTTCGTCAGTGTTTGTTGCTCTCAAATTTAATAGTAATGGATTATTTTGGATTTCTAATTTATTTTTAAGTACAAGAGAGCTAATTTGATCATTAACTAATAGCACATTAACTAAACAAATTTGTGTTTTGACACATTTAGTACTAGGCGTAAGCCTACGAAGGAACAAGCCTAGACACGAAGGCGTGAGTCCAGGCAGGAACAGGTCTAGACTCAAAGGCGTAAGTCTAGGCAGGAACAGACTTAGACTCGAAGGCGTGAGTCTAGGCAGGAAAATGCCGAGACTCAAAGGCGTGAGTCTAGGCAGGAACAAACCTAACTCAAAAACGTGAGTCTAGGTAGGAATTGGCCTAGACTCAAAGCCATGAGTCTAGGCAGGAACAAGCCTAGACACAAAGGCGTGAATCTAGACAGGAACAAGCCTAGTTGGAACAGGCATAAAGTTGCCGAATGGTGTTCTGAGGGATGTCGTTCCAAATGGCCTCCAGCTAATTCGTCTGCATTCTGGGATGGCCCCATACGACGCCCCATCTCAGCACGAATACGCTCAATAGGCGTAAAATATGGGGATCTAGCTATCCAAGGAAGTATGTCGTAAGCACGCAGGCAATCAATAGAGAGGAGTGCCTTGTGTAGCCTAGCATTATCTTGCTGAAAAGTTAGCACGAGTGTCGCGAAAGGAATGGCAATACAACTGGTCGTAGAATGTCGGCAACGTACCTCTGTGCTGTGATGGTGCCATAGAGCACCACCAAAAGGGTCCGGTTATCAAACGAAATGGCATACCAGACCATAACTCCCTGTTGTCGGGCCGTGTGGAGTGTGCCAGTAAGAGCAGGATCCTGAAGATGCCCGGGCTGTCTCCAGACACGTCTGCGCTGGTTGTCGGGTCTCAGTTCGAAACGGGACTCATCACTAAAGACAATCCTTTCCCAAATCGAACAATTCCACCTTGATCGGGCCCGGCATTATTGCAGTCGCTGTTGACGGTGCATACTGGTCAGTGGTAGGCGGCGTTATGGGCTCCGCGAGTATAGATTCCACTCCCGTAGTCTTCTAACAATGGTCCAGGTGGTCACTTCCATGTTTGTCACATGTTGGATGGTTGATAACGATGAATCTCGTGCTGTCACAGATGCTCTGACAATCGCTCTATCTTCCCGTTCTGTTATCGCTCTAGGCCGTCCACTGCCCGCTTGCCGCTGAAATTTGCAATTCCGGCCAACATCGTCTAATTGCTGCATCGCTCCTACCGAAATTCCGAGCGATTCGTCGGTGGTCCCATCCAACCTCATGCAGTCCCGACCCCACACCCTCTTTTAAACTCCTTCATATGCTCGTAGTGACCGTAAATTCATATGTGAGGCATTGTAACAATCAAGGTACGTAAACGCAATCGAAATCCACTGCACGTTTTATTCCTGAAAGTGAGGTTCGCTCCTTATATACACCACTATGATTCTCAATTTCAATGCACTGTAGTTCCGACTATTCATTCACTGGCTGCGAATTTTTGATCATTTGCATATTCGGTAGACAGGTGAATGCATGTACAGTTTCATTACTATCGGATTATTTTGCCAGGTGCGCCGACTTTTTTGTGTTCTTTTTTTTGTCTTATGTATTTGTAAAACAAAAAATTCATCGACAGAATTAAAAACTGCATTCTTATTGCAAATAAAATTTGTGATGATATTTACTGATTCATGAGTTGTCTAATGTCTACTTCTAATTATCTTCTGATCAATAGAACATGGGCTAAAATTTTTGCACTGTTCAACTGTTTGTTTGTATATTTTCATTTTTTCTTTCTTATTGACTTTTTTATTCCTTTCAAGCTGTTTCAAACCTTTCATTCAAAATTACTTTTCTTCATGTTTGTATCATTTTAATTAATATTAATAAATTAAATATTTGTAGTTTAAAACTATTGGTTTTTCGTTATTGAACGCTTTCATTAACGTATTGTATATCTATGCATTGTATATGCATGATTTTGTATGTCTGTATGTGTATTGTTATTATGTTGGTATTGTAAGTCTATGTTCATTGTATATGTCTATTTATGCATGTCTTTGCATGGCTATGTGAATTGTTTTCAATTGGTATTTTATGTCTATATTGTATATGTCTGACTATGTATGTCTATGCTTATTGTATATACGTAGGTGGTTCAAAAAGTAAGGTAACAAAAGCTCTCATGAGTGCACAAATTCGACATGCGAATTAAATTCCATGTCTAGATAAGGTGTTGTGTTGTTGCACGACAACGCCCGATCGCATACGGCCTTGGTTACACGTGATTTGGTACAGCGTTTCCGATGGAATGTACTGGAACACCCACCCTACAGCCCGGATTTCGCACCAAGCGATTTTCATCTCTTCGGACCGTTGAAGAAGCACCTGGCAGGTCGCCATTTCACAACCGATGCCGAAGTTCAGGGAGCCGACGTTGAGAGGCTTTGCGACCTGGACCCTGTTTTCTTCTATGCCGGTTTCGATAGATTGGTTTACCGATGGAACAAATGCTTCGACAACCATTGTGACTATGTGGAAAAATAATATGTACCAGTGCCTTGCTAACTTATTGCATCTCTTTAATTTCGTGAATAAACCTTTTCTCTCACAGGACTTGTTACCTTACTTTTTGAACCACCCTCGAATCTGTCAATATATGTCTATGCTTATTGTATATGTCTGTCTATGTATGTCTATGTTTATTGTATATGCCTGTCTATGTATGTCTATGTTTATTGTATATGTCTGTCTATGTATGTTTTTGTGTATTATTTTTCTGTATTTTTCCCGCCCATCCCTTGTAACTGCTCAACACCCTTTCGGAGAGCTAGGCGGCCTGGGTAACAAATAAATAAATGAATAAATAAATGAAAATAATTCGTATTATTCGAATTTTAAAATTTTCAGGGCATTATTTCTTGTAGCAAAAGAGTGATAATTCCAGGAGTATTGATGGCAGTGTATAATATAAGAGGAAAATTGATGATTTGAACAACTAAGTATATAAATGATATAACAATAGTTTTAAACCATACTTTCATCACCAACAATAAGGTGTTGTGAACTTGAAAAGAAAAGTTTAAAATAACTTTTACAAAATATATTTTTTTTTAAATAGCTGGGTAAGAAATATGATTACGATAGAACAAGATATGCGTGATATATAAGAACTAAATACTGTGGAATATGGGTATATGAGAAAGGCAAGTAAAGGCTCATATTCAAATTATTTTTTGAAATGCACAGAAAATGAAAGAAAAGTATTTGGAATGTCGTTGAAAATTCGAATTTTTATGGATTAGCGTGTTTTAGATACCTTCAAACATGAATATGTATAACATGCGTACATGTGTGTGTTAAAAGTACGTATGGGAGTGTCAAAGTCTTTCTCAAAGAAACTTTGTAATGCTAATTAAAACTAGCATGATTACTTAGATTACAACTTAACTTTAAAGTATTAGTTTGCAATTAAAAATGGCGTGTTTTATTCTACAATACAATCTAGTTAATATTATAATAAATCTGACATATATTTAAACAATTTCTAAGAAGTAAAAATATTTGTGTTAATTATATGATATATTCAAATACATCCACTGATGTTTTAAATAAAATTTGCCTAAAACCGGTCATTCAAACAGATACCCTATGCCTTCGGGTAGGCCGTAGGGTCTGGGTCGAAGAAGAAGTAAATCTTGTTTACTTAATAGATATAATTTTAGGTTCAAACAGAGTATTATAATACAATGCACATATTCAACAACCGAACAAGTGTTCTTGGCAGCTTTGGATACATTTTAATGAATTCCTTTTCATTAGAAATTTCACTTTAATTGCAGTTATAAATGTTCTAATTTAACGCAGTTCTCTCTCTCTCTCTTTGAGTTTCCCATTTTTCAAAAGTGTAAAATTAATTTGTTGTACTTGGTAATTCAAAGTACGTAAATAAGTATGTAAATTACTAAAGACAAGGTTTGTAACGACAAGTAAGAATAGAGCAGATTATTAAAGAAATGTTTTTTAAAAGTATGTAGTTTGTTGAAGATACAGTCTGCATATTTTTAATTCTGAAGAAGAGTTCTTTTCGAAGAATTTGCCTAAGAAAATTACTTAAACCGTTTCAGAACAATAGTAACCCATAATATGTAGCCTTTTTATGCAATTTTAGCGAATAATGTGATTGTGTCCTTCAAAACATCATGAATTGCCTTAGAGTAAAATTGCACAATCTGCATACATTTAAATATATATCTACATAATCTTTGTTTAACATTTTTTTGTCTTTCCAAACCCTCCAAGAAGCTCTCTGGCGATCTAGAAGGTGGAACTTTTGAACACCTATAGTATCACCTCTCGGTGATACTATAGGTGTGCAAAACCGATCATACAAACAGATACCTTAAGCCTTCGGGTAGGCCGCAGGGTCTGGACTCATACCCTAGGGTGAGTTGGGTGGCCTGGATCTTATACACTTGTAGTATCAATAACGGGACAAATTTTTGACTGAAATAGGGTCTAAATTCTTCGACTGATTGAATAGAAAATTCGGCACCTAATGAAACCAGAATTTTGATTTCATCCCCCCTACCCCCCAGAGCGGTGGAAATATGAGTCTTTTAATTTGTTGCACTTGGTAATTCAAAGTACGGAAATAAGTATGTAAATTATAAAAGACTACGGAAATAAGTATGTAAATTATTAACACTTTCAGTCTCACGGTGACCTATAGAGTTGAAAGCATTCGGGCATTCGGTGCTTTCATTCGGCCAAAAGCATTCGGTGACCTATAAGGATGAATCCTTACATACTTATAGTATCGACCACAGAACAGACCCTAATGGAGCCAGAATTTCGATTTACTTCTCGTGGGACAAGTGAGAAGTTCGGAAAGCCCCTCCAAATCATCTAAATGGCTCGATTTTTGCATACTTTCTAAATAACCTTGTTGCCCCAACTGGGTATCGAAGGACGGATCTTCGTACAGTCCAGTTGAAGCTCTGCCTTTGAGCTTCTGGGACGGAATTGCAAACTCTCACTGTCATAAAGAACGATGCCTTCTCCCCCCTCTAATGTCATATTGACGTGCAACTGACAATCTGACTAGCCACCTCCTTCTATTTTTACTCTCCAGGTTAGCTTCTTCCGTGGTTGTTTACCTCCCGATTTCAAATCGGTGCTCAGTATATCAGAGTCCACTGCATCCGTGCTAGTAGCACTAGGGTCACTTTCAGATCTCCAACATCTTTGTTCTAACCTACAAGGTTGGTTTGTTAAGAGCGCCATTATAAAGAACCTTGCTCCCCCAAATGGGTTGAGACCCAGACCGTCCGATCTACCAGAAAGGTGTAAGGTAACTGGTTGGACGGCCGGGAAGTGCCACCCAATTTATACCAGTGGGGAAGGCATCCACAGGGACCGTACCCTCCTTCCCCTATCACCAACCTCTCGGAATGACTTACGGACCCACATTTTTAACGTGATCGTACTCCGCATGAACACGGCGGCAGTTGTGGCAGCGTGCAAATCCAGCGCGCAAACCACCGGGCTACTCGCCCGAAATGTGCCAATAGCACGCGGTGTTCCCAGGTGGTCACTCACCCAAGTACTAATCGCGCCCGATGCTGCTTGACTTCGGTGATCTAACGAGAACCAGTGTTTTCATCACGGTACGGCCGTTGGCTCCCCCAAAATGGGCATCGAACTACGAATCTTCATAATGTCCAGCTAAGCTCTACCTTTGAGCTAACTACTGGGGTGGAATTGCTAGCTCTTATTGCCGAAGCGAACTCTGCAACTTACAGGACAGAATCTAAAGGAACCGGATTTTCAATTTTTCTGGCCGGACAAAATGAAGGGGGCTGAGATAGTCTTTCCCGATCCCCCAGAAAAACTCTCGGTGATAAAGAAAGCTGAAACTTGTACATTTATAATATTTACTACGGAACAGCACCTGACGGAGACAATTTTTGATTAAAACAACTATTTTAAACGTTAAGCAGCATGCATTGTTAAACACAATAAAACACATTAATTACATGCACCTTAATTTTTGTGTTAGTGTGTCTTCATAAGACTTAAATACTAGTCATTATACTAGTTTGCATAAAAAGAGTTATAACATATTGCAATGAATAACACTAACTGGCGAAAAAAAAATGTCTGTGATCTCAAATTTCGTTCGTTTTGACTATATTTTACTACACATTTGACTATACGAAAAGTTCGTTTTGACTATACATTTAGCATTATCCGTGTGTTTTAGAATCAATCTTGATTTTTAACACTTTCCAACATAGGTAAAAGTATTTATGACTTTGGTCATTCTGTTTGTCTGTCAGTTCTCACGATCACTGCCGTAAAAATAACTTTATCAAAATGAAATTTTAGTATGTTGTTGAGACGGTCTGTGGGACATACGATATGTAACTGAATAATATCACCCAATTAGTTTTGGATTGAACTCGGGTTGAAAAATCGAAATACATTGAACCCTATAAGACCTAATTCTTCAAACATTTTTTAAGCGAAGTTAAAATTCACAAATGGCTTTGACAATTTTAGTAAATATTGAAATTATCCCACAAAATATATAAAAATAATTTGGGCTAAATATGTTCGATAGTTTTTTAAATAAAAATTAAAATAATAATTACACCCATGTGAAGAGATCACGTGACCCACTTCAAAATAAAATATGGCATCCATCTTTTTTCCCAGTGTGAAAATCGTGCTTTTTAATGTTCATTCAAATTTATATTGAGTGTTGCATCCGTCCAAAAACGCTTTATTTTTGCGTATTTTCTGTGCATTTACATTTTGCGCCAACGCAATTACAATATTTTTTAGTTTAAATGATCATCAAACTTTTGTTATTTCTACAACGAAACCTAATTTTAAAGTATGCAGATTGTAAGCAAATCAAACTAAGATAAGTTGTATAAGAATTGCAGAATTTTTTAACGCAAAATTATTTAACTCTGGAGTCTGGAGTATAGGTAATATGAAAGCAATATTCATTGATTTTACATAGAGAAGCAGACAATTTTATAGCATTGCCTTTTGCGATGAAGTTTTAAACATGGAGTTAGAAAGTATTTTTACCTCCATGGTTTTATGTTTTAAGTAAAATAAATTATTATAGGACTGTGATAATTTGTTTTTAAGTAAAATAAATTATTGTAGGACTGTGATAATTTAAAAAATATCACATCTGAATGTATCGCATTTTAGAGATGTTTAAATAAAACTGCCTTGCAGTTGGAAAGTGCCTCATAACCAATACTTTATGCATGATTGATCCTTCTTGTCATTATATTTAAATGAAGCAAGTAGTTGATTGTTTCCGCTATCCCATTTTATTTCTATACACCATATCACACAATGCTGAAACTCTGCTGCCTTATTCGTATATGAAAGACAAAAATCCTGCCCACTTTTTTTGTTGCTCTAATAGTCATCTAGAAATTTAAGTTCCACTAATAATTTATTCCCCACAGCGCCAAATGACAATTCTTTAAGAGAGAAAGATAATGGTGTTTTTTACTATTTCTTCCTTTTTGCACCAGAAAATTTACGCATTTTCTGGTCTACTTGAGAATAAAATAATAGACGTGACTTGCTAAAGTGATATATTTTTATATTTCTCCAACACTGATAATAAATACTCATATTAGACGTACAGGGTAATGGGGAAAGTCGCGGACATTAATTTTTAAATTCATGTAATGTACGGAGAAATTGAAATAGTTGAAGTTTTTTTAGATAAGTGGCACTAATGTATTTTCAAAAATATATATGAAATATCGTCTGTTGTTTTCAATAAATCAGATGATCATTACAGACCGTTTTACTTTCCTTATATACAATAATGTAAAAGGAAAGTTTTGTGAAGGGGTCGAAAATTCGAATTCGAGTTTTCGACGGGAGTGCACGTTTCAAGTATCCCTGATCAGGAATCGAACATTTTTGAAGTGATGTCTTTGTGTATGTGTGAAAGTATGTGTGTGTGTGTGTGTGAAAGCATGTGTGTGTGTGTGTGTGTGTGTGTGTGTGTGTGTGTTTATGTGTGTGTCAGTGAGTCTGTGGAGACAATAACTGACGAACGAATGGACCGATTCGAACAAAATTTGGTACAAAAATTACAATCCGTGAATACTGGAAGCCTATTGTTTTTATACGCAATCGAATGTTCAGAACATCCCTAAATTTTCGAGTGAAATTTTTAAAAAATCGTCAAAAAATCAAGACCTCTAAAAAAGTTACGCAAATAGACATATTTCTTATGTTATTTTTCATTAAAAAACGATTGACATAAATTTTAAAACGCTAACATGAACCGTTCTTGAGATATTGCACATTTTTCAAAAAAGTTATCAAAAAATCATATAAAATAAAAAAAATATTTCCTATTGCGCAACATGTTCACTTTTCATATGTAATACCATGCGATAAGTTCGGTGACATCATTCTCGTGGATCTAACTTGTTCCATTCATGAAAAACGATAGTTTGAGTAATACATTTGTATTTGAACGCCAATAGTCATTTATCTGCTTAAAAATAACTTATTTCTCAGTCCATAACGCTTGGCGAGATTTTGGCGACGAATTTGGCGGAATGTCGCCAACTTGGTGACTTTTTAAATGTTGCTAAATTAGCGAAAACTCTCCAAATGGATAAAAAGGACGCTAAATCAATGAAAATGACGACTCATTGACGAAAATTCATTATCTTGGAAAGAATATAAATATATATTATAAAAATAATCTATTTTTTACTGTAAAAATAGTAAATTCATTGCGTTATATAAGGAAAGCCATGTGCTGCCCACATCAGATTTTTTTATTAATAGAAGAAAATGTCGTTCGCAGAGTTAAATATTTTTCTTTCCCTTCAATACATGGTAATGTATAGGGAAAATATTGGAATCGTATCAGAAATCGCAACTTGAGTTTTCGACGGATTTACACGTTTTGGGACCTCTAGAACATGAATAAAAAACTATTTTTCGTGTGATGTCTCTGTCTCTCACTCTGTCTGTGTATGTGTGTGTGTGTGTGTGTGCCAGTCTGTGAAATGTATGTATCCACTCTAACTCAACTAATTGACAAAATCTCATGAAATTTAATAGGTAAGTAAGTCACTGTGGGTTACCCTAGTTCTGATTATAATTAATTTGGTACGATTCGGGATAAATGAACTTGCTTTTTCAGGCGATATAGCCTGAAAAATTGGCAAAGTATGTAATAAAAGGCTGCGTAAACTGAAATATATCAATTAAATGCTTGTTTTATACATAATTTTTGACGATGAAAATAATTAAATCAACCCCACTAGTCGAGAACTAGCCATTCTCGAGATATTTCAGTCTTTTTGCATTTTTGGTACTCTGCCATTGGAAATACGTCCAGTTGTCAAATGAAAATAAATTGAATTAAAACTGCAAATTTAGTGTAATTTCAATAATTACTCATGTTATCTTGTGAAATTAAACTGAATTTAATGAATTAAAGAAATAAAGCGGAAATGAACTGGAATCTGTACGAAAAGTCATGTGCTGCCCACATCTGATTTTGAATTTTAGAGCAATACTTCTCTAACCATTCTTATGAGAATGATATTTGATGACATATCCATGGTCTAAAACCACTAAGATTTTAACAGTTAGGAGATTATTGATGAGTTATTGAGAAACTCAATCCGTTGTATTCAAAGCAAGAACAGGCAGGCCTTACATTTCGACTCAGAATTGAATGTCTGGAAATTTAGGCTGGGTTGTTGAAATTCTCTAATGAACTCTTTTGAAACTCTTTAATGACACCATAAGAATGGCTAGAGACATATCGCTCCATAATAAAAAATTATTTTCCTCTGGAAAAACTCCGTGATATTCGAATGGTAAAAACCTGGTGTGGGCACCACATGACTTCCCCCTACAGACACAAATTCATTTCTCTTTCTTTCTTTCCCAATTTATTAAATTGAGTTTAATTGCACAAAATGGAAAACATTATGAAAACCATTTAAAAAACATTATTTGAAATCGCACTAAATTCGCAGTTTAAATTCAATAATCGTTTTCATTTAACAACTGGACATGTTTTCAAATGCGAAGAAAAACTTAACTATCTCGAGAACGGCTCGTTCTAGAGCTTTCCGGTTGGAGCTCAATTCTTTTCGACGTTAATAATTACGTCTGACACAAGTATCTAATTGGTACTTTTGATTATTCGCAGTCTTTTAGTTTAGATTTTGACGACTTTTGCGGGGCCATTTTGCAATAATGCAAAGTACTCAAAACGCATAAGTTCGTCGGAAAATCGATTTGCGATTTTTGAGATCATACTAATACATTGCCTATACATTACCAAGTATAATAGGGAAAGTAAAAAGAATTCCCTAATGGTCGTCTGACGTAATTAAAACAAACAAGCATATTTCTGATATATTTTTAACGTATTTTATACCATCTACCGCAAATCATTATTTCAATTTCTCAGTGCACACATGATTTTAAAATTTGAGAAACATGATTAAGAGATCCCTTTGTATTATGCGCCGAATTTTAGAAATTAGCAGAAACTCAAAAGAAAACTAGACGTGATGCAAAAACTGGATGTCATTGTGGAATTAAGTTCATAGGATTGCATATAAACTAACTGTTGCTTACGTTGCCACAAAGTACTCGCAAGATAGTGCAATTTTTTTTTTTTTTAAATCCTGCTCCCCGTAAAGTAACCATCATCAGAAGGTTGATTTCAAATTTGTTAAGGCTCTTCAGTGCGGATTTACCCATAAATGCATAGTCACGAAGAAAACTGACTATGACCCGCAATTTTCCGAACTTCCATAGGCACCCACAAAATAGTCCAAACATGAAGCTGGCTTTAAGCCTTTAACTACAAAAAACTTGCTTTAACCCTTTAATTACCAGCAAGCTGGCTTTAAATCTTAAAATACCAACAAGCTGTCTTTAACCCTTTAACTACCAACAAACTGGCTTTAACTTTACCAACAAGACTTTCAACTCGCTACTTCAGATACCTTATATAATAGTCCCGCTATTGGGCAGGACTTGCTACTGTTACAGTACTGAAGCAATGTTGTCCAACATGGCGAACATGCCACGTGAGCTAAAACACACTCCTCCAGCTCCTGCTTCCGTGAGTGAACAGAAGAAACTACAAGGGTCCACTCGCTACAGCATTGTCCAAAAACCAGTTTTACTCACCACGTCCTAAGTCTGCTAGTAATGGTCACGTTGCCTGTTCTCTACGTTGGATAGCAAAGAAAACTCCCCTTAGCGTATCTATACCTATAAGATCTAGTTCTTTATTCATAGCCGTCCCAATTTAAGGTATGTAGAAAACCCAGACCACTCGACTCACCCAGAGGCATGAGCAGCAAATTTTGTGACAGGGAACGTAACTTAAGGTTTGTATATATATGTATTTTTACCCGCGCTGTGATAATCCCTTTGAAAAGCAATGCTATTATTGAAAGAGTGACAATTTGGTCCTTTTGTGGATCACCGAATCCCACACTAATCTAATTTCGGTCCAAGGATGTTTCTCATGGCTACACAGTAGCGGTTTTTAGATGATGCCAACTTCCGTGAAATATTTAAGAGGAGATGGTGGGGGTCGGCCCTTACAATTCGAACAAGTGGTCAAGTTGTCGAGTCTTTTGAGTAGCCAATACTTATCAATTGTTATTAAAAATAAAAGAAACTGACACATTTAAAGGAGGATAAAAGTCATTACCGCTCAAATTGATAACAAGTTGGTAACCTCCTATGGAGCGCAGACACACGGGGGCCAATTATCGTTGGACGAGAAGACGCGGACATAAAGTGATAAATTGTTGTAACTGGCAAAAATAGCCGAATAAGCAGAAATAGCCAATCAGAGATAGATGTTTGGCCCCATTTTCTCGTCATAATCACGCACTAAGTCAGAGTTAAGAGTTACATGTTGCCCTCGGATTTTTAGTATTGTGAAATATCGTAAGACTCCATCTATTCTACTAAGTATCTACGCTAATTTCCGCTCTTGATGGGGGGGGGGGATATGCTGCAGTCGTCAGTTTGGAATTTTACATGTTAGGTCGGAAACATCGGATCGACACCTCTGTATTTAAAGGATGGAAAATAAATGTTTTAATTCGAAGTAGGCGCTACCAAAATATTAAAATTGCCAAATTAATTTGGCGATACTTGATAGCTTCAAAGTGTGAAAAGAAATATGAAGGTTATTAAGATACAGAATTTGTCCGAAAATTTTTATTCAAAGTAAGTACATCGTTAGAAGTGGGCGGTTATTTTTCCCCATTTATAAAATTAACAAGAAAGATCAATCATGCTTAAAGCATTGATTATGAAACACTTTCCAACTTCAATGCAATTTTATTTAAAAAAGTCGAAAATGCAATACATTCCTCGGTAATATTTTAAAACTTATCACGATACTACATTGATTTATTATATTTGAAAACTTAAACCTTCATTGAAAAAAATGAACTTCATTCAAAAGACGGCATTGAAATATAAATTGCGTGGTTTAAATATCTCTAAAATGCAATACATTCCACGGTGATATTTTTAAATCTATCATAATACTACGATAATTTATTATATTTGAAAACTTCATCGAAAACAACTGAAATTAATTCAAATAACGTCATAGAAAAAATAACACGCCTGGATCTCTCTATAAAAGCAGGATTTCATTCATAACTTTCTCCATTTCATTCATCACAATACTATAATAATTTATTTTATTTAAAAATTAAGACCATGGAGCTACAATTCATAAACTTTATGCTTAAAACTTCATCGAAAAATATCGTCCTTCTGTTTATAAAATCAATTAATATTTCATTCATATCAGCCATGCAGACTCCATGGACTGAATTATTTTGTGTTAAAGAAATACAGTAATTCTAATACAACTCATTCTACATATTTTGCTGTTTACATTTTACATAGGTGAAAAATAGGCTTAATTGTAGAAATAATCAAATTTGAATGAGAATTTAAACTCAAATATATTGTCATTGTGTTGTTTTAGTATGTAGATGCACAGAATTTAAGCAGAAATAAAGTAGTTTTAGGATGGATACAACACTCAATATGAATTAAAAAGAACTTTAAAAAATCACGAATTTGAAACAAGATGGATGCCATATCTCATTTTGAAGTGGGTTATGTGATCGTTTCATATCATGGTCACGTGATCGTTTCATATAAGATGTGTAATTATTATTTTAATTTTTATTTAAAAAACTACTGAATATATTTAGCTGAATTTTTTTTATATATATTTTATGGAACAATTTGACTATTACCTAAAATTTTCGAAGCAATTTGTGAATTTTAAATCCGCTTAAAAAATGTTAGAAAAATTAGGTCCCATAGGGCTCAATGTATTTCATTTTTTCAACCCGGGTTCAATCCAAAACTAATTGTGTGATATTATTCATTTATATTCCCATAGGTCCTACAGACCGTCTGAACAACATACTAAAATTTCATTTTGATTAAGTCATTTTTACGGCAGTTATCGTGCTAACGGACAGACAGACAGACAGACAGACAGACAGACAGACAGAATGAACAAAGTCATAAACACTTTTCAACTTTGTTGTAAAGTGTTAAAAATATGAAATATTTGAGCGTTGAAGTCAAGCATGAAATAAAATTTAACAACTGTGAAAGCATGAAATAACTGCGTTACTGAATTGTCGATCACCCTCTAAATTTATAACTTTGAGGTACTTAACAAATATACACTACAATTAATGACTATTCAGTCTTGAATTGTAAAACTATACCGCTGATGCTCGTCGCGGTACTGGGAGTGTGATCTCAAGCTTGGGATGCGTCACCTGTCGGTTCGAATTATAACTAAAAATAATGACAAACAGGAGTGTGTCGGTATTTAAAATCAAATACCGATCTCTGCAGAGCTTTGTTTTAAAATCTGTAAAGTACCTTGCTGCCCCAATCGGGAATCGAACCCTAGATCTCCGAACGGGACAACCGACGCTCTACCGTTGAGCTACAGGGACAAAATTGCAAGCTCTTATTGAAGTAGACTCTGCAAATCTACATAATACCCTAACAGCATTTTTTCTCACAGTAACGTAAGATTTACGTCGCACTGTGACCTTGGGACATCACAGGACGTCGCAGTACGTTTCGGCAATGTCATATTTAGGTCACAGCGAAGTTATTTTGGTCATTTCCATGGTCGTTTGTGACGTCGCATTTGTGACGCACATTGTAATTGTCATTGTAATGTCGTCACATTGTTACGTGTTAATTAAATTATGGAAACGTCACAGAATATAGTCACAATGAAGTTACAAAGTTACTAATACGTAACGTTGCATAGAAGTCACAAATAGGATGCCACATTGTAACCCAGGTGTCACGCGACTACAACGTCACTGTCACACATGTGACGATTTTTGCTGTCAGGGTATTTGTCGAACTTTATTTGTCCAAAGCCCATATTACTTAGATGACTGAATTCTTCCACACTTATTGAAAAAAGAACTCGTGAGCAAGGGGATTGATCCTTGACATCGTCGGGAACAGGGTCCTGGAATTCGTAAACATAATTGCTATATTTGTCATCAGAAGATGAGTCGCCGAAGAATATTCCGAGAATTCAGACTTTAATGCCGCCATGAGGGTCTGAGAACATTAAATTCGTAGGTAAATTCCTAAAAATGAGCTTAAGATGGTCCGATGACTCAATGGGGGGGGGGGGGCTATAGAGGATATAATATAAGCATGAAAGATATTTGTCGGGACGACGTGGGATGACTGTCGAGGAGTCAAATTCCGCCGACGTGGTGACGTCTGGAGAGGTAATTTAAATGTGGAGCCAATTTCCACCTCACTGGGTATTTACATGCTCTCCAATGAGTAGCATATGTATTTTTGGCTGTATGTAGTTGTTTGTATTAAATTAAACCAACCGCACAGCAGAAAACTACTCTTTTGAAGTCATTTTTACTTTCCCTGCAATACATGGTAATGTATAGGGAAAGTATTGGAATCATGCCGAAAATCACAACTCGAGTTTTCGACGGATCTACACGTTTCGAGACCTCTAGAACACGAAAAAACTATTTTTAGCGTGACGTCTGTGTGTGTGTCTGTGTGTCTGTCTGTGCAGATTTTGTATACCTCTAACTAAAAAACTAATTGACCGAATTTCATAAAATTTGGTAGGTAAGTCACTTGTGCACGAATCTGGTGCTGATTAGTTTAGGGTATGACTCGGGTTAAAAGAACCCGCCTTTTTTTGCGAAATGGCCCGCAAAAACTTGTATCCACTCTAACTGAAAAACTAATGGACCGGATTTCCCAAAATTTATTAGATAAGTCGCTTGTAGGCCACCCTGTTGCTGATTAGATTTTGGTATAATTCGGAAAAAAATAACCTGCCCTTTTTTGCAAAATGGCCCGCAAAAATCATCAAAATCTAAACTTAAGAACTACATATGCTCAAATATAGCCATTAAATGCTTGTTTAATACGTATTTTTTTGCGCAGAAAAGAATAAGACCAACCCGACTACACTAGGACTAGCCGTTTTCGAGACATTTTAGTTTTTCGTATTTTTCCTACACCATTTTTGAAAACAAGTTCAGTTTTCAAATGAGAACGAAAATTGAATGAAAAGTGAATTAAATTTAATTTAAATAAATAGAACGTGAATATAAGACTGCAGGGAAAGTCATGTTCTGCCCACATCAGATTTTTACTTTCCCTGCAATACATGGTAATGTATAGGGAAAGTATTGGAATCTTGCAGAAAATCACAACTCGAGTTTTCGACGGATCTACACGTTTCGAGACCTCTAGAATACGAAAAAACTATTTTTAGCGTGACGTCTGTGTGTGTGTCTGTGTGTCTGTCTGTCTGTCTGTATGTATGTCTGTGTGTCTGTCTGTCTGTGTGTCTGTGTGTCTGTCTGTGCAGATTTTGTATCCACTCTAACTAAAAAACTAATTGACCAATTTTCATAAAATTTGGTAGGTATGTCACTTGCGGGCGAATCTGGTGCTGATTAGTTTTGGGTACGAATGGGGATAAAAGAACCCGCCTTTTTTTGCGAAATAGCCCGCAAAAGTTTGTATCCACTCTAGCTAAAAATCTAATGGACCGAATTTCACAAAATTTGGCAGATAAGTCGCTTGTGGGTCACCCTGGTGCTGATGAGATTTTGGTACGATTCGGAAAAAATAACCTGCCTTTTTTTGCAAAATGGCCCGCAAAAATCTTCAAAATTTAAAATAAGAAACTACGTACGCTCAAATATATCCATTAAAAGCTTGTTTTATACGTAATTTTTAACGAAGAAAAGAATAAGACCAACCCCATTACACTTGGACTAGCCGTTCTCGAGATATTTTAGTTTTTCGTATTTTCTCTACCCCAGCTTTGAAAATAAGTCCGGTTACCGAATGAGAACGGAAATTGAATTAAAAGTGAAATAAATTTAATTAAACTAAAGAGAACGTTAATATAAGTCTGCAGGGAAAGTCATGTGCTGCTCACATCAAATTTTTTGTATTCATTTACTTATTTTTAGCACATTCCTTTGATGCAAACAATCACGCTAAAGAAGAACGATGCATATTATTATACAAACGGCGTAAAGTACCTAATCTCCACAGATGATCCCCATGACATCGGTACACTGAACAAATCGGAGTTTCAATGACCTTCGACCCTGACTCATGATCCTTATATTTTTAGTAATGAAAATGAGGTAAGACCTTACGGGGCTGGGGTTTCGATTTACCCCTGGGGCGGATAAAATGAGGGAATTTTTAAAAGCTTTTTCAGACTCAGAATTCCCTTTGTGACCTAGAAGGTCAAATCTTTGTATGCCTATAATATCAACCACGGGACAGATCCAAATGGAGACGAGTTTTGATTTCTCCTGCTTTCGGAAAAAATTAGAGATGGGGCCTGAGCCTTTGCAGACTCTCCAGAAGTTCTCCAGATGACATATAAAGCAAAATATTTACATAATTACAACATGAACCGCAGGACAGAACCTAACGGTGCCGGATTTTGATTTCTACGTCGGTGGACAAAATGAAGACTGTCGAAAAGTCCTTCCTGACCCTCCAGAATCCCCCTCAATTACCAAGAAAGCTGAAACTTTGAACACTAATAATGTTGACTAGGAGCAGACCCTAACAGAGCCAAAATTTAATTATGAGATTATTTTCAACACTAAGCAACGAATACTGTAGAAAAAAATTATAAAACAGAAACTTTACTTTTAAGCGTGTTAGTTTTCCTGTCTTTGACAGGTTACAAATCATTATATTACTAGCCATTAAATACCGGTCATTAAATTTGAGTTGACATTTAAATGTCTAACTTTATCAGTGCAATATTTGATAGTTTATTTTTATTTTTTTATTTTTAACATTATGAAACACAAATTTTATTCAATTCTGGCTGATACTTTCTTTGTAAAGTTTCATCGAATCTTCTCCCTTAATAACTTGAATATTTATTTTTGCAATCTGACACTATTCAAGTACCGCAATTTCGCCCGTCAAAAATTAACTTAATTCCGCATTTCCATATTCGGGACAGCCAGGTAAGTCTTGCTTCGAATTTCAATATTCATAACTTCAACTGAAGAGAAAATTCTAATCAATACAAACTCATTAAAATTTTCCTCACACAGCTTGCAGCGCTTATTGAATAGCGAAGTCCTTGAAAATTTCATTAATAACTTTTACGCGCAGCAATTTACTTGCAAAAGCATAAGTTCAAAGTGCGTTCTAATGAAATATTTACATAAAACTAATATACACCATCAAGTCTTGGAATGTAACATAGAAATAAATGATCAAGCATTAGTTATAGTTCCTCCATAATACTTAGTATGTGTAAAAGAGAACTATTTCTTGTATTTGGGCTAAAATTCGTCGTTGGAATTTTGATGCATTTGCATAATTTGGATATTTTTCAACACACATTTGTGGTTAAGATTTTTTTATATATATATAGTGCGTACCGATAATTTTAATTGTGATGGTGTGGTATTAATTAAAATAAATACAATTATTTATGTATAAATTAGTATTCTGTAATTATTTGAATAGTTTAAAATAGTAATTATATAATTGTGACTTTTTTTAAATGCGCATCATACAAACATTAAAAATATATAAAATTATTACTTATATATTTTTAACATGGAATAAGTTTTTAAACTGGAATTTCGTAAAAAAAAATTGTAAAGTCTTTCCCTTCTGGTTGATAACTGCTTCTTTGAAACAGTCGTGTTTTTAGAATTTTAAAATATTGAAATCGTTTGACAATTTCGACAGATATCTCACTCGCCGTGGTGAAAGGAAAATTTCTAATATCTCTAGAACGGCATGTAATAGCTCTTAAACAAAGTTTTCTATTTTCTAGTTAAAATTATTAATGAAACATCCACTTATTTGATAATTTTGAACTAATTTATCAGCTTTCAATTTATATTAAAATGTTATTGATCGGCTGAATTGTATTGCATAGCATTACTTTATTGTATAACATCTCTTAATTGTATAGCATTACTTCAGAAAAGATCATTTATTATTATTTCATTATTTCATTTCCATTTTTATATTGGATTTTTATGTATCTCTTTACTTTATATAAGTTTAAACGCCGGAATTGGGGGCTTTGCTGTTATTGTTCTAATTACATTTTTATTATTATTATATATATATATATATATATATTATACTAAAAAGTGAAAGACAAGGGATTTTTCAAGAAAAGCAGGATAACAACATCTCGATCCACTACTTAGGAGAAGGCGCATATGCTGCTCTCGTTCCCGAGTAGAATACAAGGATTAAAAATGAAAGCAGATAAAAAACGGGAGTAACCATATGAATTATATAAAATGGTAGGGGTGGATTGCGACACCCCTTTCCCGTTTAAAGCAGCTTTTACAACCCGTGTAACGCGTGTGGTCAGGGTCTTCAATCAATCAACCCGTGTACGCTCACGGCACCAACATAATTCCATGATCAGTCTCCCAAATGTGCGAAAACAAAAGCACCCGAACGGACTCAGAGTCAGAGATGAAAACGATGAAGAAAAAAGAAAGAAATATCCTTCAACCTAACCCAGTGGAAAATCTCCTTATAAGGGTAAAGTCGCACATGCGCAGAGATATAACATGATAACAGTTTCGCAGTTATGAATATAATGCCTCACTTAACGTTAAGAATATTACTACTTTTCTTTGAAAAATGAATTGTAATAATGCCGTATAAAATTCATAGGATAATTTCTCTTTTTTGCCTCCTTTACAAATTTGTTACATTTGTAGATGCAATCTTTCTTAAAAGTATTGTAATTTTGGTTTCTTCTAAAGTAACCAATTATTATATTTCTGAAGACATTCTTGGTTAGGTTTGAATTCCAGTCGATTATATGATTTATCTTGATACTGTATGATTCTCTTTTATCGTGTAGCTCTGTATAAATTCCATATTTCTGGTGTTTTTTATTGTTACATCTAAGAAATTCACCGTCTTCACTCACTGGATTTTCGATTAGGTCTAATTCGCTTGGGTAGAATGTGAAATCAAAGTGTGGGGTGTTTTCATATCCCCCAATTAACACATCATCGACGTAACGGAAGTAGGGCATTTCCGATAAGATATGAGTACCTCTTTCGTATTTTGATAGATAGATATCCGCCAGTATTGACGAACAACTTCCTCCCATAGGTATGCCCTTGATTTGCTTGTAAAAATTTCTTCCGTCATGAAGTATGTTTTCTTTTAATACCAATTACACCAAGTCCAAGTATCTTCTATAGGTCATATGTTTTTTAAATCGTATTCTTCATATAAATCTTTCAGAATTAATTGTAAATTAGTTAAATCAATATTATTGAACAAATCTCGAAAGTCGTAACTTTTAAAATTAATATCCTTGTTGCAAAATTTTAGCCGGTTTATTAATTCTTGTCCATTTTTGATCATGATAGAGTTATGTTTTTTAATATTAAACATAACTATTTTGAGTAAATCCAGAAGTTTTTTGTTTGCTAGTTCTAAATATGATCCACATCCCACTGTCACTGTTCGAAATTTGACAGGTTTTTTGTGTAATTTGGGAATGAGAACCAAATATGGAAATTTGATTGTTTTAATATCCATTCCCATTCTTTTGTAAAGAGCCTTTATTCTTTTTGTCAGTATCAATTCGTTACTGGGTATTAATGTATACATTTCACTGTCCTTATAACATTTGTCCAATGTATCCACATAAAACTTCTTGCATGTGAATGCGTAATTCGATACAATTTTATCGGTATATGTTAAGACAAAATCTTCTTTAAATTGCTTGAAAGAGGATGGGACTGTAATTTCACTTGTGTTATTGCCATGCTTCGGTTGGTAGTGACAAAAAGCTCTGTAAAAACTATCTTTCCACTTATTAAAAGATTGTATTGGTAAACTATGTTTTACCGCCATTCTATACATGAATAACTCGAGATCATTATAAAATTCGTTATATACATTTTTAAATTCTTGTATACGGTACTTTGTACCGAGTTGAAGAATGTTTTTAAGTTTTTTGTCTGTAATAAAGTTCAAGTTACCGGATATTATGTGCTTATAATATTGATTACTATGAATATTTTCATGACAATTACAAGTTTCAATATTATTTGATGCAACATCTTGACATAATTTGTTATAGTTGAATAATTTCCTTCCGTTGGTTCTGACGAATCGATAATTTATCATGATTTTTATGTTAGACAAGGGAAAAAAATATTTTATATTATTTAAAATAGAATTGAATAGGATGTTTTCATACTGTTTGTTCTTGAATGTTGTAATAAAAAATTCTTTAGATTTTATTAAATTTTCACTTTTTTTAAGTATTATGTTAAAAATTCTGTCTCTGAGTTTGATTAAGTCCCATAGTATATCAATATTAGTACTTGCTTCTTCATTACTGCAATAGTTTTCTTTAAAGTTGAAATTTATTATATAATTCCATATTTTCTGTAAATATTTAATCTTGATACCGTTGGCTGTGTTCTTAATCCATCCAAGTTTCATCTTGCTTTTAGTTTTTATAAATTCCAATTTTTTCTTCTGTTTTAATATAATTATTATGTTGTTTTTGCTTCCTCTTTGCCATCTGTGAGATTTTTTATGTATAAGATTTTCTGATAAAGAGCATGATGTACTTTCTCTGCATCTTTCCTGATTACAGATTTCTTTGAATATTAATGACTTAAGGCCATATGGGTAGGCAGTATTGTATTGTTTAATGTGGTTGCTTTCCCACTACAATCGTTCCGTCAAATTTGGTACTATATCAATTATAGTTACCTTGATGTTAATGAACTCATGTGCCTGAAAATATCTTATTTCCAGATTAGTTGTGAGGATTTCCTGTTGTACTTTTCCCACCTGGCTTGTGTGCAGATTTATACGAATGTTTAAAGGATTCTGTGTCTGTCCTTTATATTTTGCTTGACATTTTAGGCATGTAATACAATAGACCACATTAAAGCACTTGCAAAATATTCTTCTGTTTTTGTTGTCTGTTGTGATTTGCTGTTGATCGGCTGCAGGACACAATTTGCAACAAATTTACACATAAAACCTGTCAAATTTGGAACAGTGACAGTGGGATGTAGATCATATTTAGAACTAGCAAACAAAAAACTTCTGGATTTACTCAAAATAGTTATGTTTAATATTAAAAACCATAACTCTATCATGATAAAAAATGGACAAGAATTAATAAACCGGCTAAAATTTTGCAACAAGGATATCAACTTTAAAAGTTACGACTTTCGAGATTTGTTCAATAATATTAATTTAACTAATTTACAATTAATTCTGAAAGATTTATATAAAGAATACGATTTAAAAAACATATAACCTATAGAAGATATTTGGACTTGGTGGAATTGGTATTAAAAGAAAACATACTTCATGACGGAAGAAATTTTTACAAGCAAATCAAGGGCATACCTATGGGAGAAAGTTGTTCATCAATACTGGCGGATATCTATCTATCAAAATACGAAAGAGGTACTCATATCTTATCGGAAATGCCCTACTTCCGTTACGTCGATGATGTGTTAATTGGGGGATATGAAAACACCCCACACTTTGATTTCACATTCTACCCAAGCGAATTAGACCTAATCGAAAATCCAGTGAGTGAAAACGGATCGGTGAATTTCTTAGATGAAACAATAAAAAAACACCGGAAATATGGAATTTATACAGAGCTACACGATAAAAAAGAATCATACAGTATCAAGATAAATCATATAATCGACTGGAATTCAAACCTAACCAATAATGTCTTCAGAAATATAATAATTGGTTACTTTAGAAGAAACCAAAATTACAATACTTTTAAGAAAGATTGCATCTACAAATATAACAAATTTGTAAAGGAGGCAAAAAAGAGAAATTATCCTATGAATTTTACACGGAATTACTACAATTCATTTTTCAAAGAAAAGTAGTAATATCTTAACGTTAAGTGAGGCATTATATTCATAACTGCGATACTGTTATCATGTTATATCTCTGCGCATGTGCGACTTTACCCTTATAAGGAGATGTTCCACTGGGTTAGGTTGAAGGATATTTCTTTCTTTTTTCTACATCGTTTTCATCTCTGAGTCCGTTCGGGTGCTTTTGTTTTCGCACATTTGGGAGACTAACCATGGAATTATGTTGGTACCGTGAGCGTTATCCGGGTTATAAAAGCTGCTTTAAACGGGAAAGGGGTTTCGCAATCCACCCCTAACATTTTATGTAATTCATATGGTTACTCCCGTTTTTTATCTGCTTTCATTTTTAATCCTTATATATATATATATATATATATATATATATATATATATATATATATGTGTGTGTGTGTGTGTGTGTGTGTATGTATGCTTTTTACTGCCTTTGATACTATTTGATGGTTTTTTCAGACCTTTCTATGCTGTGATCGAATAAAGTTAATAAGAATAAAAAAAAAAATTACATCTCTTCGTCTACTGAATAAGTGGAAATCTGCTTAATAAACTTTTCCAAAGAAAAAGGGAATAACTACAAATTAAATTATCGCACAAACATGCATGGATATCACTTTCTTATCTGAGCTTCTTTTTTTTCTGGAAAATTTCTTATCCGAATTTGAAAACGTTTGTTTACGTAGCTGGTCTCAAATTTGTCCCCTAAAGCCTCGAATTTAGGCCTGTAATAAGCATGTAAGTTGCTAAATTCGTTTTTCAAGGGGTCAGGGACACAAAAATCTATTAAAAAAACATTTTTGCTCTTTAGGTTAAACATGTGGAATTTTTATAATCAAATAATAAAGACCGCATGTGCCCACGATAATTACATCAGCTAATATAATAATTTTTATGTTGCTCTATCTGTGAAATTAAAAACTGAGTATTTAAATTCATTTAACTCCGAATGAATTTTTTTCCTGATTTGTCAACTTTAGAAGGATTTTATCTAAAATTTCTTGTGAAGTACATATATGGAATTTTGCATAGAGTTCCTCTGTTCAGTTTTCAAAAAATTGTCTTCAGGATTTTTTCTTAGCATTAAGTATTTCAGGCTTTAATATGAGCATGAATAAGACTGGTTGACTTTTTCTTTTTCATTTCATTTCAGTAACAATAAATATAATCTGAGAACGAGAATTTTAAAATTAGGAAATTTGTGAACAATTTTCACTTTCCCTACATTACATAGTAATGTAGGGAAAGATAGTTTTTGTATCGTGTCGAAAATCGAAATTCAAATTTTTGACGGATATACACTTCTCGAGCATTCCAGAACCCAAAAAACTATATTTTAGCGTGGCGTCTGTATGTGTTTGTCAATGTGTGTGTATTTGTCAATGTGTTTGTCTGTGTGTATGTCTGTGTGTATGTCTGTGCGTATGTCTGTGCGTATGTCTGTGCAATGTCTGCGCCATTCTTGCTGACAAATTAATTTACTAAATTTCGCGGAATTTGGTCGATAAGTCATTTATAGGTTATTCTGGTGCTGATCAGATTTTGGTATGATTCAGAAAAAACGGTTACCTCACGTTAGCCATATGGTGCTAATTGTATCCTTGTTAATGTCTTGGGTGGTCGGTGGCTTCCCGATTTGAAATTGACACTCACTATACCAGAGTTCACTGAATCCGTGTTAGACGTACTAGGGTCACTTTCAGACCTCGACATATTTTTACAAACCTATACCGTGTTGATTTCTTCGGTCTTCATTATAAAGAACCTTCCTTTAAAACCGGGAATCGAACCCTGGACCTATATTGGCCAGCCGATGCTCTACCATTGAGCAATTGGGGCGGAGTGGCATGCTCTTATCATCGAAATGAACTCTGTAAGTTCAAATAATCCCTGTTATGACATCCTTACTTAACACCCCTAACTAATGAATGCTTGCTTTGAGGCATAGATCAAGATGTTTTACTAGCTCAATCAGTTGGCCAAAATGCTTTTTTCTTGGTTGGTTGGTTGAAGTCAAATAGATCTATGTGCGTGAATCACTGCCCTTGCCAAATCCACTATCCTTTCAGTATAAAGTTCACCCTCCCCCCCCCAAGCATTGCAGCATTGCAAGTATAGCGGGACATGTAAAGATATTTCCGGGGGAAAGCCCCTCCCCAGGGCAATTCCTGCAGTTCTTATATGTCCTGGTACCGTCTTCATTAATTCTCATGCCACCGAAGTGACGAGTTCTCAGTCTGGTATTGGTCTTAGGGATTTCTCTATTTGCATTGATTTCACATATCTGATGACTCATCTTGATAGATTTCTCCCTGAGTCAATATCTGACAGTAGCATTTGCATCATCTAGGGTGAAGAGGTTTGTGTTGTTATTGTTTAGAGTTCTCGCCTCTTTAGCCAATTCATCTGCTGCCTCATTACCCTCAATTCCGACATATGCTTTATACTTTCCTTATATACAATAATGTATAAGGAAAGTATTGTGACGGGGTCGATAATTCGAATTCGAATTTTCGACGGGAGAGCACGTTTCAAGCATCCCTGATCACGAATCAAGCATTTTTGAAGTGATGTCTGTGTGTGTGTGTGTGTGTGTGTGTGTGTGTGTGTGTGTGTGCGTGTGTGTGTGTGTGTGAAAGTATGTGTTTGTGTGTGTGTGTATGGGTGTGTGGGTGTGTGGGTGTGTGTGTGTGTGTCAGTGAGCCTGTGGAGACGATAACGGACGATCGAATAGATCGATTCGAACGAAATTTGGTACAAAAATCACAATCCGTAAACACTGGAAGCCTATTGCTTTTATGCGCAATCAAACGCTCAGAACCCTCCTAAATTTTCGAGTGAAATTTTGAAAAAATCGTCAAGAAATCAAAACCTCTAATAAAGTTACACAAATAGACATTTCTTATGTAATTTTTCATTAGAAAGCGACTGACATAAATTTTAGAACGTTAACATGAACTGTTCTCGAGATATTGCACATTTTTCAAAAAAAATTACCAAAAGTCATATAAAATTAAAAAAAATATATTATCTGTTGAGAACCATGTTCACTTTTCATATGTAATATCACGCGATAAATTGGATGACATCATTCTCGTGGATCTAGCTCGTTCCATTCATGAGAAAAGATACTTTTGTATTTGAACGCCAATAGTCATTTATCTGATGTAAGAATAACTTATTTCTCCGTCCATAACGTTTGGCAAGATTTTGGTGACGAATTTGGCGGCATGTCGCCAACTTGGCGACTTTTTCTAAAATGTTGCCAAATTAACGAAAATCACGCAAAATGAATAAAAATGACGCTAAATCAATGAAAATGACGACTAATCGTCGAAAATTCAATATCTTGGAAAGAATATAAGTATTTACTATTAGAAAAACCTATTTTTTTACTGTAAAAGTAGTAAACTCAATGCATTATATAAGGAAAGTCATGTGTTGCACACATCAGATTTTTTCTTTATGCAGACAATAAAATTTTAAAAAACAAAAAGGTTGATGGATGTTCATACTGCCTATCTGATACTGTACCGGTACGGAAATGAAAGCTCTTCTTAACGAGGCGGACTTTGCATTCTCCACCTTCTAATGCCAGATTAACTTACAACCGACAATCTAACTGAGCACTTCCTGCTATTTTTACCACACATTAGCCTTAAACCTCAGTGATCTTTAACCCCCACCCCACCCTTTTTAAATTGCTCCGCAATATACCAGAGCCCATTGAATCCTTACTAATCGTACTAGGGTCATTTGCAGACAACCGACATCATCGCACTAACTTTCAGGGTTGAGTTGTTAGGGGGCCATTGTAAAAAATCTGATGTGGGCAGCACATGACTTTCCCTGCAGATTTATATGCACGTTTTCTTTATTTTTATTAAATTTAATTCACTATTAATTAATTCAATTTTCGTTCTTATTTGGTAACTGGACTCATTTTCAAAGGTGACGTAGAGAAAAAAACGAAAAAACGAAAATATCTCGAGAACAGCTATAGTCCCAGTGTAATGGGTTTGATCTTATTCTTTTCTTCGTTAAAAATTACGTATAAAACAAGCATTTAAAGGATATATTTCAGTATACGTAGTTTTTATTTTATAATTTGTCGATTTTTGCGGGTTATTTTGCAAAAAAATGCAGGTTATTTTTTCCGAATCGTACCAAAATCTAATCAGCACCAGGGTGACCTACAAGCGACATATATACCAAATTTCGTGTTATTCGGTTCATTCGATTTTCAGCTAGAGTGGATACAAGCTTTTGCGGGCCATTTCACAAAAAAGGCGGGTTATTTTATCATGAATCGTACCCAAAACTAATCGGAACTAGATTCTCCCATAAGTGACTTACCTACCAAATTTTATGAAATTCGGTCAATTAGTTTTTTAGTTAGAGTGGATACAAAATCTGCACAGACAGACAGACACACAGACACACACACAGACGTCACGCTAAAAATAGTTTTTTCGTATTCTAGAGGTCTCGAAACGTGTAGATCCGTAGAAAACTGGAGTTGTGATTTTCGGCATGATTCCAATACTTTCCCTATATATTACCATGTATTGCAGGGAAAGTAAAAATCTGATGTGGGCAGCACATGACTTTCGCTGCAGACTTATATACACGTTCTATTTATTTTAATTAAATTTAATTCACTTATAATTCAATTTCCGTTCTCATTCGGTAACTGGACTTATTTTCAAAGATGGCGTAGAGAACATACGAAAAAACTAAAATATCTCGAGAACGACTAGACCTAGTGTAATGGGGTTGATCTCATTCTTTTCTTCGTTAAAAATTACGTATAAAACTAAAATTTAATGGATATATTTGACATACGTAGTTTTTTATTTTAGATTTTGACGATTTTTGCCGGCCATTTTGCAAAAAAGGGCAGGTTATTTTTTTCCGAATCGTACCAAAATCTAATCAGCACCAGGGTGACCTACAAGCGACTTATTTACCGAATATTGTGAAATTCGGTTTATTTTTTTTTCAGCTAGATTGAATACAAGCTTTTGCGTGCCATTTCGCCAAAAAAGGCGGGTTCTCGTATCCCAAATCGTACCCAAAACTAATCAGCACCAGACTCGCTCACAAGTGATTTACCAACCAAATTTTGTGAAATTCGATCCATTAGTTTTTTAGTTAGAGTGGATACAAAATCTGCACAGACAGACAGACTCAGAGACAGACAGACAGACACAGAGACAGTCAGACAGACAGACAGACACACACACAGACGTCACGCAAAAAATGTTTTTTTCGTATTCTAGAGTTCTCGAAACGTGTAGAACCGTCGAAAACTCGAGTTGCGATTTTCGACATGATTCCAATACTTTCCCTATACATTACCATGTATTGCAGGGAAAGTAATAATATTGCTGCCTCAATCGGCAACTGAACCACAGATCTTCATACTGGCAAGCTAACGCTCTACCGTTGAACAACTCAGACGGAACTGCAAACTCTTATCATCGAAGTGTACTGTGCAGATCTTGTGGTGCAGATCTTGTGGTGGATTAACCTTTACACAGTATTAACCCTTTATCAATCCTTATGAAATGTTTTACGAGAAAGACAAGGAAAAGAAAAAGCTTGATCTAGGAGCCTTATAAATATTATAAGCAGCCTTATAAATATAGCCTCGAAAACATTTTAACCACTATTCTCAACGCTTTATGGACACGTTATTTTAATATGCTATTACATATACTGAGTCAGGTAGGAAAAGTTTCCGGAAATTTGAAGCTTCCCAGACTCGGAAATGATTTTTTAACTTGGTAAAGAGTGAGTTTAGAGTTTCCTGAAATAAATAAATTTCGCTTTGGGGGGAACATCTACATATTTCATCGTTCAGATTATAATTCATTATTACTTTATATCGCTTTTGTTCAGATAAGGTGTTGTATTCCTGAAATTTCTAGGATTCGAATTTTTGGCGGAAAGGAACGAACGTTTGAAGACATGAACACATTTCGAACACTTTTGGAAATATGTTCTTTTGTGTGCATTTCTGTGTCTGTGTGGGTAAAATACTGTAAGGTTCTGCTGAGAAAAATCTGGAGGAAAAGTATGCGATTGGCCCCACCCTTCCATATGTGTTTGGTATGGATTCTTAGAAATAAACCATCCGATGTTCAGGCCTCTTCTCTGACCCGCATGGTGTTTATACTGAACGCATCTATAGAGTGGCTTAGCGTCCAAACGAAACGTATAACTTTAGAATTTTCCTAAAAGGATGATACCCTGAAACGTAGCATCCAAAACATCTCTGTCATTTGGTCCCTTTCCGAGAAAATTAATAAGGACAATGGTTCCAATGAACCATTTAAGAACATATATGCGATTGACTCGAGTTCAGGTATAGTACTTTTGCGTGAAGCTGCTGTATATGACAGTCGTCTGATAAATGCTCTGATACAGGCTATAATCGTCATAAAAAAACATATTGAGGTTGCATCTGCTTAGAATTTATTTTGTTAATGAAATGTCCAATTAAATGTTAAAGTGTTTCATACAATTATATTTTTCGTTGGACCAAACTCTGATGCCATTTTTAGTCTAGATTTTCTCCTCAATTAATCGGTCATAGATGCTAAACTTATTTGAAACTATTCACATCTCGTTTCTATGAGAGCTAGACAATCCCTCAACAATGGAGGCTCCCTCAACAATGGAGGTGCTGGAATTTTATCCTTTTTCCAGATGGCAGAAATTGCAAATACAAAATCAATACCGGAATAATAGCCTCTAACTTCACTAGTGAACTCTTAGCGATTAAAGAAGCCCTCGCCTTATACCTGAATGACTCTCAAGCTACAGATTCTACAGAAGGAATAGCAATTTTTTCAGATTCTAAATCCGCTTTAGAAGCTATCAGAAACGGAGAGACCAACATCACATCCGAAATTATAGTCCTTCTCGAAAGGTTGCACAGCAAGGGAAAATCCTGTGTCCTACCTGCACATGTCAACATTGAGGGAAATGAATGTGCGGATTCTTTGGCCAAAGAGGCTAGAGAACTGGATCAGAAGTGCACCACCATCACACTTGCTGATGCTAACGCAGTGGCCAGATATAGAATTATGACTCACACATATAAGAAACCCCTTTTAACAGAATTCGATTGTCCCAGAAATATAACATCCACTATTGCCAGGCTAAGAATTGAGCATTATAGGGGCATGAAGATCCATCCGGACAAAACAAGAACCTATGTCCCTTGTAAAAACTGCCCCGAAGTCCAGCTCACGCCCAACCACATCTGGGAATGCCCAAGTGTTGCGGTGTATCTTTTGAAGATTGGCATAGTTCCACTCAGGGATTCATTGCGGGAGATCCTCTACAGCTGGGATGCACCAACATTGGCAGAGGCTGTGATTAATGCTTTTGAAGGAATCTAGACCACTACTCCACTACAATATTACTTATCCATGGACACGCGAACAACACCAACAACAACATGAGAGCTAGAAAAAGTGGTAGACAACTGTATAAACTATGTAGATAAACTGTGCTTATAAACTGCGCTTATATAAACTGTGCTTAGTAAATAACCGTGCTTATAAACTGTGCTTATATACACTGTGCTTCGTAAATAACTTTGCTTCATATTAATTTATGTTAATATATGTTGGTCAGTTCCAGAAATTGCCTGGGGCTACTTGCTTTGAGATTGGGCTTGATAAAGGCTCAAATGGTTATTTTAAAAAATTCTATGATCGAGTTAGAACTATTTATTGCCGTAAGCCTAAAGCTTTTTATTCGGTATGACTGTCTATTTTCCATTTTATGTGCAGCTATGAAAAAGCACTTATAAAATAACTTGTTTGTAAAAAAAGTTTAACATATTTTTTCTTTTATATTTTTCCCTCGATTTTCGAAAAAAATCTTCGGAAAATTAGGATCATTTTACTGAACCAGCCATTCCAATTAAAATAACCCTTCTAAATTTTATTCATTTTTCTCGATGGTTTCGAAATATATAGTCTCCACAGACAAAAAGGAGCCATTGAAAAATTGGTTGATTCTCGTACAGGGATTCATCAAAAGACAAGAATCGGTATATTGACACCTATCACAATATTTCCCTTTTACATATACCATACATTATTTGGAAAGAAATCAAAGTTGCTATATGAATCTCTTTTTCAAATGTTATTTTTAACTATGCCTTCATCAGTGGCGAAATTCGCCACTGATGAAGGGAATAGAGATGGTCGGAAGCGCTTTGCTGTTTAATTTTGTACGTCTACGATAGGAGATTTTATTAAAGAACTTTTAAACCTATTTTTAGTTGCCTTTGATTTTAAAGTTTAATTAGTTAGCGTGTATCTATACTATTTTATTTTATAAATAACCATCGCATTAAAATTTAGTCACATTTCAAAGTGTTAATCCAGATCACCTTTAAGTGAAATAAATAATAAATTTCTTACCCGTGAGACAGTTAACATCTTACCAAGTCTAACGGTAATTGATAAGTTTTTCCTACGGAAAGAAGTTTTAAAACATTTTAACCACACTGAAAAAAAAAAAAAAAAAAAAATCGCGATACCAATTTGAAAAGTGTCATGGAGTTTCTAAAGTGGAGAAAAACTTACAAATTACCAATTAAAACTTTTTTTTTTAATTTCCGGAACGAGTTTCTTTCGGAGCGCTGTTCGAAAAACATTTGATGACAGAAACCATTAGCGTCGATCCATGCTCCAATGGCTTTCCCCTGCAATATTTACTTTAGGATTTTCTCTAATCGATTTAACATCCCCTACAGCGCATAGTGATGTATAGAGAAAGCGAGGCAATGGGGTAAAATATGGGGTCGAAAATTGGGGTCAAAATTGAATTCTCAATTCTCCCCCACCCCGGTAGGTGGAGAAAATAAAGGGTTTTAAAAAGTCTTTATAAGTCTTCTAGGCTGAATTGCAGAGTCCACTTCTATAAGAGGTTGCGATTTCGTCTCTGTAGCTCAACGGTAGAACGTCGGCTGGCAAGATCGGACATCCAGGGTTCGATTCTCAGTTAGGGCAGCAAGGCTCTTTACAATGGCACCCGAACAAATCAACCCTGTAGGTTGATCAAAGCTGTCGGCCGCCTGAAAACTCCAGACCGTGCGACTCACGTACTGGGTTTAGAGTAACTAGCTGCACGGCCGGGAAAGGATACCTCCTGCACTTAGGAGGCACCTAAGGTCTACCATCCCGCCAAACGAACATTTATTTAGATCAAAAAACATAACAATTGACGAAAAATATTGTGATTAAACAGACAGTTTTGCATTATATTTGAACTTGACAAGTACGTCCATTTTTCAAAAATGGGAAAAGGGTTATTGCAAATATAGATAAAAAGATCATTGAAAAATAAAATTTAGAGTGAGGTATATTAACATAATGAAAAATAGATTAAAATTAAAGAAAATAATAACATTTTAAAAGTAAAATTTAGAAAATATATAAAAAGAAAATATATGAAAAGGAAAAAGAAATTAGGCACATAAAAAACAAAAACAAAAATGTAGAATAAAATTTAGAAAAGAAAAATTAGAAAACATACAAATAAAAAGGGTCAAAGGAAAAGAAAGAATCGAGAAAATAAGAACAGTTAACATAGCCTTTTTTTTAACAGAAAATATGGAGGATCACAATAAGTCCATATAAGTTAATAAGAATGAAATAAAGGGATTCGTTAATCAAAATTAATTGAGAACAGAATCTACTCATAAGCTGAGGTCACTTTATTAGAAATTTCCATGGCAACAAGAATACAGTTTTTTATTTTATCTACTGAAGTGGGATTTGAACGAACTTTGGAGAACCAAATTGGTTTATTAGAGGTGGAGGGTTTGCAAAGATACTAACCTGGGTACAAATAGTAGTAGCAGGAGGCTAACCTGCGATAAAAATAGCAGCAGGTGGTCAGTCAGATTGTCAATTGCCAGCCAATCTAACATTAGAGGGTGGAGAATGCAGAATAAACTTCGACAATAAGATCTTGCAATTTGGTCCCAGTAGCTCAACGGTAGAGCGTCCACTAGACAGTTCGAAGATCCAGGGTTCGATTCCCGGTTGGGGTTATCACTTATAGTATCGTCTACAGGACAAAATTTATCAATGCCAAATTTCCGATTCCACTTCCCCATTTCGCTGAGCAAGAAAAGTTAGGGTGTGCGAACGTCTTTTCAGACCCTCCAAAGCCTTCTGGTGATATAGAAGAGATTTTATAACATTTTTTACTCAGAAAATATTTTTAAAGTATTTAGACGCTTATAGCAGTGTCGCCTGTATCACAGAGCCTAACGAATTCTTCCCTGAAGGGGAATAAATACGAGGGGGTTTAAAGGTTTTCTAAAAACCTTCCAAAGCCTACCATTGACCTGGAAGGTTAAAACTTTGCGCACTTCATTGGCGTCAACTTAAAAAATTATTGGGATTCTAGAAATTTTAAATTGAATGATCCATGCAGTTTCAAAGGATTTAAATCCAATTTAAATTTCATTCAGTCAGATTATCTGGCAAAATAAGAAGTCAGACATTCTAAAATGAAACAAATTATAGTTAAGTACGGAAATATATTTTTTACTCTAGATGATTATTTATTTCGTTTATTTTGCTTTTGTGGACCGAACATTATTATATATATATATATACAATATATACAGGGTGTCCCAAAAAACTTGAGACGCGCTTTAATTATTTACCTGTTGTAAATAAGTGGGCAATGTAAATTGCAAAAATGTTGAAAGTAAGGTAGAAAATAAGACTACGTTAATGAAATAGTCCTCCCATTCATTTTAAAGAAAGTTACATTTTTACATTTTTTAAATTTTTTATGCGACCCCCTTAGACAAATTGGGTCAATCAGAAATTTTTTATTTTTAATGCAACAAGGTCATTAAAAAAACCCGCATATCTGTATCTTTAAAATTAACTGAATTATGATAAAGGAAAAAATCACACTTATGCCACTTTTCCGTACCATGTGAAAGGCTGTTTCATCGGTGAAAATAAGAAACATAAACAAATTGACGATAAAAATTGTTTAGATAAAAAAAAAGTACTTAAAAGTACTTAATTATTGAAAAAGTACTTAGTTATTGAAAATCACTTAAGTATCCGTGATTGCATCATGATCCTACGCAAAAATGTCTCCTATGTGTTATCATCCAGTTTTATCCTTTTTGTGATATGTCACAAATTTGCATTTCTAATTTGATATAGGGTCCCCATTCACAATGTTCAATTTTCAATTAAATATAACTCTCTCAATTTTAAAGATACAGATATGCGGGTTTTCTATGATCTTGCCCCATTAAAAATAAACATTTTCTGATTGACCCAATTTGTCTTAGGGCGTCGTATAAAAATTTAAAAAGTGTAATTTTTTTAAAATGAACGGGAGGACTATTTCATTAACGTATTCTTATTCTCTACCTTACTTCAACATTTTTACAATTTACATTGCCCACTTACCTCCAGGTAAAGAATTAAAGCGTGCTTCAATCTTTTTGGGACACCCTGTAGATACTGTGTGAAATTCCAACTCATTTATCTTTATAAGCATAGTAAATAATGTAAAACTTAATTTTAGGTGTTTTTTTATCATTGTTTAAAATGTCAACAAATTTCTTTTTAAATTATTTCTCAGTTAAGATCTTGCTTTCATAATGCATCAAACTGTCTGAGAAATTTCTATACACGCAACTTTATATATAGCAAACAGAGATTGAATTATTGATAATAAAAAAGAATAAATAAATAAAACAAATGCATGTATGCACACATTTTCCGCACTAAATATGCACAAAAACATTAGGAGTTCTAGGAGCCCATAACAAAATTATTGGAGATTCAAACAGAGTCTTGAATTCGCGAAGTTGGTGCCACTATTACACTTATAATATCAACTACGAGGTAAAACACAACTGATCCAATTTTGAATTTAAATTACTCCACAAAGCGCCGTGCATTGTTAAACAAAATAAAACTTATTAAAGTAGTTGCAACTTAATTGTTTAAGAATGTTAATTCCCTGCCTTCGATAAGCTTAAATGCTACTTAAAAATAACTGCTATTTGCGGAGGATACAACTGACTCTTAACAATAGATTGAAACACTACATCATAAAAATTTCAAGTTTGCTGGTTTGGAAGAAGAGCATTTGGAAGATGAGTATCTAGAAGATGTGTAGTTAGAAGATGTGCATTTAGAAGATGTGTATTTGGAAGATGAGTAGTTAAGAAGGTGAGTATTTAGAAAATGAGTATTTAGAAGATGAGTATTTAAAAGATGTGTATTTGGAATATGAGTATTTAGAAGGTGAATATTTAGAAGATGAGTATTTGGAAGGTGAGTACTTGGAAGGTGAGTACTTGGAAGGTGAGTATTTGGAAGATGCTTATTTAATAGATGCTTACTTAAAAGATGCTTATTTAAAAGATGCTTATTTGGAACATATGTATTTAGAAGATATGTAGTTAAAAGATGTGTATTTAGAAGATGTGTATTTGGAAGATGAGTATTTAAGAAGGTGAGTATTTAGAAAATGAGTATTTAGAAGATGTGTATTTGGAATATGAGTATTTGGAAGGTGAATATTTAGAAGATGAACATTTCGAAGGTGAGTACTTGGAAGGTGAGTATCTGGAAGGTGAGTATCTGGAAGATAATTATTTAAAAGATGCTGATTTGGAAGATGTGTATTTAGAAGGTGTGTATTTGGAAGTTGAATATTTGGAAGATGAGTATTGTAATAATCTAAAATTTCGGCCCATGCATGCTCCTGTCATAAAACACATTTAATATATGGCTAAAGCGCAAAGTGTTGATCAAAAACAAAAATCGAACTACTGTCTTTATTATTAATTTGGAAAAAAAAGCGTATATTCTAAAATCTGACAGGAGCTTTAGACATGAAGTAAATACTTCTTTTTTTTTTGTAAATAGAACCGTTAAATAATTATCAGTGAAATGCAATGTTTTTCTCAAAGGTTCCTTAAAAAAATAACTAGCTCTTAATTAGACACTAAAATGGTAATGTGCGTTAGTTAATTAAAGTACCCTTGTGTGTGTTTTTTTATTATTCTTCCGATTAACACTCAGCGGAAGTTTTTCTGCCGCTCTTTGAACCGTGGAATAATTAGTTTTTAATTTATTTACATTGGGTAGTGCAAGAAAATAATTACATGGCCTACCTTTTGCTAGAAGGAAAAAAACGTTTTAAAATTTTGATGTGAATGCATTGGAAAATTTAAAAAAGGACATCATCTTTCTTTTAAACATATTTAAAAAGTAAAATAGAAAAAGCGGTAAAGAAAAAACGTACATGAATTGAACCTATATATTTTTTCGACAGTCTAAAATGCAAGTACATATAAAATAAAGATTGCAAAAAATATGATGTGGGAAGTACATGGCTTTCGCTACAAAATAACGTCTTCTTTCAAAGCTAAATAAAAGTGTACAATATCCGCGACACAATGTTTTTGGTTTTGAATTCACATGACATAACTTGAAATTGGGCACATTTGGTAACTTAATAGTCCAAACAGAATTACTTATTCATACTCACGTGCAGAATCATCATCAAGGGATGGGGCAGCCTTAGGTTAACTAAAGGAGGTATCACTCGGACGACACGTATTCGATTCCTGGCTTTATCCAAATTGTCCCCGAGTTTATGCGGAGTACGGGCACGTTAAATATATGGGTAAGTAAATTTTTCCGAGATGTTGATGGTAGGGGAAGGAAGGTACAGTCCCTGTTTATGCCGCCCCCAGTGGGTTCCGGTCTAAATTGGGAAGCACTTCCCGGCTGTTTAAATAGATACCTTTCAGCTTTAGGTAGGTCGGTCTGTCTGTATTGAAGAAGAAGAAAACCATCATCAAAATGCAATTGACATTTAATGATTATCCCATGATATGAATGAATATTGGCGAATTCTTCGACATTAAAATGCAAAATTATTATTAAAAGTATCTCCTCTCGTGAATGGAAAGAACTAGATCTACGAGAATAATGCTAACAGTTTTGTTGCATAATATTGCACTAGGACAGTGAACCTATTTGATGACATTAACTACTTTTTAATTTTATGTATTTTTTTTTATAAGTAGGGGATACCGGGTCTAAAAGTAACAGGATTTAGTTGTAACAAAGCGAATAACTTTCTTTGTAATCACCAGATATCGCCAGAATCCTCATTCTCAAACGTACTTGTCGTGGCTGTTGTTGTTGTTGAGACCCAGACCGTCCGACCTACCAGAAGTACTTGTCGTGGTGAAGAAGTCGACAAAATTTTAAACACAAGTATTAAACGGGATTCAAAATTTTGAACTCTACAGGGTTTTTGATGAGGTAAATAATTTTTTGATCCTTTAGAACTTTTGAAATTACATGAAGATTACTACAATTAATCGCGCATATACATTACCCTTTCAAAAAAACCGTTTTGTACCAGAATTGTGATTCTGATGATTCTATGTAAATGAAGGTAGTAAATGCTAAATGCAGTAACTTACTAGTTAGGTAGGTAGTCAAAATAAAGGTATTTCTTCTAACGTCTTCTCATTGTTACACGTGTTACAACATACCCCTTTAACTGTTACAACTTGTCCCGTAAGCGGGGTTTGTTGTAACATTTTTCTCACTCAAGAGAAACGTTTTTTCGGAAAATTCTACTCTTCAAAAATGATATTCGAATACATTAGTAGAAAGAAAAGAAACCACTCTTTATCCTAGTATTCGATTCATATCAAAATCACCAGTGCTTCAGATACCACAGGCCAATATGTAAAAAAATGTTACTTCTAGATCTGGTATACCCTACATGCAATATTTCAAAACGTGCAATATCTTAAAAACGGTTCAAACTAGAGTTCTGAAATTTGTGTCATTCGTTTTCTTATAAAAAAAAATTACGTGTAAAATAGTTATGCATTTCACAATATTGAAGGTCTGGCTGTTTTATGATTTCTTTTCAAAATGTTTTTCGAAAATCTTGCAATATTTCGAGAACAGTTCAGGATGCTTTCTAAAGTTTGTATCATTCGTTTTCTAATAAAAAAAATTACACATGAAATGATAAACGATTTATCAGCATTAAAGATATTGCTTTCATTATGATTGCTTCAAAAATTCATTCGAACAGTGGTGTATGTCGAACAAATTTCATTGCGTCATTGAAATCAACAAGATTCAAGTTTTCACAAGCTTTAATAATCGTACCAATTTTTTTTTCGAAACGCTCGATTCGTTCGTGATATATTGATTCTACAAACTCACGGGCACGCACACTAACATATATACACACTAACACACACACACATACACCAGAAACGTTCGATTTGAGTTCAGGGATGCTTGAAATATGCGTAAAGAACCTTGCTTACCCAACCGGGAATCGAACCCTGGATCTCCGAACTGGTTCTATTGTTGAGTTACTGGGCGGAAATGCAAGCTCTTATCATTGAAATGGACTCTCCACCCTCTAATGTCAGATTAGAGGGCAACTGTCAATCTGACTTGACCATCTCCTGCTATTTTAACCTCAAGTTAACTTCCTGATACTACTACTTTTGCCCAGGTTAGTATCCTGCATAGCCGTTATCCTCTTAATTTGAAATCGGCGCTCAATCTTCCAGAATCCACTGAATCCGTGCTAGTCGTACTAAGGTCACTTTCAGACCTCCGACATCTTTACACCAACCTACAGGCCGGCCGTCCAAATAGATGCTCAAGTCCTTGTTGACGAGTCGGACGGTCTGGGTCTTCAACACCAACCTACAGGGTTGATTTGTTCGGGCGCCATTGACGGCGAATCTTGTTTCCCCAAACGGGAATTGAACCCTGGATCTCCGAACTATGCCAACCGGCGCTCTGCCGTTAAACTACTGAGACGGAAACGCAAACTATTTTTGTCGAAGTGGGCTCTGCACATGCTCCTTCTTCAAAAACTCTAATTCGACCCCTTCACAGTATGTCCCTTGTACATTATACTGTGTATGTAGGTAAGTAATAGTTGACAATGGACATCGCAAGAGCAGAAAAATAAGTCAGTTAACGGTGTATTTGTGTTCCTTTGACTTTTCTCGCATTTTTACAACTACATGAACAGCAACTTAGCTTTTTGTTTGTAGCATACAAAGTTTTATATACATGATAACAGTAATATACAATTGTCTAATGTGGTTTTGAGGACTTTCTAGCCCCTTCAGAAAGACCAAGAAGGCTGTATCTATGTACTTTTATAGTATCAACCATCAAAAACCAAAGTTGAATTTTTATCCTCTCACTCCTGGATTTCTGTATTTTTAAATGTCTTTTCACACCCTGAAGTAGCTCTCTTTTGGCTATTAAAAGGCTGAATCTTTGAATACTTATAATATCGATCATTAAACCGAATCGAATGATATCAGATTTTCAATATTTCCCAGAGAGTAAACAAATTGGGTGAGGATTGGTCTCTTAGATCCCCTTTACCCTAATCCACCACCAAAGACATAAATGGCTGAAACTCGACTAATGAGCAGAACCTAACTGGGCCAATTTCCAATTGAAACAGCTATTTTCAACGCCATACACCGTACATTATTAAGCAAAATAAAACTTATGAAATAAATTAAACTATGTATATTTATCCCCTGCCTTTAACAGACTTAAAATCTAGTGCATTATTATAAATAATCTGATGATACCAACACATTACTTTTTACACATTTAATACATTTTTACTGATAAAAAAAGCATACCAAATTTTATTCGTCAACCCAATCTCACTTAAAGTCTATAGGATTTTGTATCGATAAAATAAATATATAAAACTGAACTTTTTAACCCAATCTCACTAAAGTCAATACGGTTTTGTGCCGATAAAGTTAACATACCCTTTCAATACGATCTCACATAAAATCAATGAGTTTTTGTACCTATAAAACAAGAAAGATCAATCATGCATTAATCATTGATTATGAAACACTTTCCAACTTCAATGCAATTTTATTTAAACATCTCTAAAATGCGATACATTCCCAGGTAATATTTTTAAAATTATCACAATACTACATTAATTTATTATATTTGAAAACTTAAAATTTTATTGAAAAAAATGAACTTCATTCAAATGACGCCATTGAAATATAAATTGCCTGGTTTAATCATCTCTAAAATGTGATACATTCCTCGGTAATATTTTTAAAATTATCATAATACTACAATAATTTATTATATTTGAAAACTTCATCGAAAAAAAAATTAAATTTATTCAAATGACATCGTCGAAATATAACACGCCTGGATCTCTCTATAAAAGCAGCATTTCATTCATAAACTTTTTTCCATTCATTTCATTCATCACAATATTATAATAATTTATTTCATTTAAAAATTTAATACCATGGAGATACAAGTAATTAAACTTTATGCTTAAAACTTCATCAAAAAAATCGTCTTTTCTCTGTGTAAAATCAATGAATGTTTCATTCATATCAGCTATATTGCAGACTCCATGAGATAAATAATTTTGCGTTAAAGAAATACAGCAATTCTTATGCAACTCATTCTACATCTTTTGGTATTTACATTCTCTATAAGTGAAAATTAGGCTTCGTTGTAGAAATAATTAAAGTTGGACGATCATTTAAACTTAAATACATTGTAATTGCGTTGTTTCAGTATGTAGATGCACAGAATTTAAGCAGAAATAAAGCGGTTTTAGGACGGATACAACACTAAATTTAAATTAAAATGAACTTTAAAAATCACGATTTTGACACAAGATGGATGCCATATTTTATTTTGAAGTGGGTCACGTGATCTCTTCATATGAAAGATGTAATTATTATTTCAATTTTTATCTAAAAAACTACCAAATATATTTTGCTGAATTTTTTATATATATATTTTATGGGATAATTTGAATATTTCCTAAAACTTTCGATGCAATTTGTGAATTTTAAATCCACTTAAAGGATGTTTATATATTATTTTACTTGGAAACATTAAACTGCATCAAACAAGCAATGCTATAAAATCGTGAAAAAAAAATTAACTCTATTCAAATGACGTCATCAAAATATAGGTAGCCTGGCTCTCTATGTAAAATCAATGAATATTTCATTTATATCACTTAAAATAATTTTGCGCTAAAAAAATTCATCTATTCTTATACAACTCAGCTTACAATGGCTTGATTTGCTTACATTCTGCATACGTTACAATTAAGCTTCGTTGTAGAAATAATCAAATTTTAGTGATCATTTAAAATAAAAAATATTGTAATTACATATAGGCACGGAATTTAAATATACAGATAATATGCAAAAATAAAGTGGTTTTAGGACGGATGCAACACTACATGTAAATATAAACGTTCCTAAAATCACGATTTTTACTAAGCGAAAGTAAAAATTAATTTCATATTTTATTTTACAATGAGTCACGTGATCTCTTCATATATAATATGGGTATAATTATTATTTCAATTTCTATTTAAAAACTACTTAACATATTTTGATAAATTTTTTTTAAGCATTCTACGTAATAATTTGAATATTTCCGAAAATTGTCAAAGCAATTTATGAATTATAACTCCGCTTAAAAAGTGTTTGAAAAATAATGTTCCATAGGGTTCAATATATTTCATTTTTTCAACCCTGTTTCAATCCAAAACTAATTGAGTGATATTATTCATTTATATTTCCATAGGTCCCACAGACCGTCTGAACAACATACTAAAATTTCATTTTGATAAAGTCATTTTTACGGTAGTGATCGTGCTAACGGACAGACAGACAGACAGACAGAATGATTGAACAAAATCATAAACACTTTTCAACTATGTTGTAAAGTGTTAATAAACATATCAAATGTTATAATACTGTTACCTGTGAAAACGTAAGTTTCGTATATATCGAGATCGAGTATATGATAGCATATGATAACTTGTGTAATACAACTCCCAATAAATGATAACGTTTTATTTCTGATTAAAAGTACTTACAAAGCATTTACTCATATAAGAAAAACTTCACATTTTATGACCATATAAGCTTTAAATTAGAAACGTGCAATACCTCACGTACGTCACATGTTAACCTTTTATAAATTTACTTCACCCTAAATAAAAATAATACACCCTGTTATAAGGCAGACAACGTTTCACTGTAATCCTGAGAGGTGACAATTTTATTATCAGTGGGAAGATCTTTATATTACTACTGGGTCGAAAACGATTCATCTACCAGAAATATTTTAAAATTCTTCCTTCAAAGGACCTTGGATCATTCTCATCCAATCTGTGCTGACGTGTGGCAATGACTGCAAAACCATTGTCCACAGGTGGTAAGGCATGATCATGACTTTCTTGCTATTAAATTACTTCTCAGTAGCAATTTTTAGAATTTGTGATTTTTTGATTTTCGAAAATGAGTCACAGACTGGTCCAGCCTCCCGAAACTCATGCAACCTCTGACCTGTACCAATTGAATAATTACAACAACATTGTTTGAGACTATTTGTTTGAGAAATATGGCCGTACTCATAAACCAAGACAAAGACGTTATTAATAATTTATAACACTTTGCAACATAGTTGAAAGTGTTTATGACTTTGTTCAATCTGTCTGTCTGTCTGTCTGTCCGTTAGCACGATAACTGCCGTAAAAATTGCTTTATCAAAATAAAATTTTAGTATGTTTTTCAGACAGTCTGTGGGACCTATGAGAATATAAATGAATAATATCTCCCAATTAGATTTTTATTGAACCCAGTTTGAAAAAATGAAATACATTGAATCCTATAGGACCTAACGTTTCAAACATTTTTTAAGCAAATTTAAAATTCACAAATAGCTTCGAGAATTAAAGGAACAAATTATCCCATAAAATATATAAGCAAGAAAGATCAATCATGCTTAAAGCATTGATTATGAAACACTTTCCAACTTCAATGCAATTTTATTTAAACATGTCTAAAATGCAATATATTCCTCAGTAATATTTCAAACTTATCACAATACTACATTGATTTATTATATTTGAAAACTTAAACCTTCATCGAAAAACATGAACTTCATTCAAATGACGGCATTGAAATAAAAATTGCCTGATTTAAACATCTCTAAAATGTGTTATATTCCTTGGTAATAATTTTAGAATTATTATAATACCACGATAATTTATTATATTTGAAAACTTCATCGAAAACAACTGAAATTCATTCAAATGACGTCGTAGAAAAAATAACACGCCTGGCTCTCTCTATAAAAGCAGCATTTCATTCATAAATAATTCCCCATTCATGTCATTCATCACAATACTATAATAATTTATTTTATTTGAAAGCGTAACACCATGGATCTACAAGAAATTAAACTCTTAAAATGCTTAAAACTTCTTCGCAAAAAATCGTCCTTCTCTCTGTAAAGTCAATGAATATTTCTTTCATATCCGCTATGCAGACTCCATAAGCTAAATTCTTTTGCGTTAAAAAAATACAGCAATTCTTGTGCAACTCATCCCACATATATTGCTGTTTACATTTTACATAAGTGAAAAATAGGCTTCGTTGTAAAAATAATCAAATTTGGATGAGCATTTAAACTCAAATATATTGTCATTGCGTTGTTTCAGTATGTAGATGCACAGAATTTAAGCAAAAATAAAGTAGTTTTAGGGCGGATACAACACTCAATATGAATTAAAAAGAACTTTAAAAAATCACGATTTTGAAACAAGAGGGATGCCATATATCATTTTGAAGTGGGTCATGTGATCGTTACATATCATAGTCACGTGATCGTTTCATATAAGAGGTGTAATTATTATTTTAATTTTTATTTAAAAAACTACTAAATATATTTCGCTGAATTTTTTTTTATATATTTTATGGAACAATTTGAATATTACCTAAAATTTTCGAAGCAATTTGTGAATTTTAAATCCGCTTAAAAAATGTTTAAAAAATTAGGTCCCATAGGGATCAATGTATTTCATTTTTTCAACCCGAGTTCAATCCAAAACTAATTGGGTGATATTATTCATATATATCCATAGGTCTTACAGACCGTCTGAACAACATACTAAAATTTCATTTTGATTAAGTCATCTTTACGGCAATTATCGTGCTAACGGACAGACAGACAGACAGACAGACAGAATGAACAAAGTCATAAACACTTTTCAACTTTGTTTTAAAGTGTTAAAAAAATGTCAGTAAAATATGTTAGGTAGTTTTGTCAATAAAAATTATTTAATATAGGGAGAAAAACAAATTCAATTAAATTCTGACTCTCATTATATCTTCCAGAAAGAAAAATGAGATTATTATATAATAAATATCTTTCCAAGAGTTTAATTACTTTATATATGAGAAAGGTTTCACATTTTAAAATAAATATAGTAAATAACAATTTTTCAAAATTTTAAATAAAATAAACTATTATAGTATTGTGATGAATGAAACGCTTGGAAAAATGCTTATGAATGAAATGCTGCATTTATATAGAGGTGATTTATATTTCTATGACGTCATTTGAATAAAGTTCATTTGTTTTCGATGAAGTTTTCAAATATAATAAATTATTGCAGTGTTATGATAATTTTAAAAATATTACCGAGGAATGTATCGCATTTTAGAGATGTTTAAACCAGTCAATTTATATTTCAATGCCGTCATTTGAATGAAGTTCATTTTCTTCGATGAAGTTTTCAAATATAATAAATGAATGTAGTGTTGTGATAATTTTAAAAATATTACCGAGGAATGCATCGCATGTTAGAGATGCTTGTATAAAATTGCATTGAAGTTGGAAAGTGTTTCATAATCAATGCTTTTTATAAATTGTATTGGTTTGTGGCGCATAAGTCAGTAATCCTCAATGAACACTTCGTTTATTTCATTAAAAGGTCTTTAGAAACCTAACTAGTCATTAATTATAGTTAGGTACCATTTAATGTACATTAGAATGGTAATTTCTGATAACTAATGAAAATCCTCGTGTTATTTTTTTTCTTCCTCTGATGAACAAACTCTATCTGAAATTTTTTCGAACAGTAAATTATTTTATTTGATCTCATTTGGATTTCTAAGAAAAATCTCGAATTCTCTTTTAAAATATTATCTTTACTTACTATCCAATATAAAAATTCATAGATATAATACAAAAGATTCATATATATGAAAAAAAAATATGAATGATTCGAAAATACTCGATTTCAATGGTCATAACAGAAATTCCTTTTAAGTGATGATATTCCTTTCCTTGATCGAGTCTTTGGGTATTGCTTGTTTTAATTTACGTATTATTTTACAGCATAAGTCATAATAACGTGAACTGCAAACAAATTGTGTCAAATGAATTATATCATACCGATTGTAAAAGTTTCTTAACCCGCCGTTGTTAAAATTTTGGATGCTACAGCGTCAATTGTAATACTTTTCAGCATCGTGGTTATATTACATGACTATAGCTAAGTCTATAGCTATCTTGGAGCTGAGAAACAGACTCTTGAAAATCGGGTTTTGTCACGTCACGTGTAAGACACACATGCCAGCTACAATCTCGGAAATGACGACTTGGAGGCAACTTGGTGAGCTGAAACTCTGCCACGTTCCAAAATATGTGTACAAGGTTCTAACTTTCTAAATCGCAGAGAAGTTTCTGGAGTGTCTATAAATAATTTTTGACCTCTGTCACTTTGTCTGACTCCAGGGACTATCTACAATCCGGCTTTCGGATTATATCCCGTCGTCAATACTAGATTATATCTCGAGGTTGATACTATAAGTATGCAAAGATCTAGCATTCTAGGTTACCAGGAGTCTGTTTTTTTTATTTTTTGAAGGGAGAGAGGTTTGGAAAGAAATTCAGATCCCACCTCCAATTTTAACCGTCCCCAAGTAAAAAATTGAAATTCCCGCTCCGTTAGGTTCTGTATTGCGATCTCTAGTGTTCACAGATTCTCCTTGGTCACCAGGATTGTCTCCTTGGCCACCAGGGGCTTATATATGACCTTGAAAGACAAAAACATGTTATACAATTATTATATAAATTACTTTTGCACAAATAGTGTGTTAATTTAAACACGAAATAGTTTTGCACATTTGACAGCTTATTTGCATATTTAATAGAGCTGAGTGAATGTTTCTACAGAAACATATTCACAAAACTTTTTGAAGTATGAGAACATAAGAAGAATTTTGATTTAGAATTTTAAGAATCAATTATTAAGCTTAAACCACCCATTTTTTACAGTATCTTTAGATTTTCATATTAAATACGTTTAATACATGGTTTATATTTAGTTACTCGGAATTTGTCATATTTGCTTTCAAGTCATATTTGCAGGAAATAATCGTTTATGTAAACACTGTGTGATATAAATTTGCATATACCAAAGAAAAGCGACAAATTTCAATGCAATATTCAGAAAAAAATATTTAATAAAAGAAATAAATATTTTGCAGTCTGCGAAGAAAATGTTGCCGATATTGGATTTTTACTTTCCGTATATCCATAAAGTATAAGGAAAGTATTGTGAAGGGGTCGAAAATTCGAATTCGAGTTTTCGATGGGAGAGCATGTTTCAAGCATCCCTGATCACGAATCAAATATTTTTGTAGTGATGTCTATGTGTGTGTTTGTAAAAATATGTGTGTGTGTGTGTGTGAAATTATGTGTGTGTGTGTGTGTGTGAAAGTATATATATGTGTGTGTGTGTGTCAGTGAGTCTGTGAAGACGATAACGGACGAACGATTGGACCAATTTGCACGAACTTTAGTACAAAAATCACAATCCATAAACACTGGAAGCCTGTTGTTTGTATACGCAATCGAATGTTCAGAACCCCCCTAAATTTTCGAGTGAAATTTTGAAAAAATTGTCAAAAAATCAAAACCGCTAATAAAGTTACGCAAATAGACATTTCTTATGTAATTTTTCATTAGAAAACGATTGACATACATTTTGGAACACTAACATAAACCGTTCTCGAGATATTGCACATTTTTCAAAAAAATTATTAAAAAGTCATATAAAATAAAAAAAATTCCTATTGAGAAACATGTTCACTCTTCATATGTAATACCATGCGATAAATTGGGTGACATCATTCTCGTGGATCTAGCTCGTTCCATTCATGAAAAAAGATACTTTAAGTAATACTTTTGTATTTGAACGCCAATAATCTGCTGTAAGAATAACTTATTTCTTCGTCCATAACGCTTGACGAGATTTTGGCGACAAATTTGGTGCAATGTCGGCACCTTGGCGACTTTTCTAAATGTTGCTGAATTAACGAAAAACTGGCCAAATGGATAAAAATGACGCTAAATCAATGACGACTCATTGATGATGACGACATGGAAAATGACGACTCATTGACGAAAATTCAATATCATGGAAAGAATATAAATAAATACTATTATATAAATGATCTATTTTTTTACTGTAAAAGTAGTATATTCATTGCATTATATTAGGAAAGCCATGTGCTGCCCACATCAGATTTTTTTATGTGCACTGAGTTTGGGAATACATTCCCGTGGATTTTCATCGGGCATTACATTTCAAAATATAATTGCAAAAAATAAATACAACTGTTATTTATCTTTATTTAAAGCTGTTAAAAAACTTTAAATCATCATTGAACTTCATGTGTTTCTCAAAAGCCTATTAAAATATAACGATCATTTAATTAAAGCGAGTCACCTTTACAGGAACATTGAACGGTATTTTATGTTAGTTAATTAAAGTTCGTCAAGTATTTTTTATCTTCTAATTTACATTCTCAGGAAAATTTTCCAGCGTTTTTTAAACCGTTAAATAATTAGTTTCTTATAAACTTTCTATTGGGTCGAATCTCGCAGGATTTTTATTTCCTCATACTATGTAAAATATTGATTTCATTCGAATTCAATACGTTGATGCCTATATATCTATATATGTTTTAAGACCTCCTGAACACGTTTTGACTATTTTTGAAGTGATGTCTAGCTGTAGGAAACGATTCCAACCCAGTTTTGAAACGCTAGCATGAACCGTTATCGAGATATTGCACGTATTTCAAATGGTTTTATCATAAAATGACATA